>JAEQBA010000360.1:92403-521403 GCA_019434445.1 Phalangium opilio
AAGTACTACTTACGGCCTGTTCATTTTAACACGTGGCTCTACAAAAAGACGAGCATTTGTCGTTAATTATTTCTTCAAGGTTTAGTGATTTGTTAGTAAAAATAAATTGAAGTGAAATATAATACATAAATTTTTTCAATTATTCGGGATTCTGGGCTCGAAATGGAGAGGTATATCATGAATTTTCAAGAAAATAAACATATAAGGAATTATTTTGTCTCTCGGTAATTTTGAAGTGATTTCGATATGGCAAAAAACGTTCGCTAAAACTACTTTCAATTATAACATGGAGAAAGCTTGTCCTGAAAATAGTTGAAATTAACATTTAAAAAGGAGTTATCTATATCTATATAAATCAAAGTCCTGACTGACTGACTGATAATCAACGCCCAGCCCAAACCGCTTGCCTCTTAAGAAAGGTTTTTCCAATCCGCCGCCATCTTAAAAAATGGCCTCCAGAAATGTAAAAAATCTTCTCTATGCAACAAAGTCCGCGTGTTTCAACCGATTTCACAGATGTTTAGAACACTGGTTTCCTTTAACACATAGACGGGCTGAATGGTTTTTTGGGTTCGATTTGTCGCCATCTTTTTAAATGGCGGCCAAAAACTTAAAAACACTTCTTTATGGAATAATGTCCGCGTGAAAAGGAATAAAAAAGTCCAGACGGGCTGACGGGCAACACCGAGTGCCTTCGCTCTTAGGGTGCTACAAAAATAATAGTCATCAGTAAAATATACCCATTCTTTATATCATTTTGATTACACGCGAGCGACGCCGCGGGTAACAGCTAGTTAGTTATAGAACGAAAGCTGTTGACGAACCGATGCAATTGCGGGGACCGGCCGAAAATGAGATGTAGCAAAATGGGTGTCTTCCTTCGCTGCTCTCTGGGTTGAATCATTCCGGGTCGAATACTTCTGGACTGGGGTAATGTAGGGTGTCGTAATGAAAGCCTTGAATCAAGATAAAGCACGTTGCACCCTTTTTAAGAATTTTCGTGCATGGAATTTGCAATAGAATTGTTTTTATATGCATAAGAGGTTTTGCAATGGAATCCACCCAGACGCTTCATTTTCATAAAAATTTAGTAGGTCTATAAGTTTAACATTATTTGCAAGGGCACTTGGTCAAATATTTAATGGTCAATGTTAAAACCTCAGAAGTAAGAAATTGGTAGTTCCAAAGTATACTTCCAACATAGTAATTACAAATAATAAGCAGAAAACGAACCTATTTGTAAATCTTCAGCTGCAGACCAATCAATGGACCTAGAGAACACAACCTTAGCGATTCCTGTACGTAATTATGTTTTGTTTTGTTTTACTGAAAATTAAAAAAAAGTTTTTTTTACTTAAAATTAAATAATGAAATTAAAAAATGTTTCGTTTTACTTAAAATTTAAAAATATTCTGTTCTACTTAAAATTGAAAAATGTTTTGTTTTACTTAAAATTAAAAAATATTTTGTTTTACTTAAAATAAAAAAAGTTTTCTTTTACTTAAAATTAAAAAACGTTTTGTTTTACATAAAATTAAAAAATGTTTTGATTTACTTAAAATTAAAAAATATTTGTTTTACTTAAAATAAAAAATGTTTTCTTTTACTTAAAATTAAAAAACGTTTTGTTTTACATAAAATTAAAAAATGTTTTGTTTTACTTAAAATTAAAAATGATTAGAATGTAATTTGTGTCTTCCATTTAATCAAAATTAACCTTAACGACTCTTTCGAGGTAGGTCAAGTGTTTTAAGTCGTTGTATTCAATGTCTCTTTGGATATTCCTTCCCCAGAAGGAAGTCATTCATTGACAGCAGTGGCGTAACTACAGGGGTGCGGGCCGTGGCGTTTGGGGTGTAATTTTGTAAACAAAAGTGTTTTCTTAAATTACGCCCTTTTAACACGTTTTTAACACTTTCCATTCTTAGAGTGTACAACTTTGAACTTTTACATTTACATTTTTAAACTTACTTTCAACCTCTTAGTGACTTCACAACATCGAGTTATCTGAAATAAAAGTTAGCGGAGAATGTGGGAAAATTCCCGTCTGTACTCAGTCAGCACCTTGGCTTTAAATACACTGGTTCATCATCTGTCAATATGAAAGGAGCTTCCACTAGCGATTCTACTTGGAAACTAAAAAATTATGGACAAGCTGTTTTGAACTACATATATAGAGATGGATTGCCCTTGAGCTTGCCGGACTGTAAGTGTTTACAATCAATTCTACTGTTAAGATTATACTTTTACAATTTTTTTCTAATTTCCAGCAGCTCCAGGATTGAAGGAATTTATGCATGAGTTGAATCCAGAAATCAAAACATTATCAAGGCAGACAATATGTAGTGATTTGAAAAAAATCATCGATACAGTAGTAATTCCCGCCCTAAAACTAAGTTTGGGTTCTATAGATCAATGTGCTTTGCATCTATTTCTGGATATCTGGACCTCTAGATCAAGAGAAGGAATTATTGGAATTAAAGCACACTTTTTATCTCGCATATATTTATACATTCTTAATATATTGAAAAAAGTATTTCATTTTCTACCTTTCATAGATAACTGGGATTTAATATCAAAAACAATTGACTTTAAATATTTCGAGAAAAACACAAAGGAGAAAATATTAGAGAAGAACACAAAGGAGAAAATATTAGAGAAGAACACAAAGGAGAAAATATTAGAGAAGAACACATAGGAGAAAATATTAGAGAAGAACACAAAGGAGAAATTATTAGAGAAGAACACAAAGGAGAAAACATTAGAGAAGAACACAAAGGTGAAAATATTAGAGAAAACACAAAGGGGAAAATATTAGATAAAAACACAAAGGAGAGAATATTAGAGAAAAACTCAAAGGAGAAAATATTAGAGAAGAACACAAAGTAGAAAATATTAGAGAAGAACACAAAGAGAGAGAGTATTAGAGAAGAACACAAAGGAGAGAATATTAGAGAAAAACACAAAGGAGACAATATTCGAGAAAAACACAAAGGAGAGAATATTCGAGAAAAACACAAAGGAGAAAATATTCGAGAAAAACACAAAGGAGAAAATATTCGAGAAAAACACAAAGGAGAAAATATTCGAGAAAAAGTAGTCGAAGCTCTACGAGAATTAAACATTGAGGTATGCTCGATGCGGTACCATGTCATGAATATAGAGCTTTTTAAAGTTTATCTAATCCTTCCTTCTACTTAGATTGGAAAGGTCATGGCAGACATTGCTTACAATATAACGGCTGCTTTTGATGTAGTTCAACCCCAATGGCTCCAGCAATTCGAAGTGACAAATTTGACAAAACAAGCAACTCGTACGAGCATGAAACTGAAATTGATTTTTCTGATATTGAATTTATGGAAAATGTCAAAATGATGATGAGCACATTCTTCTCAATGAACAGGAAGTACGATTTGCGTAATTATCCTGCAGGAAATGGAGAATCAATTTGAAATTCTTATACAATGAATATGTTAGCTCTCTCAGAAAAGGATATTTAAGAAAATTTTAATGAACTGGGACCGAGTGATATGTGCGGCTGGTTGTGAATGATGACTTAAAACTGAATGGGAAATCAGCATCCGTGGTAGAGCATTGCAATAAAACAACCCGATTTATTCGAAAGTCCAATCATTATTCAGGAGAAATAAAGAAATTAACCGAAAAGGACTTACTCATTGCTAATGTGACACGTTGGAACTCGACATGGCATGCGCTGGAAAGACTTAACGAGGTTAATTGTAATATCACCATAATTTCCGGGTTATTAGACTTGAGTTTTCAGTTTTTCACTTCTATTTTAGGATAAAATATTTTACCAAATTCAACAATAACTTTTGAAAACAGCTAATGAAGAACACAAGAAACTTGATTTCGCATTGCCTGCAACGTCAATGAAGTACCATAAGACACATTTTAAATTTAACGGAATTGATACTTTAATCATTAATCTATCTTTAGGCTAGAAATTTCAAATTTGATTAAGCTTTTGAAACCAATTGAACAAGCAACAAATATTGTTCAAGGCGCTAAAAATTCGCCACTTCTGCATTTATGTTTGCTTCTCACGAGCTAATTAAGTCAAAACTCTGTCAATATACTCGTTTGAAATATGGGCTCTTAGAGAGTAAGAAGAAACGCTTCCATGAATTATTCCAGGAAGAATCATTTCTAGTAGCTAATAATTTAAATCCGAGGCTTAAACTTGCTATATTTGAAGGTACACAAGGTATTTCTGCCAAATGTTTCAAGTTTTATGTAAAAATAACCAATATTGTAGGTGACCAAGCGAAACAAATTAGACTAGCTCCAGTTGAAAAAGCTAGACAAGCCTTAGAAAATTTACTCTCTACAAATGCCCCAGAACATTGCGATGTTTTATCTCATGAAAATAATAATTTAACAGTTGCACAAAATTGTTTTATTAGTATATTAGATGTAAAACTTTTAAGCACGATTAACTTATGTAACCCTATACACGAATGTAACTAGTAGATACGGTATAAAAACTTATGATAAAAAAGCATGTAACGGGTGATAAGCGGCCTATATATATAAACAAGAACAATACTCATTCAAGACAGAACGAGTGCTATGGCGATATCTAATAGTTAATAAATATTTTAACCTCTAACCCGGCTCGTCTCTCTTTAGTGATGTTATAACAAAAATGAAGCACCGAAGTTGATAGACTTTTTCTTAAATCTCCGGGTAAAGACCGAGCATAAACAGGATATATGTTGTAGCAACAGGGGTGCTGTCCAAACCCTGCGAAATTTATTTAGTATTACCTTTTTTCATTAAAAGCGCACTTTAGCCACGTTCACACTTACATGGGAAACCGGTTCGAAGCGACTCAAATCGCTTCCAAAGTTAGGTGTGAACAAAACTGATACTCGAGAAGCTAATTACAAACGCGGTTTCTTGAAGTTGCTTCGCGAACCAACTTAAAGCGGCTTTGGAAGCTAGTTTGTAGTTTTCAGGGATATTTCACCTGGGATGAGACTAGTATTAAGTGTATTTTCTCCGGCCTTAGCAGACAACACCAACGAAATGATAAGCAGACAGCACTAACAGAATCATCTTAGAGTGTGAACCGAGGCAGTTGAAATCGCTCCGAACTACCATTAAAGAGCGTTTCAAAACTGGTTGGGCAGACGAGTTTTCAACCGGTTCCCGTGCAAGTGTGAACATAGCATTTGTTGTTTATCACTCATCAATTCGGGCTTTTTCTCGAGCCTTTCTAGAAGAATGTTCATAAAATTCACGCTTCGCACGTTGTCGGTGGGCTCTTTCATATTCGCTTTCTTTTTCATCACCATCGTCTAAGAATGAATTCGTGGTTTGGTTCGGAATGTGTCGAGTTCGAATTTCAAAAAGTGTCTTCTTACTTGAAGCGTCTCGTCCATTATTTTAACTGCATTTACGGTTTCTTTTCCCTTAGCTGCCATTTTGAATATGCTGTCCGATTGCAACCATGGTCGAATTAAACGGTAACTGAAGCTTTCTTCGCATCTAATGTTAGTGATTATTTTCTATTAATTATTAAGCATGCATTTTTTTCGTGGAAGCTTAATAAATCTTTTATAGAGATTCTTTGACTTAAGGCTTGAAAATAACTTTCGATAGCCCAACATTTTAACCATCGTTTATCTTCATAAAACATTTTGAAAAAAAAAAATAAAGCTGAGGAAATGGCTTTGGTCCCATTGAACCGAATTCCCATTCGACAGAACGGTTTTTTTGTGGTGTCCCATTCGACCGAACGTAGCCAAAAGGTGTGATTTTATTATACAGTGTGGAAAAGATCAGAGTGCCCAAATTTTTCGGACATTTTATAAAAAAACCCTCGAGATCAATGAGGAAATTAATTGTAGTACATTTTCCAGACTCATGGAAATTTAATTAAAGAATTCTCTGGCATCCACTAAACAAATCGTTCATGTAGTTTCAAATTATCACAAAAATGAGAATTTGTAAGAAATCAATACAATAATGTTAATGAAAAATTAGTTTTTGTAAGATATCATAAATTTTGCAAGATTAATCCTGCAACAAATTGGAAATTAATGTCCTTTAGCGCAAATGTTCGATGTGTCTACCATCCTGATGTAGGCATTCTTCAAGTCTACTGGCCATTGATTCGCGGGCGTGGCGAAGCATTCCTGGGGTGATGTTGGCAATGGCGATTCTTATTCTGGCTTTAAGGTCGTCGGGTGAATCTGGTTCAGTTGCGTATACCTTTCCCTTGACATAGCCCCAGAGGAAGAAATCTAACGGAGTTAGGTCAGGAGACCTTGGAGGCCAGAGCGTTGGTCCACCCCTACCAATCCATCGGTTAGGGAACTCGTTATTCAGCCACTCTCTTACGGGTACGGCGAAGTGCGGTGGCGCGCCAACCTGTTGGAACCACATATCCCTCACTACTGCCAATGGTAAATCATTAATGGCATCAGTAAATTCTTGACGCAAAAACTCCAAGTAACGTTGCCCGGTGATATTCTCGTCAAAAAAGAATGGCCCAATGATTCTGTCGCCAATGATGCCAACCCACACATTGGTTTTAAAACGCACCTGATGGTAATGTTCCCGAAGCCAGTGAGGATTTTGCTGTGACCAATAGTGAAGGTTATGTCGGTTGACTGTTCCATCTCGATGGAATGTAGCTTCGTCAGAGAACATAACCTTGCTAAGGAAACCTGGCATTTCTTCATCGAAGAATCGCATTTGCATACAAAAGTCCTGACGCCTAAGATAGTCATCCCCTGTTAACGCTTAGTGTAGGGGATTTCGAAAAGGATGGAATCGGTTAAAGAATTTTCTGGCATCCACTAAACAAATCGTTCATGTAGTTTTTTCATGTAATTTTAATAAATCAATACAATAATGTTAATGAAAAATATGCTTTTTATCATAAGTGTTGCAAGATTAGTCCTGCAACAAACAGGAAATTAATGTAATTCTAACGACAACAAAAAAACACCTACTGCCATGAAAGGCAGAACTATTGCGGCTGTTAACAAGGGCCAATGTGCATTAAGGGTTATTTTTTAGGTTTGTGACCTCTAGGCCGTAAATACGTGGTTATCTCACGGTAGTTTACTTCGGAAGTGTGCCCCACCTACGAATTAAATTAGCTTGGTACTTGGTTATGATGGCGCGTTTTACTAATCGCGAAAAGTTGGATATGATTTACGTTATGGGTGAATGCCGAGGAAATTCTCGCCTGGCTGTTATTTTGTACACCGAACGCTTTCCGAACCGAAGGCCACCTGCTCGAAGGACTTTTGGTAAGCTAGAAGCTAACATACTAGCAGAAGGCTACAGCTTTACGGTTCAAAAAACGTCAACGTAGGGTTGACCGGATAGTTGGAAACGAAGCTCGAGAGATGGACATTGTGGCAAGGTTCAAAGCCGACCCTCACACCAGCAGTAGAGCATTACGAGACGAGTGTGGCATTAGCCATCGTACATTTCTGTCGATTTTGCATCGGAACCGATTCCATCCTTATCGAATTCACCTACACCAAGCGTTAACAGGGGATGACTATCTTAGTCGTCAGGACTTTTGTATGCCAATGCGGTTCCTCGATGAAGAAATGCCAGGTTTCCTTAGCAAGGTTATGTTCTCTGACGAAGCTACATTCCATCAAGATGGAACAGTCAACAGACATAGCCTTCACTATTGGTTGCAGCAAAATCCTCACAGGCTTCGGGAGCATCATTATCAGGTGCGTTTAAAAACCAATGTGTGGGTTGGCATCATTGGCGACAGAAACATTGGGCCATTCTTTTTTGACGAGAACATCACCGGGCAACGTTACTTGGAGTTTTTGCGTCAAGAATTTACTGATGCCATTAATGATTTACCATTGGCAATAGTGACGGATATGTGGTTCCAACAGGATGGCGCCACCGCACTTCGCCGTACCCGTAAGAGAGAGGCTGAATAACGAGTTCCCTAACCGATGGATTGGTAGGGGTGGACCAACGCTCTGGCCTCCAAGGTCTCCTGACCTAACTCCGTTAGATTTCTTCCTCTGGGGCTATGTCAAGGGAAAGGTATACGCAACTGAACCAGATTCACCCGACGACCTTAAAGCCAGAATAAGAATCGCCATTGCCAACATCACCCCAGGAATGCTTCGCCACGCCCGCGAATCAATGGCCAGTAGACTTGAAGAATGCCTACATCAGGATGGTAGACACATCGAACATTTGCGCTAAAGGACATTAATTTCCAATTTGTTGCAGGATTAATCTTGCAAAATTTATGATATCTTACAAAAACTAATTTTTCATTAACATTATTGTATTGATTTCTTACAAATTCTCATTTTTGTGATAATTTGAAACTACATGAACGATTTGTTTAGTGGATGCCAGAGAATTCTTTAATTAAATTTCCATGAGTCTGGAAAATGTACTACAATTAATTTCCTCATTGATCTCGAGTTTTTTTTAATAAAATGTCCGAAAAATTTGGGCACTCTGATCTTTTCCACACTGTAGTCCCATTGGACCGAAATTCTATTGAACTGGAAGAAGACATACTGTGTGGTTTTGCATTAAATATATTTTTAATTTCACAACTCATTATTGTTAAAATAAATGTGAGTTGAAAATGTATTACTGCACTTATTTTAACTACGTTTTTATTACGGCGAACCTCACCTACCCTAACCTAACCAAACGTAACCTAACCTAACCTAACCAAACGTAACACAACCTAACCTAACCTAACCAAACGTAACCTAACCTAACCAACCCAACCCAACCTTGTTTGGAGGTAAAAAGATTATTTATATGAGTATTAAAAGCCCGCCTCTTACCACGAACAATTTATTAGCAATAATAGAAATATTTTGGAAAAGATGTCAGATAATTAATTGGGGAATATTTTGGAAAAGATGTCAGATAATTAATTGGGGAATATTTTGGAAAAGATGTCAGATAATTAATTGGGGAATATTTTGGAAAAGGTGGCATCTAATTAATAGGAGAATGTTTTGGAAAAGGTGGTAGCTAATTAAAAGGAGAATATTTTGGAAAAGGTGGTAGCTAATTAAAAGGACAATATTTTGGATAATGTAGGAGCTAATTAGTAGAACGTTTTGGAAAAGGTTGCAGCTAATTAATAGGAGAATATTTTGGAAAAGGTGGCAGCTAATTAATAGGAGAATGTTTTGGAAAAGGTGGTAGCTAATTAAAAGGAGAATATTTTGGGAAAGGTGGTAGCTAATTAAAAAGAGAATATTTTGAAAAATGTGGCAGCTAATTAGTAGGAGAATATTTTGGAAAAGGTTGCAGCTAATTAATAGGAGAATGTTTTGGAAAAGGTGGTAGCTAGTTAAAAGGAGAATATTTTGGAAAAGGTGGTAGCTAATTAAAAGAAGAATATTTTGGAAAATAAGGCAGCTAATTAGTAGGAGAATGCTTTGGAAAAGGTTGCAGCTAATTAATAGGAGAATATTTTGGAAAAGGTGGCAGCCAATTAATACTTTTATTATTACTTTAATTATTACTTTTAATATCGTCAACATACCTTTCGGAGATTCGAACAAACATCCTATCGCTTCGCAGTCCAACATCATATCCACTACACCACCGAATCGCTGACGGCTACAGTGTTTCAAGTTATATTCATGTATTTTTAAGGGGCATATTCGGACGATTGGGATTTCGGTCCATCGGGAATGTAGCCATTGGGCTGGAAATCTAAAATCATTGCGGGATATTCGGTCGAATGGGATTTCGCTCCATTGGGAATTCGGTTGAAAGAGAAGATACTTTCTCATCTGCCGAAGGGAGTTCAGATAGCACCAACTTATCTAAGCCGTTGACAGCGCCTCACTAGGCGTCGCTTTACGAGAATCTAGGACGTTTCACCTATGTCACTTCATGACAAGCTCTCAGTAACCAGTGATAAACTTATGGAATATATCGTATGAACTTACGCTTCGATTAGAATGCTTCATATTAAAGATTAAAAAAAAAACTTTACAATAATTATTTTCTAAAATCTGTCTTGAAATTCAGCTTAATTACTGTTATAATCGCTATTTATATTTAAGTGTACTTGCTTATACGTATATTTTTACTGCCATGCGCCGAACAGTCTAACACCATACATTTTTATTGTGCATGACTCATGAGAAAGATAGTTTAATTATTGTAAAACTATCTGTCATAATACTAAGCTAAGAACAGGGAGGAGTAGACCCTGCCTAGACGTTGTGCCAGAGATAAAAAGCTTTAAGGGGGTTTTTAAATTAAATTTTGAATTTCTAAAAAAAAGTCACTTTTCCTGGAAGATGTAATTATATTAGTTCGGAAATAAATAGTTTTGAGGACATTTATTAATCACCGGTCCGCGGACTTCTTTACAGAACCTTTAAATCAAATTTAACTTGATACATCAGATTCTATATTGAGTAAGTAAGGCTATGTAGTGGGACAGTATAATATTTTCGGTCAATAAAATTTTTGGACAAAATACACGTAGATTGAACAAGCTAAAAGCCTACAATAATGACTACGGTGCATCATTTATTGGAAGGGATAGCATTATTGTTAAGTCTTGATTTATCTCCAGACAATAAATATTATTTAGGATCGATTAATGTTTGTATGTTCAGTAATAAATTTCAGCACGTGGCTCTACAAAAGTAAACGTGAATTAAGATCTACAGCTTCTTCGGAACCTTGTGCTTCGGTCTTGGCCTTCGTACTGTACCTATTTTTCGAAGCTCCTTTGATTGAGTTAGAGAATATGTTTTGAGGCTAGGTACCGAGGGTAATTTCACGAAACGTCTAATATTAACGACATGGATAATGAAAATTTGAATTCGCGTTTATAAGCCAATGAATAGTCCGATTCCTGGCTAATATTTAAAATAAAGAATTCTATTTCGCTGCTAATAGAAGGTATGTTTATAATAATTGAAAAACTACTTGGTCTCGAATGTTTTCAATAAAACTTAAAAAAAAGAACATATTATTTTTTCAATTAAAATTGTTTTACATATATTTACTTAAGCATTTTACAAAATGCTCTTTTTAACGTGGTAATATTTGAGGTGCAATTATGGGGAAACTATAGCGTTTATTTGGCTGGGCAGCATTATTATTCAAGCTGTATTAATCTCAAAAATTACTTAATATTATTTCAGAACAATTAAGTTTTGTGTATTTACTTATATATTTTAGCACATGGCTCTACAAAAATAAACATGCATTTGTCATTGTTTCTTCGAGGTTTAGTCATTTGTTAGTAAAAATAAATCGAACAAGTGAAATTCAATGTATAAAGATTTTCAATTATTTTAGACTCTGGGCTCGAAATGGAGGGGCATTTCATGAAATTTTAAGACAATATCAAAAGCTGGAATTACTTTATCTCTCGGTAATTGGGAAGTGATTCGGAAATGGCGAAGAAAGTTCGCTAAAATCACTTTCAATTCAATCGTGGCGAATGCTTGTCCTGAAAAACAAATGAAATTAAATGAATTTATCAATTATAGAAAGAAAGTTTTTAACGAACCGATGCAATTGCGGGGACCGGCTGCAAATGGGATGTAGCAAAATGGGTGTCTTCCTTCGCTGTTCTCCGGATTGAATCTGTCGGGGTCGAATACTTCTGGATTGGGGAAATGTCTGGGGTCGCGATGAAGGCCTTGTATCAAGATGCCGCATGTCGCACCCTTTTTAAGAGTTTTCTCGCCTATAACAATGATATTAATTAATGAAGATATTTTGAAATAAATGATAGTGGATAGATATAAAAACGAAAAGGATATTTCGTTGAAACTTGCTCCTGCCGTGTAATATGAAAGCCATCCTTTATCCCAGAATAGTGTCAACCCCCTTTTGCTTATAATTACCTTCCCGACCGTGGCACAGGGAACAAGCCGTGAATAGGCTCATGAAATTAACTTTTGGAATTCCAGCATCTTTCATTGCTTTCTATAAACCTGTGACGTCAAGAAGCTCTTCCCTAATTGTTTAGTTCCTGTAGGCGGTGTAGTGGATGGTAGTTTGCTTCTCAGTTTACATGTCGTCTACAGCGAAGGCAGGAAATTGTTAACGAAGTTTACTTTTCGTGTTTATATCTATATACTTTTGATTTATCCAATATTCTGATCTAAATTTTAGACTTAAAACAAATAGAGAAGTTTATTTACTTTATTTGCAAGAGTACTTGGTAAAATGTTAAATCTATTAAGAAAGAAATTACTAAACTGTAAACTAACCTATTTTTAAGTCTTCTGTTAGCTCGCGAGCAATCAAAGGAAGTGGAGGACACAGCCTTAGCGATTCCTGCAAAAGGTTAAGTAGGCTTTCACTTAATATTGGAAAACTTGTACTGCAGTTGCTTTAGATTTGACGGAAAATTAACCTTGACGACACTTTCGAGGTAGGGCAAATGTTTTAAATCGGCGTATTCAATGTCTCTTTCCAGGTCCGTTCCACAGACGAAAGTCAACTCTTGGTACACCTTTTCTTGAATCTCCTGGTAAAGACCAATCATGTACAAGGTAAATGTTGTAACGGTAGCGCTGGTGTCGAAACCCTGCCAAAGTCATTTGGTATAACCTTTTTTACACTTAAAGCACACTTTTTGTTCATTACCGCTGCATTTAGAGTCAAGCATTCGTCTCGAAATTGATTCTCACTCATCAATTCTGGATTTCGCAAAATGATATTCACGAACTTAACACTTCGAATATGATCGTCGGGCTCTTTCATACTCGCTTTCTTTCTCATCAACATCTTCTGCGAATGAATTCGTTGTTATGTTCGCCATTTGTCAAGTCCGTATTTCAAAAAGTGTCTACTTACTTGGAACGTCTCGTCTATTACTTTAGCTGCATTTACGGTTTCTTTTCCCTTGGAAGTCAGTTTGAATAACTTCTCCGATATCAACCATGGCCGAATTAACCGGTAACTGAAGCTTTCTTCGCATCTAATATTAATGACAATTTGAGTTAAGTCACTGTAATTAGGCGCTTAAGAACTGATTGGTTTCTGGAGAGCCATGAACTCTCCAACTTTTTCTCGCTAATTCACTTCAAATCTATATTTTTTTTGCTTTGTTCTCAAGTATTAAACTTATCTTCTACGGTATCCATATTTAATTAAAGTCCAAAATTTAAGGAAATATCCGGTATGTAGACGACACAGGCGTTAGATATGAATTCCAACAAAAGAACTTTATTGGACTGGTAACTTTTTAGCTCCAGCTATCGTCTTGGGATGCATATACCAATCAAAATTCCGTCTGCAAGCAGACGATACTTCTTAAGGTTCTTAAACTGTAATTCGTTTTTGAAAAGGTTCGCAAAGTCCGACGTTCTTCTAACATGAGTTTTTTTACCCCGCAAATACTAATTGAAGTTTCATAAAAGTGAAATAGTTAAAAATAAGGAAAGGTGAGGCTAGTGAGTTATATAGTAGAGAGGAAGTTTTTGGTGGATTGAAGTAAGTTTTCTTATTGGTACCTTTTAATGGCTTTGAAAAAGAAATCTCCAAGATATTTGTCCCTGTGATAATCTTCGTCAGAAACAGCGTCTATTAGAACAAAAAACAATGTTGACTTTTTTAAGGAAAGCTCAATCATTCGCGTACAAAACAGTGCGGAACGTAATAGCTTATTAGCATTTATTTTAGTTTATCTTTTTTTAAAAAATAAGTTCAGCTAGCTAATTGGACCAAGTCATCTTGCGACTTATTGCCACTTATCTAACGCCTTTACAATGCATAGAGGGTGGTGGCTAGCCCCTATGCCACAGCTAACCGACAGTGCCCTGTACTAACTATTACCGTTAACCTCTGCAAGTTTTGATGGAAAGGAGAAACCGGGTTAGACCGCGGAGGAAAACTCCTTTAACAAGCAGGGAGAGAGCTTGCAAACTCTACGCAGAAGGATTTCTTCCCAGATTTTTCACCCGATGCCACAGTCCGGGATCGAACCCGGGATCCTCTTGCTGCGAGGCGAAAGCGCTAACCGCTACGCCACCCCACCTGGTCCATTTCATTTTGCACACGACATCATACATGGCGTTTGCGAAAATATTGCTCTATACGGAAATTTTGACGAAGGGTAAGCCACTCTGTAATCAAGTCTTTGAGGGTGTACGCTGGGAAGCGTATTACGCGTTATAACGCGGAAATACCCTCGGGACTACTTTTTACATTTTTACCTCTCCGAGTGACGATGACGTCAAGGAGAGGTTTTACACTGGACGTGTCTGTGTGTCTGTGTCAGTCACCGCGTTCGCAGTTGGCAAATCGGAACAAACGTGTTCGCATTTTCCGGACCGCGTTCGCAGTCCACAGAAATTCGGATAATTTCACTTCATTGCTTTATCTATCCTTTTTAATGCCAATCATTATCTACCCGTTACACCTTCATCTGCTGGCTAAGCGCCAACTCTTTCACTCAATACCCTCGGTATTTATTGGTTTTAACAACAAAACCATGCACTAGTCTTTTGTGTATACTACATATACACCAATCTATCCTTATTGGCTTCTAACAACCACCATATACTGGTCTTTCGTCTATGCCACATAGACCCCAATCTGCAACATTGGCTTCTACTTCATCATCGTCGTTAGGCTTAAGACGTACGCGGAGAGTGGCTAGGGTTACGAGGAACGTCTAACCTCCCAATGGCAGGGCTTCCACCAAAGGTTCAAACAATTGCCCATTTTCTTATTCCTTAATGTGAATCAATCGCCCTATATACCCTAAACTTAAAAAAGTTCTGAAATAGGTGTTCGCTATAAGTCAAACGTTAAAAATAGCTATGTTTAAAATGATTTTAGGAATGAAGTTTCCTAAATTGACTTATCTATAGTTAATGTAAAATACTAACGATTAAAATAATTAAGACCTAATCCTAATTTGGCCTTCTTTCGTGTCATCTTTTAGGAGGTCTTAACGGTTTAGAATGGGCCGAATGTTAAATACACATTTAAGTGATAGATATTATGTCCTTTAAAGGAATTTTTGAGGTAATGAAGTAAAAGATTAGACATTTTAACCTTTACAAATGAACTTGGCATAATGTCGCCAAAATTGTGATATTTCCGGTTTTTCTCATAGGCTGATTGACCTCTGTTTAAAAAGTAATTTTTTTTAATGAAACTGTTAGCCCTCGTCTCGACTCGGGGAGGTTTATTTTGGTGTCCCAACTTGTAATTTCAACATTAGAACGAATTGTTGGCATATCGCCCGAATTTACGACCTTAAAAGCTCCAAAGAGGTGATACCAGGGGAATACGCTTGTGCCTAATCCCTCGAGCGCGTCGTGAGGGGTGCGCCTAGGCGCCTCGCTATCACGGCGATTTGATATTATGTACGCAGATACTCTCGTATTTCTTTAGATTATGAGGATACTGAGAATCAATGACCGAGATCACCGCTCTAATAAGCGCCCGAATCTTGTATTTTATACGTACGGAACCACGTATTTTCAGCTTAAGATGATACTGAAACTCAGTCGAGACGAGACGTTTGAATCGTGGATTCGTTATGAGAGTAGAGTTCGGCATTATCTATCCATTATCCACGTTATTTTGTCTTTATCCATACTCGAAAATTATCCACATGTTAAATCGTATTATAATCCACAAATTTGTTTTTAAATAATCGGTTATCAACCAATTTGTGGATAATGGATAGATAATACCGAGCTCTATATGAGAGGCGACAGTGTGTTTAAGTTAACAAAGGCTTAGAGCCGATTGAATGATCATGGATTAGAGGCGGAAAGTATTCTGATGTGATTATTGTAGTGATATTACACCAAAAGACTACTGTAGTTTGGTAAACAAAGGCTTAGAGAGCCGATTGAATAATGGATGTTATTATTAGTGACATACTAGCATCGTGAGCCTATATCTCAGATTAGCCGATGTCAATGTCTAAGTTGAACTAAATTTTCTATTTTGATTTAAGTATCAATATTTCAAGCTAAGTATAATTTTTGTGATCTAAGTGAGACCATTTCTGTGCATATTATATTCTATTATTAATAGCACCTTAGAAGATTGCGCCAAGTGTTGTTTATCTACGGCTTTAACAGGAATTTTAGCTTTACCATTGACGACGATGGCCATCACTAAAAGCTTAGTTTTGAAATGTGTAAAATTCTAATTTTAAATTAATAAATTCAGTGTAATTTATGCTGAAATAAAATTACGCAATCAGCAGTGCTCAGGAAGTGACGTACATTTGGGATGGTTAAATGTTTGGCACGAATTTCAAATGATTTGGATTTGAGTTAGAGAAATAAGAAAATACGGTTTTAAGCACCCTTTCCATATGGAACCAACCCTAATATTTAGATTTGGATTTGTGTTCCTAATCATTTAAACTTTTATAGAATAGTGTCCCTGGATGCCTTGGAAGTGTTTTGCTTATTTCTGCTCTCGCTGATTTTCTGGAGGTTGGACGTATTTGGCTTATTTCCCCCCTTTTTAATCTTTTCTTGCTCTGAGTTATTATGTCGGTTATTTTTTTAAGCCGGGACGGAAATAGAATAACTTTGAGACACCTATATGGGTCACTGTCTTACTGGACCAAAGTACTAAAAATTTATTAGGTGTGCAAAAATGAATGGTCTGCCAACACCACCTTGTTAGAATTATAAGGCCCATGGTACGCTCCACTGAACCACGGTCCACAAAACTAAGAGGAAATTTCAGATCCGTTATCGGGCGTAATTTTAGGTAAACCGTTTTTACTAGTGTCGCCTCTAGCGGACTTTTTCGATGACAAGTCTAGTGAGGCTAGAAAACTTCTTTTAGAAAACGCAGCCATTTTTAAATATCCTGTAACTCGTGAAAGGAAGGTAATGCGGTACGGCCGTGCGCTGCTGGTGTTGTGTTTTAGAAGTTAAGTTTACTTTTTAAACGTAATAGATTGTAATTGTGATTATATTGAAAAATGTATATTTATATATACTAAAACCTTGAACCCGTAACACTAGTTAACTCTTGGGTAAACATATAAACTTCTAAGAACGCCGGCTCTTACTATAAACTGTAGCAGAAGTCAGAGTCAAATTTCACGGATTAAATCTATTTCGGGGTAGATGGCGCTGCGGTACGTGTTACAAGGTCCTGTTCAATCCATTTTCCCCCTCCTAACTCACACAGAAGCCTGCTTATTTGAAGAGCCGAACCGATTGTATACGCAAAGCTAAAGCTGAAATGTCCTGTGGCCCATAAATGTACGCGCTAAAATATGTTTAGGATGTAATTTAATGACTGCCTGTTTGATGCCATATGCCTTTTCGATATATCACTTCAATGTCAAGTAATGAAATAGCTCTCAATTTACCCGTAATTATGAATAACGCGCACTTCTCGATTGACTCTGATATATCTAAAATCTTGGAATCAGATTTGGAAATGTCTTCTTGAAATTGAGAGATTATAATTTTCACGTGTTTGTTCATCATGGGAACGAACTCCCTGATGTTCTGGAGATGAAACATCGGATTCAGCAATTTCCTCTGTTTCTTCCAAAGGTCTCCATTACTGAAAATTAGAAAAGTAAATTCCTATTTAGATTTTTGCCTTGTCGTAAGAAATGTATTTATATTTTCACACTTACCTCGTTATTAAGCCATTTCCTAAAAATATGTGGAATAAATTGTAAAGGTCAGCTTTGTTAATTTCTTTGCTACTGGTTAGCACAACCTTGAAATAAGTGGTCAATTCGGCGGATGTTAGAGAGATCAGCCCCAAATTTGTCGCCACACTCGCGAAAGGCCTTACCTTAATTAAATTTGGATCAACCAATATTACGAGTTTTTTATTAAATAAATGTAAATGAAAAAGTCCTTCTTGACGAAATATCGAAGACATTCCCATAATGGTTTCCAAAAAATCTGAAAGTTGAAAGATCTTTAATTATAAATTCATAGATTTATTAATTCGGCCAGTGTGTTTTCCTAAATGACGTAATTCAATAATGTATAAGCAATCTAGAAGTACGTAAGAAAAAATGCAAAGTTTACTAACATATGTTATATACCGATGGAAAAGTAGGGCTAAATCATAACTAAGCAATGCTCTAGTATAAGTCTTACGTAGGGGCTTGTCCATGCATGCATGACACCATTAAATAGTCTGCTACGTTTTCGTCTTAAAATGTTTCGTATCCTGTCCGTCTTCCTATTTAGTCTACACTATTCTTACGACAGCTCCTCACCAGGTGTCGCTTTTCTAGAATCTATGACGTTTCATCCACGGCACTTCATGACAAGCTCTAAGCAGCCAGTGACAAACTTATGAAACATAGCTTATAAACTTATTGTTGAACGTATTTAGCGTTCATTGTGAAATACAAATGATTAGTATAACAATGGCAACGAAAACGTCGATGATTTTTTTTATTTCATCAGTCACCGTTACATAAACTTTTATAACTTAAACATTTGAAATAACTGTAAACCTTGGTTAATTGTACAGCTGTATTTCATGCATCTTTTGTTACTTTAAAGACAATGCGTAAGCTTGACAACAAAAAGTCGCATCCGATAAAACTCGGATTTAAATAAAGTGGGTAATCTAATTTATCTTTAAAACTGTTTATTTAAAGAATCCAAACTCACAAGTTGTAGAGCTGATTCCTTTAACGGGTGGAAAGAGCTTTATGAACCTGGCGTGTCCAAAGGCGAAAACCGGCTTGAAACCGTAATTTGGGTAAGAATCTAAAATTTGCGGCAACGGAATACTTTTAAGTAGAGACGATATAAATGACATCAATTTATGAATCACTTCAAACACGGAAAATATTATCTTCAGCGACATAATTCTTGTTTGATGGAAAGACCAAGCGAACGATCAAAAACACTTGAACCACCGGTGTCTATACTCCGACTCGGCTCTAATCTATGGCTATTAACCGGCAAATTCCATACTTAATTATTAATAGAGGTTTTTTTATTAGCTTATCAAAGATTTTTACCTTGAAATTAAACGTATATTTAAATATATATATATTTGAGAACGTGGTAAAAGGAAAACGCCCTATTATGAATATTATTTATTAAACGTGCTTTGGTTATAGATATTGTAATTAGAGCGAGAGACAATTTTAAAATAACAGAATTTGCTTGAAATCGTACTTAATTTCGCCGAAAGGAACGTAGTGTTCAACACGGTGCGTTTGATCATTTTATTGCTCAGAGGTTACAGTTAATTTTACCCATTTAATTGTTGGAGCTACGATCTCGCCGAGTTGATTTACAAAATACGTTCATTATAAAACAAATTACACCAATTTCGAGCCTGCCAACATATAGGGCTTTAAATCCATCGTCCTAATGGCGGTTGTGGATGCCAATTATAAGTTTTTGACGGTTGACATTGGCACTTACGTGTCAACTTCCGACGGAGGAGTGTTCAAATCACCGGATATCGGAAAAGCCATTTCTGAAGGAAAAGTTAATCCAAAAATTTACCAGGAACTAATTTTAAAGTTCCTCATGTCCTCGTCGGAGACGAAGCCTTTCAGCTTCTCCCCTGCTTCTTACGCCCATACGCTGCCAAAGAACTGAACTCTCAAAAGAGAGTGTTTAACTATAAACATCATCATCATCATCTTCTTCTTCTACACACCAGGTCAAACTAATAGCCCATCGTATATACGATGTGGCTAAAAATTAGCTTGTCGTTTGAATTTAAATGTGTCTTTTTATTGAAGTCAGCTGCTATATTATCCTCAATACCTTTACCAAAAGTAAGTAAAAACAAGCTGCCCCAGCAGAAAGGACACTCGTGCGGGATATGTAAGATAATAAAAATTTAAACAATAGGGGCTAAAAAAGCGAGCATTAGATAAAAATTCTTTGCTAGACGCCATACCAGTCTGGGAAATAAGGATATTTTTTAAACTAGTCCTTGGGACCAGTGACCCCCCAGTCCCCGAAATAATTAACTGGTCTCCGGACTGGTCCCAGCCTTTGTTCTCCTATAGATTTGCAATTAATAAACTGGTCCTGAGGACCAGTAACCCCCACTTCTTGAATTAAAAAACTAGTCCAAGCAATTAATAAACTGGTTTTGGACCAGAGGAAGTGTGCTATTTCCCAGACTGCGCCATACCTCCAGTTGTGAACTTGTGAGAGTCTAATAAATATTAACAGTAGAACTCGCAGCAGACAACTCCTTCTAAAGACTTAAGCTATCCACTAGCACCATCGCGCGCCACCATCCTTAACCCACCGCACCAACGCGTGCTTCGGAGGAGGCGGAGTCTATTTATCCTTTTTTGCGGCTTCAGCTAGAGTGCGTTCTGGTGGAGTCACCAAATAAGTGTTTACTTTAAAAAATCGAAATCGCAATGATGGGGATGAAAAGCCCGAACACACGGTAGTCCTGTCGCCATGCATTGCCAAAGCTACGCTAGAGAGACCTTGAAAACAGGGACCAATACCTCGTGCGAGGGGGGGATTCTCCCCCGCACGAGTAACAACAAAAAGTTTATTTCTATCGAAGGCGCTGGGAGCATCATATTCGAAATACGACCCCCTTTTTCCAAGATAGCTTCCAACCCCCTTTACGATTAAAAAAGTTTTGATGGCGTAGTTACCTCTGCTCTCTGCCCGGCGGAGAGCCGATTTACATGTTCCCTGTAGAAATACGCGGAAAAACGTAGTGCCGGCAGCCGCGCGTCCGCGTTAGCTCGCTGCTAAAGAGCGGAAAGAGAGAGAGAGACAGACGAAGGTAGTCTGGATCCAAGGTTACTATAGAAAAATGCACGTGTGGATCCCTAGTTTGTTGATTGACGAAGGCTTAAATAGTTAAAAACATGGTTCATGTAAAAGAAGAATCTCTGTTAAACGGATTTAAGGACGATTTTTTTGAAGTTGACAAGACTGGAAAGCGGAAGGAACTAATTCATGAAGCTATGAGTAACGGATCTTTAACGCAAATACTTCAAGAATTTCATTCAAACTATGAAAGGTTGAAAACACAATTTCAAGACACTCATGCTGCTTCCTCTGGATTTGCATATGCTTGGCCACAATGGGTAAACGAATATATTCAGAAAATTCCGCAGTTTCGTTTCGATTTGTCAAATAAGACTAGCGCATTGAGTCAAAATTAGCACTGATAATAATTCAGTATCTAGTATAAGCCTTTTCTTTATGCTCTTTAAGATTTTATGGGGGTAAGGTGGGGTGTTCTACGTCTTACTAGAGGGGTTAGGAAGAGCAAGACAAACACCTACCTCTTTTCACTTATGATTCAACCTCGCTAACGCTAGACAAGATGTTAGAATGCAGTCAGTTGTGGAGAGTTAAGGCCTTTTAACGGGAACGAGGGGCTTATAAAATTTCTGAATCAAAAGTGACCGCGTTTTGATGGTATGTGTCAATTGAGAGTCAAAATAGATTCTAATCCAAATTTTAATATTCAACATAATATTCAATCTTGTTCATAAATTTCCACACACTTTTATAGGGGTCAAAATAAAAAGTTAAACAAAAAATCAAAAGTAATATACTCTATGGAATGTCTCCTTTAAGTTTCAAATTTAAATTTTAGGGGTTGTTTAGGTTCAAATCGTGCAGTTATGCAATAAAAACAATAATGTTCAAAAAATAAAAAGTTAAGATTTTAAAAAATGAATCAATCCGTCAACAATAATCTCAGTTCTTTAACCATAATTTCAAGTCAGTTTATCAAAATAGTTTCAAGTTTTTAATTTCGTACGACAAGTTGCTCCTCTTTTCCATATTCTTCTTAAGGGTTCAGGATCTTTTTTCTTTTCTCGCGATATAAGGGTTTTAATTCAGGATCTTTTTTCAGGTTTCACGATTTATGGGTTAATTATTTTCTTTTTTCTTTTAATATCTCGCGCACTCGCGCTCCTTCTCTTCTTCAACTTAGGGGTTTAAAAAAAATGTTTCCGAGTTTCTCCAAAAAATCATGGATTCAAATTGACGAAAAATAAAGGTATCAAATTGAATAAAAAATCTCTCCGATTCTCTTCCGAATACTTGGGGATTCAAATTGATGAAAAATAAAGGTATCAAAATGAATAAAAAATATCTCCGATATAAAATAATACTCCGGATTTCTAAGGGTTTCTTAAGGATGAGCCGACAGGGTTTCATTAAGCAGTTCAGGAATCGACTGAGGGTGGGACAGGAGGGACTTCGTATATATAACTTCTAGTTTCTCGCAAGGATTTCTGGGACAATGACGTTTGTTGATTGACTTCGGCTTGACGAATAGTGGACCATATTCATTACGTAGCCGGGCGGATTCATGTTATCAACGAATAGGTAAAACTTTTAAATCTGGGACCAAATGGGGATTGGTCAGTTTAAGGGTTAAAAAAAAATGTTCTAGAAGTTTCTCGGGCCAGGTACCAGGATAGTGACTCAAGGTCTTGTTGCTTGGGGTCTAAATCAGCGTGACATTTCTCTGGGTTTTTGGAAAAAGTTTTCGTTGCTAGGTATTTCGTTTTGCACTATGGATATAGGGGTATAGGATAGTTCTAGAACGTTCTGTGTCAACATTGAGGGGCTAGTTCATCTTCTATTGTACGAAAGAATCTCTTTTCAGTTTATTTTAAAGGGATAAGTTTAAGTTTAAAGGGCTAGAAATATATTTATAATGTTAATTTAAGGGATTTCGTTATTAATTTAATGATTAATTGTAAATTTAATTCGATTTTTGGGTTAAGATGGTTACATATCCCCACCTCTTCTGAAAAGTTCGTCCCCGAACTTAACATATCCATCTTACTATCACCATAATAAAAGTTTTTTTTTTTTTTTATATATATATATATATATATATATATATATATATATATATATATAGGGGTTAAATGATTTAAAATATAATGGTAAAAGGGTTAAGAAATTCATCTCTTATATCTACTGGATGTGTTTTCCTTTAAGGAATAAAATTCAGGTTTCACCCAGCGTCTATGAGGGGTTTGATAATTGGGACTGGTAATATTAAAAGTTATTTCAACATCCTGGGTATCTTCCGATTTCTCATTAGTGGTTAAGGGGATATTTTTAAGGCATTCATTTTCTCGATGTCCATCGATATGACAAGTTTCACAATTAATAGTAGGTATAGGAAGTATTCCAGCGTCAACTCTCAATTCCATTTCTTGATATTTCTGGGGTGTAGCAGAACTTCTGTCTTTATGGTAAGGGTCATTGTTTCGTGGATATCCAGATGATGATTTTTTGGCGACATAAATATTGCGAGGTAATTTAAATGGTTTCTTTGGTTTGTATAGTAAGGTTTTAAAGTAAAGAAATGATTGTCATTCTCGTTGGGTTTTGTCTCATATGGACGTTGTCTTTGGGGGATAGGGGTATGTCTAATATTTTCAAAAACTTGCGTTTGATTATCATCTAAGGATGAGGGAGGGTTCGAGTTGTTTGCAGGCATTTGAGGGTCCATGAATGAATTACATCTTCTGTTGCGTCGACAACATCGTAGTCTCTTCTCCTCTTTTTTAATCGTGGTTATACGTTGCGATTCCGTAATAGGGGTTTGAGTACTTGAAGACTTCATCAACTTGTTTCCATCAGAAAACCAGTCGTAGGGGTAAAAGGTACGGGTTTTACGTTTCAATTCTTCTTTGTCTTCGTCTGTTTCATCCTCCGTAAGGGAATTTTCATTCATGCTCTTTACTTCGATAAAACGGTTTTGCAAGTCTTGTTTTCTCTCTCCTTCTATATTTTCTGGCATACTTATTTCATTTGTCACGATCGTAGTAATAGGGGTTACGCTAGGGTTTTGAATAAATGGAAACACCCAGTATTGTCCATTTATTGTGCAAGTGATACTATCATCCTCGTAGTTCAGTTTTGCTCTTACATCTCTCATCCAATCCGATCCCAATATAATTGAAAATTTCGCTTTATCAATTATGTAAAATTCAATTTCCATAGGGGGTCCCATTTCATCATCTAATTGTACAGGAAGTTTAATTGGGCCTTCAGCTTTAAGAGGACTGTTAGGGGAAGCTGAAACGAATTCTCTCGTCGTTTTCAATTTATCAAAGTTCATTTCTGGGTAAGCTTTTTCAGCGACATTCTTGACCATAAATGATGTACATGCTCCCGTGTCTAAGATTGCAGCATAATTGCCATTGGGTAATTGTAAGGGTATACTTCCAGTTGCAGGGTCAAAATTATGTATCACGTGAATTACGTTTTCATGTTGGGTAACAGTCATCTCAACTGTTCTTTTAGGAGTGGTATTTTGTTCTTCATTTATTCTTTCTCTTGATTGATAATTTGGTTTTAGGGGACAATCCCTAGCCATATGATCCGTAGAATTACATACAAAACATTTAGGCCTAGCTGATGGAAGATACGATTCAAGGGGTAAGGTTACTTCTTGCGGTCTACTTCTTTTATTTGGGCAGTTATAAACAAAATGTCCGTATTCCTTGCAATAATTGCAGAATTTGTTGATTAAGGGGTTTCGGGGTTCGTTTGTTCCTTGATTTCGAGGATGTAAAACTCCCATCACTGGTTGAAGTTGCTTTACTACCTCTAAAAGTTCATCAACTGTGGTACAAGTTTTCAAGTTCAATAGGGCTTCATATTCGGGCATTAATCCAAAAATTATATGGTCTAATCGATCTTTCTCAGAGGGGATAGAGGGTAATTCATCATAAATATTAATCATATCCTGAACATAATCTTCAGGGCTCTCATTGGGTCTTTGCCTTCTTGTTTGGATTTTTCTCTTGATTATTTTGGAATAAGCATCTCCCAAATATTTTTCTTTAAACTTATTTTCAAAGTCATTCCAAGTATGAAAATGATTTATATTCTTCCAATACCATTTCTTAGCTTGTCCTTCGAATGCTAAGGGTATATGGGTCAATAATTCTTGACGTGTCACGCCTGTTATCATCCCATACTCGTACGCGCTATATAGGAATTCTATAGGGTTTGATTCTTCATTAAATCTTATCGTGAATTGAGGAATAGGTAAAGTTCGATTTTTAGGGGTCGAATTTTGTAAGTTTTCTCCACGAGGGATTTGAGTAATATTAGGAATATTTGATATTCATGTTCTCTCTCATATACAGGAAATATAGGACTTTTCAACTTTTCTTGAAAAAATGCAGACTGATTTAGTATAGGTTCCTCTATAGGTTCGTTTCTTGGAAAAAGTTCATCTCTCTCTGGTCTCAACGTAACGTTAGTAGGGCGGTTGAAAAATTCTTTTACTCGTGTCGCATAGGGGTCGTCCGAACGTTTTTCTTCGTAAATAGTGGAGGGGAGGGATACTTTCTTTCCTGTTCCTTTTTGGTTATAAGGGGTTGATGTAAACATAGGATTTAATCTATCTTCCTCTTTTCTAGTCTTTTCGACTCTTCTAAGGTTTCCATCTCTATCAATAACATTTTCTTCGGGTGATTTTTGCATATCTTTCATATGGGTACGTTTCGTATTAATTTGATGGGTATCAGATTCCGAACTCGAACTCACATTAGAACTCAAAGATTGGGGAGGGGAACCTCTATGGGCTTCTAATGAGTCTTTCAGGCTATCTCGTAAAGCAGCAATAGTCTCAGTTAATTCTTTTTGGGATTCAACATTTTGTAGAATTAATTGTGTTAAATAATGGGTATGGATAGATTTATCATTGTTTGTACGTCGAAATAAAATACCGATATTCATAATAAGGTTTCTCAAAAAATTTAAGATTCTATCATACGAAATTCCTACCAACAATAACATTATGTCAATGGAGATGTATAATACTAGATCTGACGAGTTAAGGGTAATGTCCGTCATTTTGATTGCTCGATTTTTCTCAATATTTTCTCAAAATAATACAGGGGTTTTTAATAATTGAACCAACTTTGACTCTCTTCAAGACATGTCAAAATCCATCATATTGATAAGATTCCGAAGGATCGGATCCTGCCGACTGCGCCAATTTATAAGCCTTTTCTTTATGCTCTTTAAGATTTTATGGGGGTAAGGTGGGGTGTTCTTCGTCTTACTAGAGGGGTTAGGAAGATGCAAGACAAACACCTACCTCTTTTCACTTATGATTCAACCTCGCTAACGCTAGACAAGATGTTAGAATGCAGTCAGTTGTGGAGAGTTAAGGCCTTTCAACGGGAACGAGGGGCTTATAAAATTTCTGAATCAAAAGTGACCGCGTTTTGATGGTATGTGTCAATTGAGAGTCAAAATAGATTCTAATCCAAATTTTAATATTCAACATAATATTCAATCTTGTTCATAAATTTCCACACACTTTTATAGGGGTCAAAATAAAAAGTTAAACAAAAAATCAAAAGTAATATACTCTATGGAATGTCTCCTTTAAGTTTCAAATTTAAATTTTAGGGGTTGTTTAGGTTCAAATCGTGCAGTTATGCAATAAAAACAATAATGTTCAAAAAATAAAAAGTTAAGATTTTAAAAAATGAATCAATCCGTCAACAATAATCTCAGTTCTTTAACCATAATTTCAAGTCAGTTTATCAAAATAGTTTCAAGTTTTTAATTTCTTACGACAAGTTGCTCCTCTTTTCCATATTCTTCTTAAGGGTTCAGGATCTTTTTTCTTTTCTCGCGATATAAGGGTTTTAATTCAGGATCTTTTTTCAGGTTTCACGATTTATGGGTTAATTATTTTCTTTTTTCTTTTAATATCTCGCGCACTCGCGCTCCTTCTCTTCTTCAACTTAGGGGTTTAAAAAAAATGTTTCCGAGTTTCTCCAAAAAATCAAGGATTCAAATTGACGAAAAATAAAGGTATCAAATTGAATTTAAAATCTCTCCGATTCTCTTCCGAAAACTTGGGGATTCAAATTGATGAAAAATAAAGGTATCAAAATGAATAAAAAATATCTCCGATATAAAATAATACTCCGGATTTCTAAGGGTTTCTTAAGGATGAGCCGACAGGGTTTCATTAAGCAGTTCAGGAATCGACTGAGGGTGGGACAGGAGGGACTTCGTATATATAACTTCTAGTTTCTCGCAAGGATTTCTGGGACAATGACAATTGTTGATTGACTTCGGTTTGACGAATAGTGGACCATATTCATTACGTAGCCGGGCGGATTCATGTTATCAACGAATAGGTAAAACTTTTAAATCTGGGACCAAATGGGGATTGGTCAGTTTAAGGGTTAAAAAAAATGTTCTAGCTGCTTAAGTTTCTCGGGCCAGGTACCAGGATAGTGACTCAAGGTCTTGTTGCTTGGGGTCTAAATCAGCGTGACATTTCTCTGGGTTTTTGGAAAAAGTTTTCGTTGCTAGGTATTTCGTTTTGCACTATGGATATAGGGGTATAGGATAGTTCTAGAACGTTCTGTGTCAACATTGAGGGGCTAGTTCCTCTTCTATTGTACGAAAGAATCTCTTTTCAGTTTATTTTAAAGGGATAAGTTTAAGTTTAAAGGGCTAGAAATATATTTATAATGTTAATTTAAGGGATTTCGTTATTAATTTAATGATTAATTGTAAATTTAATTCGATTTTTGGGTTAAGATGGTTACACTAGCCCTTAAATTTCACATATTGAAAGCATCAAGCTCGAGAGTTGAAATGATAGATCACAATGTTGCATATTCTTGGATTGACAACCCAAACTTGGATAAAACTAGAAATATACGAGATTTCAAGACAGAGAGACTGTATACAATAAACAGGCTTGGTGGAGGAGCATTAGGAGAAATTTGGGGATTAAATAAGGTGAAGATGCCAATAAAGTCAAGATTCCTTAAGGGCAAACAACCAGGCACCAAGGAACAACGAGATCATGCCCACACCATGTGGAAAATATCTTTATCACTGCGCAATATTGATCAGTTTTCTAAAGACATTCCACCAGCCCTTATCTGGATTAATAAGGGAGGTATGTTGCTTCCTCACGTTTCCCTCATCCCTTATGTCACTGAAGTCTGTAGGAAACGAATTCAAAAGATGTAATAAAAGCACAAATTCTTCACAAGGAATAAGTATGTCAGCTTTAAAATTTTTTTACTTTAGTATTGGTAATAAATTATTTGTTGTTATCAGAAAAGACTATGGATCTGGTAAAAAACTCTGGTAAACTGAAACATATGTTCGATTCCGCTATCGCCGAAATTCCTGCTGTTGAGGAACACAACTTTACCAAAGACGATTTAGAATCATTTCGGCTTGTGTTGCAAAGAAAGGTAGCTCATGGTAAAATAGCGGACTTGGTAAGGGGTCAAGTAAATAAGAGAAACGAACGCAAAGGGAACCGAGGAATGGGTGGCCAAAATTTAAGGTGTTTGATTTATTCAATGGGAGCTAAAGGTGCGAAAATAAAGCTGCCAACGGTAAGAAGCAAATGAATGAGAATGCCTTAGATAAAAAGATAGTTAAAGGAAAGCCTGGAATAGTAAAAGCTGATGGGAAACTTGCTAGTGAAACTAAAGAAAGCGCAGCAATTAAGAAGAGAGGCAGGCCAAAAAAACAGGGTCTGAAGAAGTATCCAAAGACAAAACAGTCCCAAAGAAGCGAGGCAGACCTAAAAGGGCAATGTCAGATGATGGTTATTCTAGTCAAGTTGCTAAAAAACAAACTCAAAGGCTGGAAAGAAAATAAAAATTACTAGGCCTAAAAAGATTAGCAATGATGACACCGAAGAAGAAGACGCTTTATCTAAGAAAAGGAAGACTAGATCTCAAAGAATAAAATTCTTGGATTCAGATTCCGAAGCAACTGTAATAAATTCAACTGTCTCTCAGAATATTTTAAGACCAACCATGGCTGTATCAGAAATGCTTGAAAGCCCTGGTCACCCCAGTACCTCAAAAAGTGGCGTTAATGGAATACGTAAAACCAAATTAGGGAAAAAAATTAGGAAAAATCTCTGTGATGAATTTTAACATTTGTGATACTTAAATCTGTGGTAAATTTGAACACTTGTTATACTTAATTATCTTTCGAATTTAAACATTAAAAGTCTGTGATGATGAAAATATTAGTAATGTGACTAATTTTGAAATTAAAAGTACAAATTTTTTTCATAATTGAAAAATTTATTTCAATTAAAAACCAAAGTTACTTTCGCTATCTTTGATTAGTTAGCAATCATACTGTTATTATCAAAATTTAATGAAAAACATAGAATTAAATTTTATTCCAACTAACATATTTCGTCTAATATCCAAATCAACTTTTCTATACATAGCTTCTGCATTTTGAGCAGTGTTGGTGCATTTTTTAACAATAAGGGACCATCTAACATTTTTCATATTTACACTGGTGAGCTTTCCTGCAGCTATATATTTCATCTGGCTAAAAATGGTTTCTACAGCCGAGCCATTGATTCGAATAAGGTAAACATAAGAACCTGGGTTTCTGGAGCACATATCCTTGATAAATTCAACAAATTCAAATGTTTGCCATGCCAGAAATATTTTCTTTGCTGTCAGTTTTTCACCATCATCAAGCCTTTCGGAGGCCCACTGTTCAAAATATTTTAATCCAGCTAACATTGACTTTACTGGATCAGATTCTAGGGAATCAGTACGAGTCTGGGACAAAAGGCCATTTTCAAAGTACATATTACAGGCATTAAGGTAATCGTAACAAGCCATTACAGTATCTTTATCAGAAGGAATTTTACCATTCATTGGATTAGCATATCCATAAAGCTCGGCTAGTGCAGGGTTCTGCTGCATGATGCGAGCGGGAGTGACATTAAGTTTGGTCCAGGAGTCCCTTTCAATATGAGATTGACGCAATCCTTTTAACTTGTGCTAGCTCGTCACATTCTCTCCTATCGTCTTCTCTTTTTTTCATGTCTTTAATCTGCTGCCAGCCAAACCTAACACCTTTTACTAGAGATAGCCGATACCAGGCTTAACCCGATACCGATCGATACCGGTACAAACATGAACCGATACCTATCGATACCGATATGGTATCGGTTCATCCCTACAGGCGCGTACTAAGAAAGATTTTCGCTTATTAGTTGTTAGATAAACTGAATTCAGGTACTTTTTATATAAATGGGAACTCGTCACGATTGTAATTCATAGAAATGAGATATTATCACCATCATTACGTTACGAAAACACCTAAAACTGTCATGTAGCGTCATATAACGCATTTTAAACGAGTATCGGTTTAGTATCGGTATCGAACCAACCGATCCGATACTATTGGGAAACCCTGAGTATCGGTGCCGATACCGATATGGTACCGGTACCGGTTCATCTCTACCTTTTACAGTGAAATCCCTGGTTCCTTCCTCCTGGGAATGATGAAGGGCATTTATGTTGTTCTTCAACTGGTGGCTGGGACATATTATCCAATGCACGTAGCGGTCAATGATAAATGGATTTTTAAATTTAGGTATAATTCTAAAGTCATATTTCGCATTTCCGCTCTCTGGTAATGGTATATGTCCGCTTGCAACACCTAAACTTTGGCGCAAAGAAGTTAAGTTTGAAGAACCACCTTCGCAAACAAGAACTACTGTTTCTAGCCCGACAGTGTTTAAGGCCCACATACAACACATAACCGTATTGGAATTAACAGAATGGGATACTTGTTTAGCAAACATGAAATATGGTCCTATAATATCATATTTGGTAAACGCTGCTCTCCAGAGGAACTGCAAAACATACTCAGCTTCAAGAACTTCAGTTACGTTCGGTTCTTTGTAAAGATCTTCCAATGAAGCTAACTGTTTAGAATCTAACTGAGCACCAACGTATTGATCGTTTTGGGAGTTCCAAATAAATTTGCCTATTACTTTTACCTCGTCAAAAATAAGGATGCCTTCTTTGGGAGGTTTAGCGTGTTCTGGGTCAGAACAGGGATCGACTAATCTGCTGAATGTCTGAACGTCTGAACTGCTGAAAATAGTAGAATTCCTACTATAAAATTCTCCCATCCTACCAAACCATAAACTGTCTGAACGTTTTTGACTATTTTGCTGAAATGCCGAATTCTGAACAGTGAACAGTGAAATTAAAGTAAGAGATCGTCTGAACCTTTTTGACTATTTTGCTGAAATGCAGAATTCTGAACCATGAACTTTGAAATTAATGTAAGATAGAGACCGTCTGAACATTTTTGACTATTTTGCTGAAACGCTGAATTCTGAAACGCAAATTTTGAAAATGAAGTAGAATGGAGACCGTCTGAACTTTTTTGACTATTTTACTGAAATGCCGAATTCTGAACCGAAATTAATGTAAGATAGAGACCTCTGAACTTTTTTGTCTATTTTGCTGAAATGCTGAATTCTGAACCGTGAAAATTGAAAATGAAGTAGAATGGAGACCGTCTGAACTTTTATGATTATTTTGCTGAAATGCCGAATTCTGAACCGTTAACTTTGAAAATAATGTAAGATAGAGAGCGTCTGAACTTTTTTGATTATTTTGCTGAAATTCTGAATTCTGAACCGTGAATTTTGAAATTAATGTAAGATAGAGAGCGTCTCAACTTTTTTGATTATTTTGCAGAAATACTGAATTCTGAACCGTGAATTTTGAAAATGAAGTAGAATGGAGACCGTCTGAACATTTTTGACTATTTTGCTGAAATGCCGAATTCTGAACCGAAATTGATGTAAGATAGAGACCGTCTGAACATTTTTGACTATTTTGCTGAAATACTGAATTCTGAACCGTGAATTTTGAAAATGAAGTAGAATGGAGGAGAAAGGTTATTTTATTTCGGAAGTAGATAATTCTAAACAGTAATTTTTTGGAAAAGGCATATTATAATTTGAGAAAGGTTATTTTATTTCGGAAGTAGATAATTCTAAACAGTATTTTTTGGAAAAGGCATATTATAATTCGAGAAAGGTTATTTTATTTCGGAAGTAAATAATTCTAAACAGAAATTTTTTGGAAAAGGCATTTTATAATTTGAGAAAGGTTATTTATTTCGGAAGTAGATAATTCTAAACAGTATTTTGTTGGAAAAGGCATATTATAATTCGAGAAAGGTTATTTTGTAAACAGTAATTTTTTGGAAAAGGCATATTATAAGTCGAGAAAGGTTATTTTATTTTGGAAGTCGATAATTGTAAACAGTAATTGTTTGGAAAAACAATATTATTATTTGGGAAGTCAATGAAGATAAACAACAATATTTTAGAAAAGGCGTAACATTGTTACACTATTTCCATTTTCATTTTCAAAATTCACGGTTCAGAATTCGGCATTTCAGCAAAATAGTCAAAAAAGTTCAGACGGTCTCTATCTACATTAATTTCGGTTCAGAATTCGGCATTTCAGTAAAATAGTCAAAAAAGTTCAAACGGTCTCTATCTTACATTAATTTCAAAGTTCACGGTTCAGAATTTGGCATTTCAGCAAAATAGTCAAAAAAGTTCAGACGGTCTCTATCTTACATTAATTTCGGTTCAGAATTCGGCATTTCAGCAAAATAGTCAAAAAGTTCAGACGGTCTCCATTCTACTTCATTTTCAAAATTCACGGTTCAGAATTCGGCATTTCAGCAAAATAGTCAAAAAGTTCAGACGGTCTCCATTCTACTTCATTTTCAAAATTCACGGTTCAGAATTCGGCATTTCAGCAAAATAGTCAAAAAACGTTCAGACTGTCTCCATTCTACTTCATTTTCAAAATTCACGGTTAAGAATTCAGCATTTCAGCAAAATAGTCAAAAAAGATCAGACGGTCTCTATCTTATATTAATTTCGGTTCAGAATTCGGCATTTCAGCAAGATAGTCAAAAAGTTCAGACGGTCTCTATCTTACATTAATTTCAAAGTCCACGGTTCAGAATTCGGCATTTTAGCTAAATAGTCAAAAAAGTTCAAACGGTCTCTATCTTACATTAATTTCGGTTCAGAATTCAGAATTTCAGCAAAATAGTCAAAACATTCAGACGGTCTCTATCTTACATTAATTTCGGTTCAGAATTCGGCAATTCAGCAAGATAGTCAAAAAAGTTCAGACGGTCTCTATCTTACATTAATTTCAAACTTCACGGTTCAGAATTCAGCATTTCAGCAAAATAGTCAAAAAGGTTCAGACGATCTCTTACTTTAATTTCAATGTTCACTGTTCAGAATTCGGCATTTTAGCAAAATAGTCAAAAAGGTTCAGACAGTTTACGGTTTGGTAGGATGGGAGAATTTTATAGTAGGAATTCTACTATTTTCAGCAGTTCAGACGTTCAGACATTCAGCAGATTAGTCTATCCCGTCAGAACAGGACAATTTGGTCTCGCCGATTTGGTCGCGGGACTAATTGGTCTCACCGATTTGGTCTCGGGACTATTTGGTATCGTGATTATTTGTCTCGGGACTATTTGGTCTCGGGACTGTTTGGTCTCGGGACTATTTGGTCTCGGGACTATTTGGTCTCGGGACTATTTGGTCTCGGGATTGTTTGGTCTCGGGACTGTTTGGTCTCGGGACTGTTTGGTCTCGGGACTGTTTGGTCTCGGGACTATTTGGTCTCGGGACTGTTTGGTCTCGGGACTATTTGGTCTCGGGACTACTTGGTATCGTGATTATTTGGTCTCGGGACTGTTTGGTCTCGGGACTATTTGGTCTCGGGACTGTTTGGTCTCGGGACTGTTTGGTCTCGTGATTATTTGGTCACCTAATTAGTTGCCACCTTTTCCAAAACATTCTCCTACTAATTAGCTGCCACCTTTTCCAAAATATTCTCCTATTAATTAGCTGCCACCTTTTCCAAATATTCTCCTATTAATTAGTTGCCACCTTTTCCAAAACATTCTCCTACTAATTAGCTGCCACCTTTTCCAAAATATTCTCCTATTAATTAGCTGCCACCTTTTCCAAATATTCTCCTATTAATTAGTTGCCACCTTTTCCAAAATATTCTCCTATTAATTAGCTGCCACCTTTTCCAAAACATTCTCCTATTAATTAGCTGCCACCTTTTCCAAGACATTCTCCTACTAATTAGCTGCCACCTTTTCCAAAATATTCTCCTAATAGTTAGCTGCCGCCTTTTCCAAAATCTTCTCCTATTAATTTTTGACACCTTTTCCAAAATATTTCTATTATTGCTAATAAATTGTTCGTGGTAAGAGGCGGGCTTTTAATACTCATAAAAATTTGGTCTCGGGACTATTTGGTATCGGCACTATTTGGTCTCGGGACTGTTTGGTATCGGGACTATTTGGTCTCGGGACTGTTTGGTCTCGCGATTATTTGGTCTCGGGACTGTTTGGTCTCGGGACTATTTGGTCTCGGGACTGTTTGGTCTCGGGACTATTTGGTCTCGGGACTATTTGGTCTCGTGATTATTTGGTCACCTAATTAGTTGCCTCCTTTTCCAAAGCAATGGTCCCAATAATTCGTTGCCACCTTTACCAAAACAATGGCTCTGATAATTCGTTGCCACCTTTTCCAAAACATTCTCCTACTAATAAGCTGCCACCTTTTCCAAAATATTCTCCTATTAATTAGCTGCCACCTTTTCCAAATATTCTCCTATTAATTAGTTGCCACCTTTTCCAAAATATTCTCCTATTAATTAGCTGCCACCTTTTCCAAAACATTCTCCTATTAATTAGCTGCAACCTTTTCCAAAACATTCTCCTACTAATTAGCTGCCACCTTTTTCAAAATATTCTCCTAATTAGCTGCCACCTTTTCCAAAACATTCTCCTATTAATTAGCTGCCACCTTTTCCAAAACATTCTCCTATTAATTAGCTGCCACCTTTTCCAAAATATTCTCCTATTAATTAGCTGCCACCTTTTCCAAAACATTCTCCTACTAATTAGCTGCCACCTTTTCCAAAATATTCTCCTATTAATTAGCTGCCACCTTTTCCAAAATATTCTCCTATTAATTAGTTGCCACCTTTTCCAAAATATTCTCCTATTAATTAGCTGCCACCTTTTCCAAAACATTCTCCTATTAATTAGCTGCCACCTTTTCCAAAACATTCTCCTATTAATTAGCTGCCACCTTTTCCAAGACATTCTCCTACTAATTAGCTGCCACCTTTTCCAAAATATTCTCCTAATAGTTAGCTGCCTCCTATTCCAAAATACTCTCCAATTAATTAGCTGCCACCTTTTCCAAAATATTCTCCTATTAATTTTTGACACCTTCTCCAAAATATTTCTATTATTGCTAATAAATTGTTCTTGGTAAGAGGCGGGCTTTTAATACTCATAAAAATAATCTTCTTACCTCCAAACAAGGTTGGGTTGGATTAGTTCCCGAGACCCAATTATCTCGAGACCCATTTGTCCCGAAACCCATTTGTCCCGAGACCCATTTGTCCCGAGACCCATTTGTCCCGAGACACAATTGTCCCGAGACCCATTTGTCCCGAGACCCATTTGTCCCGAGACCCAATTGTCCCGAGACCCAATTGTCCCGAGACCCAATTGTTCCGAGACACATTTGTCCCGAGACCCATTTGTCCCGAGACCCAATTGTCCCGAGACCCAATTGTCCAGAGACCCAATTGTCCCGAGACCCATTTGTCCCGAGATCCATTTGTCCCGAGATCCAATTGTCCCGAGACCCATTTGTCCCGAGATCCATTTGTCCCGAGACCCAATTGTCCCGAAACCCATTTGTCCCGAGACCCAATTGTCACGAGACAAATTTGTCCCGAGACCAAAACGGCGAGACCAAATCGGCAAGACCATAACGGCGAGACCAAATTGTCGCGGACCGGTTCTGGGTATTTCTCACAGTGCACCTCAAATCTGTCAGCTTCAGACTGTAAAAACTTTAAGTCAATGCCCTGGTCACTTGGGATTTTCCTAGCCTTTGCCCTAAGAGTATGCACGCTTGGTAATTTGAATATTTCAAATGATGCCAGTGCTTCATACGCAGCCGGAGAAAATGCTCAGGGCTATTCGGTACGTGAGTGGACTCCAGCGATTTCCTTTCGAACCGTTTTTGCATTTTTCTTGATCTTTCATGAAACCATTCTGCTCAGTGTGTTGAGTATCCATTTTCCACGCCTTTCTTAATGCTATACCTAACATTTTATTCTTAGAAGAGGCCTCCACAAATTTTTCGATGTCAGTCTGTCCCCTTTCTTTCATTGCCGCTACAGCTTCAAGCATTTCACGATGTTGGGTATCATTTAATGGAAGTCCGCTTTCAAATAACTTCTTTTCTAAATCTTGGAGTTTATTTCTTAACCGACTACGACACTGCCTATTTTCTTTAATTTTTTCCTTCTAGATTGTGGTGTTAAAACACTGATTTTACACCTAGAATTTGTTATGGTTCTTTTTAATTTCCAGATTTTCGTTTTTCTTCCTACAATTTTTCAAGTACCTTAAATTAATTATTTAAACATTACCAATTAAGGCTTCTGCATTTTCCACACTGGTAAATCTTTCTTTTTAATTCATCCTTGGGCACATTAGCTGGTGGAACAAACCAAGAATAACAATCAACAGCTTGAAACCTCTCAAATGGAAAATTTATTCTCAGTAAATTCTTTGTAGTCTCCAAATTTAAACAGTCGGCCTGAAGGGATAATTGTTTCAATAGTTAAGATATCTGTGTAATAATTTACGATGAAAGGTTACTATGTAAGAACATGGAATTAAAATGACCGAAGTAACTTGAGGAATTAAAAAAAAATTATCTATAAGATGCACAATTTTTTGAAGTGAGGAACCCCTTGGGATTAATTAAGAAAGAGTGGGACCCCCTTGGGATTAATTAAGAAAGAGTCCGACCCCCTTGGGATTAATTAAGAAAGAGTGGGACCCCCTTGGGATTAATTAAGAAAGAGTGGGACCCCCTTGGGATTAATTAAGAAAGAGTGGGACCCCCTTGGGATTAATTAAGAAAAAGTGGGACTCCCTTGGGATTAATAAAGAAACAGTGGGGCCATGGATGATATTTCATGCATAAAATATCATCCACTATTAATAGGACTCTGTTAACTTCGGTTCATTTAATTACTTCTGATAGAACTCTAGTGTGGTTTACATTTGGTATTCCGGTGCAAAACACATGATCAGCGCTTAGTTCTGAGAGCGCTATTGAAATAAGATGTTCATTCAACAGTTGCAAAGAAAAGTCAAAATATACTTCATGGGAGGCGCTATGAAACATCTTTGATACAGTCAAAAACCAGTGGACAAAAAAATTAATTTTATGGGAGTATCGCTATAGTATGAGACTTTTATCACGGAATTCATCCTCGATATTTCGATTTGTTCAATCATTCCCTCGTGATTATTTACGTCAACAATTTTAAGATCCGCTGAAATAATTTAGGTGTTTGAGAAGTGGACTAAAGAAGTGTTATAGTTGAATATTTAATACTCACGTAAATCTAAACTGCTAATGTACTTATCCAACATCGTAAGAGGCAAAGAATCGTAATGTTTTAACAACTTCTCCTTGGGGAGATCGCTGTCAACATATGTTTCAACATCCCGCTTTCTTTTCTTGCCGTGAAATATGTTAAGGTGTTCCCAAGTCTCATTTGAAATTAGTGCACCTATTACCTCTGTTTGAGTTTCTAACTGATTTGAACATTTAAAAGTTTGTGTACTGGCCGAACATATTGTGGGGTTATTTTCTAGGTCCAGTGAGCCTACTTCTGTTTGTACACTTTTAGCATGCGTTAATTTACAATAGAAATTGCACTGTGTGGCAACAGACAGTTTTGTTAAATTTAAACGTGGTCCTCCTACTATAGTCTGTCAAACGAAAGAAGAGCCCTGATAAATTTGTCCAAATTGGTGTCGCCACCATCGACCCCATAGTACTTTATCAACTTGTTTTGTTTTGTCAATAGTCGTCTGTAATATAGTCTGCTATAAACAGATAGGCTTAATCGCAATAGAACCAATACATTTTGCAATATATATTTAATATGTTTATGTTTCATGGTTTTTTACGATCATCGAGTATTTAAGAATATAAAACAATATTAACGACAAGACACCAGTTTTATCTTTGTTGAACTAGCATTGCAATATATTTTAATGACATAAGTTAAAGTACTTGTCCATAAGTCTAAGTAGTTCAGCATCAAAGCGTCTTCAGTCCACGTCTTCATCAGAGTCTTCGCTGTCTTCTTGCATATTAATTTTAAGAGGTTCAATTGCGGTTTCGATGATGGAATCTTTTTCCCAATGCTCATGCATTATATTCTCGACGTGAACTTTATGAAATAATAAAGCGTCACAAGTCCAGAACCCTGAAGTACGAAATTGACGAGTTTGCTAAAAGTAGAGGTGACACGGTAGTGAGGATTCCACCGTACCAATGCCAGTTTAACCCGATTGAACTAATATAGGCACAAGTGAAGAACGACGTTGCGAAGCAGAATTCTGGTTTCCAACTCTCGACGGTCAAAGATGCAACATTGAGGGCCATTGAACGTGTGACACCAGAGAATTGGCGTAAGGCAATAGAGCACGTCGAGAATATAATGCATGAGTATTGGAAAAAGGATTCCATCATCGAAACCACTATTGAACCTCTTAAAATTAATATGCAAGAAGACAGCGAAGACTCTGATGAAGACGTTGACTGAAGACGCTTTGATGCTGAACTAGTTATGGACAAGTAATTTAACTTATGTCATTAAAAATATATTGCAATGCTAGTTCAACAAAGATAAAACTGGTGTCTTGTCGTTAATTTTGTTTTATATTCTTTAATACTCGATGATCGTAAAAAACCATGAAACATAAACATATTAAATATATATTGCAAAATGTATTGGTTCTATTGCGATTAAGCCTATCTGTTTACAGACGACTATTGACAAAACAAGACAAGTTGATAAAGTACTATGGGGTCGATGGTGGCGACACCAATTTGGACAAATTTCTCAGGGCTCTTCTTTCGTTTGACAGACTATAGTCCTGCAGGCTTTGTAATGGTGCTGGCCCTGGGAAAAAGCCCTAAGCCTTGGCCAACGTCGGCGGTTTTGACGAAACGTTCAGTTTGTGTAGTTTTGTTTGACGTTTGATTTAAATAAAAGTCACACTGGGTAGAAACTACTTTAAAATCTGTATTCTTCTTTCGAGGCATTTTGAAAATGTAACTTTCTCATTAAATTTTAAATACGACTTTTAACTCTTTCTTCGTATGGCACGCTAACTTCTCGTCGCCCGTCCTCGACACCGCGTAAGTTCGGCTGCTAACTCTCCGTCAACATCTACCGCTACGCGTCTGTATGCCTCGCTTTAGAACTACTTAATGACGTAGCGCCCTAAAAGCTAAGGGCTGCAATTGGCTGGAAAAATGTTTAAAAACAAGTTGGTCAACTTGCAGTTCGAATATCATGCTTTGCACAGCGGAAGGCTTGCCCCGCCAGGAGAAATAAAATTTTTGTTGTTTTTATTTACTTTTGCCTTTACTTTAACCGCTGTGTGCAAGCTTTCAACAATTTCCATAGTTTTGTATTTGCCGCCAGTTTAAAACCTCTGAAATCATAACTGCCATCCCCCTTTTATTCGTATTGCAAGGCCTAGTATTAGAGAAGGCAGTGGTTAGGCTTAGTTTACAAGTGAATAATAACCGACTCTTGAAATACATAACGTTGTCCTTTATTTTCCGAAAATTCATGTGCACGCCACTATGGCAAAACCAACTTTCTCTCCTAGTTTTCCCTCGGCCTTTCTCTAGCCCCCCCCCCTGTTATTGGGCTTGGTCCCCCATATTGCAAGAACGAGAAGTGACCGACGGATACCAAAACTTTTCACAAGTAAAGGATTAAAAACGCGAGGGCAGTACAGAAATTAGCTAAAGGGCCAGGCCTACAATAAGGGCTGCAACACAATGTAATACATGATAAACAGTCAGCAAGATTAGCAGTCGTTGCTGATTGTATGAAACTAAGTGGAGGTGTTGCCTTCGAAGGCCAAGACGTTCGATCAAGCTCGCGCGAGCAAAGCGTACAATAAACCGATAGTGTGGACTTAACTTGATTAATGGTAATCACGCCATAAATACATGTAACTGGAAATGCCCGCCATTTTCTTCCTCGATCTATTCACAGAACTTATCCCACGTGACAAAGAGAGGGACAGTGATTGGTTGTGCGTCGCCTACGCCGGCGAGATCGACGTAAAAAGTTCAGCAAGATGAACAGTTTTCGTCTCTCTCGCCGCCTTCGCTAGTTACGCCACGCTTGAAATTTTCTCAGTGTCGACATGCCATTTTCTTGGCGTTCTTGGCGAGCCTTGCGAGCTGTACGAATATTTAACACCAGTGCGTACATAACTTTAGTCTGATAATCCTAGCATTTACATTGTTATAACGTGAGCGTTACGACTGCCATCTACAATAAATACCAGAAACTATCTGAGCTTTGTTGTTCTTACCATTAAAATGCGCCATTTTTTATACAATAATACTGAGAAATTGGGAAAGGATAGCCTTTATTTTAATTAACAACCTTAACATTCAGGATGAATAATTATATCTTTGTGCATTGATCATTAATTTCTTTGAAAAAGTAAACGTTTAGCTATTGCTAGTTAAAAAAGTGAAATACAATACGTATATTTATTTTCAATTATTCTGGTTTCTGGGCACGAAATGGAGGGGCATTTTATGAATTTTCGAGACAACACCATAACCAGGAATTACTTTATCTCTCGGTAATTGCGAAGTGATTCGGAAATGGCGAAGAACGTTCGCTAAAAATACTTTCAATTCAATCGCGGCGAATGGTTGTCCTGGAAAACGGATGAAATTAAGTGAAGATATTAATTACTGAACGAAAAGAGTTGACGAACCGATGCAATTGCGAGGACCGGCTGCAAATGGGATGTAGCAAAATGGGTGTCTTCCCTCGCTGTTCTCTGGGTTGAATCTGTCAGGGTCGAATACTTCTGGATTGGGGAAATATCGGGGGTCGCGATGAACGCCTTGAATCGAGAAAAGGCACGTCGCACCTTTTTTAAGAGTTTTCTCGCCTAAAATTTGCAACAGTAAAGTTTATCAAGGTATTTTTAAATAACAATGATAGTCGATGTTCTGTAGAAAGTTTTACATGTAGAACAAAGAGTGAAGGAAACTTCTAATTAGTTTATTAGCAAGGGCACATTGTGAAGTAGTAAGCTGAAAACGAACCTATTTGTAAATCTTCAGCTAGATCGCGAGCAATCAACGGAAGTGGAGGACAAAGCCTTAACGATTCCTGTAAAGGCTTAAGTTGTTATAGAGCTGGTTTAGCTATTGAACAAAAGTTAACCTTGGTGACTTTTTCGAGGTAGGTCAGGTGTTTTAAATCGGTGTATTCAATGTCCCTTTCGGTGTCCGTTCCACAGACGGAAGTCAACTCCTGGTAAACATTTTCTTGAATCTCCGGATAAAGACCAATCATGTACAGAGTAAATATTGTAGCGGTAGCGCTAGTGTCGAAACCCTGCCAGAGTCATTTATTATAAGAATTTTACACTTAAAGCGCACTTTGTTCTTTTTTACCGCTGCAATGATAGTGATGAATTCGTCTCGAAATTGTTTATCGCTCATTAATTCGGGGTTTTTATCAAGCATTTGTAGAATGATATCAGCGAAGTTCAAACTTCGAACGTTATCGTCAGGCTCTTTCATATTCGCCTTCTTTTTCATCATTACCGTCTGCGATTAAATTCATGGTTTTGTTTGGAATGTGTCAAATCCGAATTTCGAAAAGTGTCTACTTACTTCAAACGTCTCATCAATTACTTTAACTGCGTTTACGGTTTCTTTTCCCTTCGCTGTCATTTTGTATATGTTGTCTGATTGCAACCATGGTCGAATTAATCGGTGACTGTAGCTTTCTTCTAGGCAAATTTTATTGATATTTTTGGTTAAGTCATAGTAATTAGGCGCTTAAGAACTACTGATTGGTTTCTGGAGAGCCTTGAACTGTCGAGTTTCTTTAATGGGTAGAAAGAGCTTCATGAATCTGGCGTGACCAAAGGCGAAGACCGACTTGAAACCGCAATTTGGGTACGAATCCAAAACTAGCGGTAAAGGAATACCTTCAAACAGAGACGATATAAATGCCATAAATTTATAAATCACTTCAAACACGAAAAGTAATATCCTCAGCGACATGATTGTTGTTTTATGGAAAGACCAACTGAGCCATAAAACACTTGGACCTGCGATGTTTATACTCCGTCTTGGCTCTAATTCATGGCTAGTTAGTTGCATTTTTAACTTTTTTTATTTACGTGTATATCGAAAATAACTATTTAAATATAAATTAAATTATTTACTCTCTTAAACGTGCAAAAAGGAAAACGCCTAATATTGGAATGAGAACTAAATTTCTAATAATCTGATTTAATTTTCGATAATGTATTTAAAGCAAGAAGCAAATTGTAAAAATAACAGAATTTTCTAGAATTCGCATTAACTAACGTAATGTTGATAATGTCCGTTTGAATCTCATGACAACATGTTTCTTGGCCCATGATTGATTTTACTCATTTAATTGTAGGAGCTACAATACTTAAATCTCGCACAGTTGTTTTACTAAATATGCTCATTTTAAAATAAATTACACCAAAAGCGAGCCTGCGACCAACCAAACAACAAATTTAGCAATATCACCTAAGTTATAATTTAATATTGATAACGTGCCTCGAGGCAGGTTTTGTAACCCATTTTTTAAGAACATTTTCCTTCCATTCTGATTAAATAAAATAACATTTCGATATTATTGTGGTAGAGTCGCCCCAATTTAAAACGTTCTCTCTCGCGGTGTCTTGTTTCAACACTAAGCTGCAAATTATTTATCTGATACAATTGAGGAAAAAAAAACCTATATTATATTGCTGTTTAATATAGTTTTTACTAAGAATTTTTTTACATTCGCAACTACCCATTTCAAACTGCTAAATAGAGGGTTTTGAATCATTGGGATGGTTTAAAAGCGAAGGTGAGCACTTTGGTCCCATTCATCCGAATTCCCATTCGACAGAAGGACCTTTTATGGCGTCCCATTCGACACAACGTAGCCAAAAATTGCGATTTTCATTATAATATAGTCCCATTGGACCGAAATTCTATTCAACTAGAAGAAGACCTAGTGTGTGGCTTTGCAATAAATATACTTTTATCCTTATCACTGCTATTTTGTTGAAATAAATATGAGTTCGAAATGTATTATTGCACTTATTTTAACTTCGTTTTACCTACGGTGAACCTAACCTAACGTACGTAGCCTAACCTAACCTAACCTCACCTCACCTCACCTAACCAAACATAACATTGTAACGGTAAAATTAGAAAGTAGGAAAGGGGGCCTAATTTCACGGCTCACAAAAAATTTAAATTAAAACTTGAAAAAATTGAGAATTTCCCAGGTTACCCGTTTAAAGGACTTATTGTCCATGACTAATATTTACCAACTGATCCATGGCGGAGTAAGTGATAGACACAGAGTTGATCACGAAAACTTTTATTTAAGCGGGTAAAGAAAACAATGACTGGTCTTGACGCAAACACTGACTAGACTGCCTTTTTTGAGACAGGCCGTGCCGTTTTATCTAGTATGAAAAAAACAATAAGCGGCAGTGGCGCTCGAGGCGCCACTCCGGGAAAACTGAATACAATAATAGGGCGCTTAAGGCGCCTCTCTAGAATACAAAAAAATGTAAAGCAGACGACGCGGTTTTTCCCCTGGAAGGAGGTTCTGGCTGTGGACGGTTACATCCTCCCCCCAAAGAAAAAGTCTGCTCACTGTGAGTCGGACTCCTGAGAGTCACGTGATTCGGGTGATCTTCTCTTGGGCCTCGGTTTGAAGCAATTGTTCTCATGATGTCTCCCTAGTTGACATCGGCGGCACAGGATATATCTCTCGTCCAGTATCATGGTAGCCGGGCGGTTTTCGGCCTGACCGAGGCTTCCGTTGGGAGGGGTGTAGCTGAGGTGGAACCTCCGTGGCCATTGTCTTGGGATGCGGTAGCCCGTATCCCGGTGTCCGGTGGTTCCGCTGGCGGAGTGGCTCTTAGCAAGAGGAGTCCCAACCCCTACCACGTCCACTTGTGGGGAGAGATGTTGTATTCGGTACGGTGCCTCTGGCCCTTCTTCGTTCTGAAGGGCCAGTGGACCCAGGGGCCGGAGCCGCATTGTCTGTCATGGGTGACACTCGGCCGAAATCCGACGGACGACAAGGAAGACCAGGTAGGTCAGCGGCGGCCTCTGGTGGTGGGGCCGCCGCAACTGCTTCGGACTGAGGCGTCCAGTGTAACGCGTCTTCGTCGCGGGCTACCGCCTCCAAATGTTCTGCGACATCCGCCTGCACCTCTTGTGTGGATTGTCGTCGGGGATCTCTTTGAGCCTCAGCTTTGGCGGTGCTTACCACTTCGGATAAGTATTCCCGGGGAGGGGCGTCCGAAGCTCGTGCGACGCACGGGGCAAATAACAGGCCCTCACACCGCAAGCAAGGACAGATCATGGCTCGCAAGAGACCCAACCCCGTCAGATCCAGGATGAGGATGGGTCGTTCCTCCTGGATCACGAGTGGTGAAATAGCGGCGGAAGTGTCTTCACCCACGCGGGAAATCCGCAGCACAGGAGACTGGGCCAATAGGAGGTCCATTGGGGCAAACGGCCAACGTCGCCGGAAAGCTTGTAACTGCCATTCCTGCAGTCTAATTCCTTGGCGGCGCCGCAGCAGCCGCAAGACCCCGTGGGAGATAATAGAGAAAGGCGCCGACAACATGACGGTCGCGGGCACTTGGTCCGTAGCATATGGTGCGTCATTCGTCTCAATGACCACCACAAAGGTGCCCATCGGTCCCTGGAAGGCGTTAAACTTTATTAATTTGCAACCCGAACAGTTTCCCACGGTTCTCGCGAGATAGCCTGACGCGAAAAGTTAAAATCACGAGAAGTCACATCTGTGATTGCATGCACGCGTAAATAAGTTTCAACGTCTGGGCGAGACCGAAGAGTCTTATGCGGATATTTTGCTGGAGGGTGATAATAAATGTCAAGTTCAGGACCTCCAGGCTTTGGTTTTTTCCTTATGATTATCTCACGTTTCCATCCTATACGGAAAAGATTGACAAATCTCATAGGATTTATGGGAACAGGGTTGGACAATTCCTTTTCGTCTTCCTCGGATTCAGAGGAAGAACTAGAATCGTCAGGGTGAGATAGAGGAGAGGGTAGAGGGAGAGACTTCTCTCTCAAGCTCCTATCAGGAGAGGAAGGAGGAGAAAGGTCTGGCGGTATCCGATTCACTCGGAAAACCGCTGGATGATCTGAGAATAAGTAAAGTTCGTCTGGTTCAGATTCCTCGGGACGATCAGAGACTTCTGGAAACGACTCTGGTATGTTTTCTGACGGGGAATAAGAGGATTCATCAGTGGATGAAGCTGAGAATGACGATGACGTTTCTCCAGACGACTCAGTTTGCGCTTCTTGGTCTCAATAGTCGTTGTCTTCTTTCTCGTCGAGTCTCACAACGTTCGTCACCAGTACTGACTCCAGCGTCCTGAAGTATAGGCATGAACAGTGACGTTGTAGAACTTGAAGATGATTTGCTTGAAGTTGAGGATGACTGGCTTCCGTCCGGTTGGCAGACATCTTTATTCGACCAATACAGCTTTAAATTAGCGATATTCTCGGTCCCTTTGTTTTCTCCAGTCTCTGGGTCTTCTAATTGATATCGCAATCGATCACTCTTCTTTGCGATTTTGTAGGGACCATCCCATTTGGGACATAACTTATCCGCGACGTTACGTGCCGCTTGAGACAAGGGATGCGTCTCCTTCCTGACAAGTATACCAACGGGAAATTCAATCCCTTCCCGCCTTTGATCGTAGTAGCGTTTCTGGTGTGCTTGCGCTTTCTTGGCAAGTTCTTTAGACAAAGCAAGTTGCTTCGCTAAAGCTGAGAGCGATGCGGACCTTTCAACAAAGTCCGCTACTGGCATACCCACGGCCAAGTCCCAGGGAAATCTCGGTTCCCTACCCATGTTAAGGTAGAAAGGAGTTCTTCCTGTTGTGGTATGTGTCGTCGAGTTGATGGCGAACTGAATAAATGGCGAGTTCTCATCCAATCTTCGGTGATCTGGACCAACGAACATCGAAATGATTTCGCCCAGAACTCTGTTTGTGCGCTCCACGATGTTACTCTGTGCAAAGAGGGTAGAAAGAGTGGGAGTAGAAGGCTTTACTGGAGTGTTCTCGCTTTCATAGTTTACCTCTAAGCTTCCGGTGTGCGCGCGCATCTTTCTCTGCCCTCTTATTGGTTGAAATATGGTGAACCGGATATTAGAGGATATTAGAAGGAAAACCGTAGCGAACTATCACGGAGACGAGTTTCTTCGCACACGTTCTGGCTGTGATGTTCTTCATCGGGTATAGTTCGACAAATTTAGTGGCATAGTCCGTGAAAACCAGGAGGTATTTGTGATGGTGTCGGCTTCTTGGTAGAGGTCTCATTATGTCCACTCCCAGCAAATCAAAAGGCTCAGTAATGGCCGTAGGTTGCTTGAGACTTGGACGTTTTCTATTGCGGGCCTTGTGCATTTGACACAAAGGACATCCGCGGACGTACTGGGTAACGTCCTGCCTTAACGATGGCCACCAGTATCTGGCCCGTACTTTCCCGACCTCGATGTCCAGATAGAGGGTGGTCATGAAACCGCTGTGGCAAATAGATTTTCGCTGGTTTTCTACCATAGGCCTTTCGATACAAGACATCGTTCCTTAGTTCGTAGTACCGATGTCTTTGAGGATTATCTCCTGATAACTGGACTATGATGTCATTGGTGGCGTTTGGACAAGATAATCCACAGAATTTTGGTTAATCAGTTATTCATGAATAATAATCAGATAATTATTCGTGATTACATTGCATTAATCATAGACTTCCCGTGGATAATTTCAAATTATGAACAAAAACAGATATTATCCTATCCAAATGCCGACCACTAGGCCTTTTCGTACTTCCTCTAGTGTGAAAGAGTGGTACAATGCGTGATTGGCGGGAAGGGCTAATCCGCTACTGGTTGAGGACGAGGTCGACGTCATTGACGAGGATTCCGCTGGACTGGAGTCTTCTGACGAGGACATTGAAGTCATGTCTTCAAGGGACATGGCTAATAGCGAGACAGGCGCTCATGATAATGCGTCCGCAACCTTGTTCTCAACTCTCTTCTTGTGTATGATCTTGAAGTCATACGTCTGCAGGTACATTGCCCAACGAACAAGTCGAGAATTTGGTTCTTTCAAAGTGAACAACCACTGGAGTGCTTTGTGATCCGTGATCACAGTGAACGGTATATTCTCCAAGTATTGCCGGAACTTTCCAACTCCCCATTAGATGGCAAGACATTCCTTTACCGTGGTGGTATATCTTCTCTGGACGTCGGTCAGTTGTTTACTGGCATAGGCAATAGGTACCTCGACGTCATCCTGTATTTGTGACAGGAAAGCTCCAAGTCCGGCGTCAGTAGCATCCGTTGTCAGGATACACGGCAACTTAGTGTTGTAAGACGCTAAAGGAGGCGCCATGCAGATCGCATCCTTGATGGCCTGGAACGCTTCCCGCTGTTCTTTCTTCCACTGGAACGAAACGTCCTTCTTCTTGAGATGGTTTAACGGGGCAACAATTTTGGAATACTGCGGGATGAATCGAGAGTGCCATCCCGCCATGCCCAGAAATCTTTGGATTTCTTTCACGTTCTTTGGGACGGGAAAGTCTACTATAGCCCTAGTCTTGGAAGGATCAATGTGAATCCCTCGTTCATTTACTATATGCCCTAACACGGTCGCTTCGCTTTGCGCAAAGCGACATTTCTTCGTCTGAAGCTAAGTCCCGCTTCAGAAAATCGGTGAAAGACATACTCTAAGGCTTGCAAATGGTCTGCCCAAGTACTGGATGGAATGACGATGTCATCCAGATAGACACAGATGGAAAAGTGATGTCCATCCCTGAAAACTTCGTCGATGAGTCGTTGAAACGACGACGGCGCATTGCATAGACCGAACGGAAGTACCTCGAACTCGTACTTGCCGGCATGCGTGATAAAAGCGGTCTCCGCCTTCGCTTGCGGATGGAGATTGATCTGCCAATAGCCGCTCTTTACGTCACGGTCACTTTATTTAAAGCGCGATAGTCAACGCAGAAACGGATCTTTCCGCATTTTTTGTGGACAAGTACCACAGGCGACGCGTAAGGACTAACGGACGGTTTCACGAAGTCGCGGATCATTTCGTGAATATGATCTTCAATTATCCGTTTTTTCTCGTCGCCAACACGATACGCGCGTTGACTAACGGGAACATCGGTGGTAGTGTGTATCTCGTGATAGACTAAGTTCGTACGTCCCGCTTTTTCCGAAAATAGTTTTGGAAATCGTAATAATAGAGTTTTTAAGTCTTCCTTCTGAGTAGGACTAGGTGTAGGAGACGCGACAGCTTGTTAAACATCCTCTATGATCTGAGGTGTTGGAGTCTTCAACCGAGGGAGATTTAACACGAATGGAAACGTTGTTCCGTCAATCTGGCAAGTTTTTGTACCAAAGTCCAGAATCCCCGATGTTTATAAATGCAATCTTTTCCCAAAATAAAGTCGTTTGGTAGTGAGGGAACTACGTGAAATTCCTGCTTTAGTTTCAACTGTCCTAAGCGGAAGTCTATTCGCGCGCGTCCTTTTGTGAAGGTATAACGTCCGTCGCCTAACACTATACATTGAGTCTCTTCTTCTTCCGGAAGTACTAGTTCTGGTTTCAAAGTTCTGACTAAATTACGCCAGTGATATAAGCTGATAAAACATGCATCAGCGCCTGAATCTATTCTAGTCGCGAAAGTCCCATGCGAATACACGGCTTCTATGGCCACGGGAGGATCAACCTCACAGCGACGCACATCCATAGAGCCAAATTCCATAAGGGGCTTTATTTTCTTCGCGGAGCGGGAAGACGATCCCCCAATTTTTTTCTTATTTAATTGTGCTTCAAAAAATATTGAACATGCTATATAAAGAAAAATAGTTGTGCACATTTGGTCTTCCCGCTTTCGCGTTTTCCGAAGCCAGTCTTTGCGAGACTTCTTGTTTGTCCGGACAGGTTGTGGCATAATTCCCTAAGAGTCCGCACTTATAGCATTCTATGTGACTTAAATTGTTTTGCTCTGGCTTAACCTGTGTAGGAGTCTTTGGTCTATTGGTATTTCTTGTTTTAGATGTCGCACCATTGATTTAGTACCTCCCCCCCGGCGGTTTGCAGCTGGCCCATTGGGCCGAAACCCATTAGACCGAATGTCCCATTGAACCGAATCCCGTTGGACCGCATATAGCCAAAATATGCGGGTTTATTATCTTAAAATTTCCATTGCCATTTAAAGACATATTTTAAACGCCGTATTTTTAAACCGAATTAAAAAATACCTCTTTTGGTTTAAAGAAAATACCCTTGTCCTTAAGCTTGCGTCTATCAATACACTTTCCTACATAAATAATGATACTGTGATGGTCAAATCCCAAGTTTAAAAGGATGCCTCTATTGTAACCGAGCCGAATCAAAGCCAACCTGAAATGACCCGTAAAACAATCAATATTTTGGAAAAGGCATATATTTATTGTTCAAGGAATTTAATAATTGCAGCGTTAATTGCTCCAGAATCTTTATAAAAATAATTTGTTGGAAAAGGCCCGCTTTTATTATGCAAGGACCTCAATGAATATAAAAATATTATGGAAAATCGGTTATCCTTCCACTTTCAATCCTAACCTAACCAATCCTAACCTAACCCAACCCAACCCTACCCAACCCAACCCAACCCAACCTAACCCAACCCAACCCAACTCAACCTAACTTGGAAAAGGCCCGCTTTTATTATGCAAGGACCTCAATGAAAATAAAAATATAATGGAAAATCGGTTATCCTACCACATTCAAACCTAACCTAACCTAACCCAACCCAACCCAACCTAGCATAACCTAGCATAACCTAACCTAACCTAACCTAACCTAACCCAACCCAACCATACCCAACCTAACCGAACCAAAACTAACCCAACCTAACAAAACATAACCTAACCAAACCTAACCTAACCTTACCCTACCTAACCTAACTTAACCTAACCTAACCTAACCTAACCTGACCCAACCCAACCTAACCTAACTTGATTTGACCTAACCTTAACCCTCTAAAATATTACCGTAATTTTAATAAAATTTACGCAAAATATTTCAAATACTCAAAGGCCATTATTGCAATAGTATTTTTTATTACTTTACACTTTCCCACACTGTCTAACGTAACTGCAATTAAGTTCAAATAAAATTAATAATCAATTGCATGAAACTATTATTACGTAGTTTGCTTTTTCTTTCGGGGAATCGATCCAAGGACTATCGCACGGTAGTCCGATACTCTTCCACTGCGCCACAGTGAGACGAAAGTTCCTATCGCTAAAGCGGCTAAATTAACTTATATAGATGTTTAGACTAGTGATGCCGCGAATATTGATTTTGCCGAATACCGAATACCGAATATTCGGCCATGCTCTCGGCCGAAGCACCGAATATTCGGCCACCGAATATTCGGCCACCGAATATTCGGGCGTGAGATATGTGCAACTCGCGCGAAACCGGTTATGAGCTGTAACCCGTTCCGCGAAATACGTACATCCCCCGCACGGACCGCAATGGGAAAGGTTTCATCATGGAAGAAGAAGGGTGTAATGGAATGGTGAGTTGAATAGGCAGACGGCTACGCGAAATGTAGGGTCACGTGGGAAAACTCTCCTCTCCTCTCGGCACTAGCTGTAACGCGATTACTGCTCTGCGCAATATTGGCGCGCAAGCAGAGAGATGAATACACTGTTTAGATCCGCTCTTTACCGCCTCTGCTACAGCGCGCCTGCACGGAAGCTTTCAACGTTGGTGATAAACTCGGGAAGGAGGGAATGAAAAGGGGGAAGTTACGATTTTTCAACGCGCTCTCTTTAACACTATAGGACCCGTCTATAGCATCTTTAGGTTTTTGGTTCATTTGCGAGTAGATCGTGTCACTATATGCTTTTTTTTTATTCATAACAACTTACCACTGGTAGATTATAAATATTAAAGTAAAAATTGTTATTGAAATAAATAATTTTTGAGTAATTTTTCCGTTTTTTTCCTTCATGATTGGAGATTCGGTATTCGGCCGAATATTACGAAATATTCGGCCGAATACCGAATACGAAAAAAATGGCCGAATAGGCCGAATACCGAATAGTAACCGAATATCCGTGGCATCACTAGTTTAGACCCATTTTAAGTCCATATTTAGACGCACTTCAAGGCTATGTTTAGACCCATTTCAAGTCCATGTTTAGACCTATTTCAAGTCCATGTTTAGACCTATTTCAAGTCCATGTTTAGACCCATTTCAAGTCCATGTTTAGACCCATTTCAAGTCCATGTTTAGACCCATTTCAAATCCATATTTAGACGCATTTCAAGTCCATATTTAGACCCATTTCAAGTCCATATTTAGACCCATTTCAAGTCCATATTTAGACCCATTTCAAGTCCATATTTAGACCCATATCGAGTCCATATTTAGACCCATATCGAGTCCATATTTAGACCCATTTCGAGTCCATATTTAGACCCATCTCAAGTCCATATTTACCCCCATTTCAAGTCCATATTTACCCCCATTTCAAGTCCATATTTACCCCCATTTCATATCCCAATTTAAAAACCCTATTTATCTCATGTCAAACTTCAAACCCCTATTTATCTCATGTCAAACTTCAAACCCCTATTTATCTCATGTCAAACTTCAAACCCCTATTTATCTCATGTCAAACTTCAAACCCCTATTCACCCCATTTCAGGACCATACGCCTGTTTTACAGGAATATTTATAGTCGTGTTTAGTGGGACTTCACTACCTTTGTACACGTTGATGGCTTTCTTATTATATCAATCCTGACTGAACACGATTATAAGTTAATGCCCTTAAAATTATCCAAATGAACTCTTTTGGGCAACAACTAATTGAGTCAGATTGGTTTTAATAATGAGCATGTTTTACTTTTTAAAACATCACATAAAAAAGCCTTCTGCACTCAAAAAAATAATGGAACAAACTTAAACCATTAATGTAATCAAATTTTTTTCCCCAAATGAAAACCCTGAAAGTCTTCTTTTCAAACCACTAAAAATAAATGGTTTTATTAAAAGCCATTTTTAATATGGGTAGAATTTGCTTTGTGAATATTTGGCATAAATGTAAACCATTAATGTGTGTTTAAGAGCCCTTTTCTATAACTTCAAACACTCCAAATACTTGCTATCCGGTTTTCGTTTAAACCATTACTAGGCCTAATTTGTAACCTCTAAATCTGGTTGCAGTAAACCAATATTGTTCCATGAAATTTAACACGGTGTAGCTTAAAACCGTTAATAGTAACATGCTGTCATCTGAACAGGTATAAATCTAAACCATTATGGTTCCAAAAATAGTAACTTAGGGAGGTGGTGAATTAAACAAAGGTTTATATTTATATTCCTAATGGTTTTATAGGAATAAGCCTAATGGTTTTATAGGAGTAAGCCTAATGGTTTTATAGGAAAAATCAAAAAAACAACACGAGATTTTTCAGTCGGTTTCGTGTTCACTAAAAACCAGCACCGCCCTCCCAAATAGGAACTTAATCCGCTTTAACTTCCCTGCATTTTTTTAATACTACCATCATATTCTAGAAAAATGCTTATGTCGTTCTCCCGGGTCATGTTCTTAGTTGACTTAACTATATGTTTTCTCAATATTTACGGATGAAATTCATTGCATTTTAGCCAAACAAATTGCAACTAAATCTTTCTCGATCATCAATCTCCCTTTGCGAGATGAGCTTCTCTCTCTCTTCGAAAGGTGGAAACTGGATGTTGTTGTTTGACGCAAGAACGACTCTGGGTTTAACTGGTTATAAACTCTTTATTAATATAAGTAAAACATTATTTCCGGGAATACAACTGCTATTTGAGAACAGATAACTGGGAACTGATCAACTGTGAACTGAGAACGTTATCGGAATGTTATCCGGTTATATAGTTAAGGCATCGCGATAAAAAATAAAGATTACAAGAATGACCGCGATGCATAAAAAACATAGGTACATAAAAAATCTGGATATAGATAAAAAACAACCGGTACTATCTCTAATTTACAACAGTCCCTCTTAATATCGGTGGTTTCAAATCTTCTATCCAGGGGGTGGTCATTTAATTATTTCCAGTCCAAGGGCTTTGACGCAGAGGAGATGCTTCGGACGGAACAGGCTCTTCGTACAGATGTCAGCTGGCATTTCCTCTGTTGGTAGATACCGCAAGGCTATATGTCCCTGGTCGTAGGTGTCTCGAATGAAGTGGTGCCGGATGTCAATGTGCTTCGTTCTGGCATGGAAAACAGGATTCTGAACGAGTTTCTGGGCACCCTGGTTGTCGTTGTACAGCTCGATCGCCTGAACTGATACTCCAAGTTCGTTGAGAAGTCCCTTGAGATATATGGCTTCTTTGGTTGCGTCGGACATTGCCATATATTCTGCTTCTGTACTGGACAAGGCAACAGTTCGCTGTTTCCGGGCTTCCCAGGATACTGCAGCGCCGGCTAGTTTGAAGACATATCCAGTATATGACTTCCTATCTTTCGGACAGCCTCCATAGTCTGCATCAACGAAACCCTGGATTGGCAATCCGGTCTTCCGATAAAGCAACCCATGATGAAGAGTTCCCTTCAGGTATCTCAGAACTCTTTCCCCGGCTATCCAATGAGTTTCGTCATAACTTGTGTTGAACTGGCTCAATGCGCTGACTGAATACGCCATATCCGGTCGTGATGACACTACCAGGTACATGAGAGAGCCGACCAGAGATTGATACGGAATACGACTGATCTCTTCTGCTACTGGGTGTTCTGGACTTTGCAACTTGTTGTTGGCATCCATTGGAGTCGCTATTATTTTGGAATCTTGCATGTTGAAACGTTCCAGGACCGTTTCGGCATATTTCGCTTGGGAAATCCGGATGGTATTTTGTTTTAGATCTTGGTGAAATTCCATTCCGAGACAGTGATGGATTGGCCCCAGGTCCTTCATATCGAATTTTCTCCCAAGTTCATGCTTTACATCAGTCATCCAATCCGGGTTGTTGCTTGCAAGGATCAGATCATCTACGTAGACTCCAATGATCATAACATCTTCCGCGACTCGTAAAACGTATAAGCAGGGGTCGCTCTTCAATGGTGTCACTCCAATTTCCGAAAGTCTTTGATGTAACTTCTTGTACCATTGGCGGCCCGATTGTTTTAAGCCGTAGAGGGATTTCTTGATGCGACAGACTTTATGTCCCTCTTCTTCCAGGTCGCTGGTCCATTTCTTTGCTCTGGCAACGATTGACTTGTCGAACCGGGTTGACTTGACGATTTCTTCGAGGGATTCTGTTAATCCTTCCGGGACGACCATATATATTTCCTCCTCGAGTTCGCCATTAAGATAGGCCGTGACGACATCCATTTGGTGGACTTCCAAACCGATTTCTACAGCAAGGGCCATAAGCAGTCTTATCGAGCTGGATCTAATGACGGGTGCGAACGTCTCTTGGTGGTCGATCCCTGGTCTCTGGGCAAAACCTTTCGCTACGAGCCTGGCTTTCCTTTTCTCTACTTCTCCGCTGGGTAAGTACTTCGTTCGGAAGACAAGACGATTTCCAAGGACCTTTTGGTTTTCCGGACAATCAACGATGTCCCAGGTTTCGCACTTGATAAGCGAAACGAACTCTTCCGTTACTGCTTTCCTCCAGTCGTTTGCGTACGGAGAAGCCAGGGCTTGCTTCATGGACAAAGGTTCTGATAAGATGGCTAGGTTTGCTGACTCATCGGACAGGGTTTCTTGCTCGTCAGTAGCCTCTTCAGTAAACTCTTCTGAGACGCTCGGAATCATGTTGAACGATTTCTTCGGTCGTCCGGGTACTCCAGTTCTTATTTTCTTCGGTCTTCCGGGACCTTTCTTCAGAACGAGGGTTTCTGAGGGTTCTTCGAAGACGTCCTCGTTTTCCTGGTCATTAGATTCTTCCGGGATTTCATCTTTGAACTCCTTTTTGACTTCTTTGAATTCTTCTCTGCCTGACGGTTTTGCAGCGTGTGTAGTGGCCGGGACTTCGATTTCGCCTTTAGCTTTGCTTCCGTATTTCAGGTTGACTTCTGGAGTGACGAAATCATCATATCCGCCTTGTTTATTAAATTCTCCCAGGAACTTGACATTTCGACTTCGGTAAATTTGCTTCTCGGACGGAACCCATAGTCGATAGGCCTTCGAGACTTGAGAATAGCCGATGAAAACGCATTCTTTGCTCCTGGCTGCAAACTTCCCCTTCCTTTTATTTTCGTCCAACAGCAAAGCTTTGTCGCCGAAAATCTTCAAATGTTGCAGGGATGGCTTCTTTCCGGTCCATCTGGTAAATGGTACTTCTCCATTTATGCTTCGGGAAGGACAACGGTTTCGAATGTAATTAGCCGTGGCCATCGCTTCTGCCCAGAATGATGGTGGAAGTTGCGCTTGTATCATCATACATCGGGCCATATCTAGGAGTGTTCTGTTCTTTCTTTCGGCAATGCCATTCTGTTCCGGGGTGTATGGTACGGTGAGCCTTCTTTTTATCCCAGAGTCTTTCAGGAATCTGTCGAATTCATTGTTGCAGTATTCGGTTCCGTTGTCCGACTGCAAGGTCTTGATTTTTCTCCCGGTTTCCACTTCAGCTCGATGCTTGAATTCTTTGAAGGCTTTCAACACTTCGCTCTTGTGTTTTAAAAAACTGACTTCACTCCACCGGGAATAATCATCAGTGAAAACGACGATGTACTTGGCTCCGCTCATCGACGTTACTCTCATCGGCCCGCATACGTCAGAGTGTACTATTTCCAGGACATGTGAGGTTCGGCTATCTTCGGTTTTCGGGAACGGCTCTTTCGATTGCTTTCCTTTGATACAGATTTGGCAGATTCCCAGGCTCACATCTTTTTCAATGTTGAGTCCCGTAGCCAAATTCTTCCGGGCCATTTCCTTTAAACTTCTCTCGTTTAAGTGACCGAGTAGGAAATTCCAGTTCTTCAGGTTGCTTCTAGGCTTTATTTCCGCTTGCACTGAATGGACCGTTTCTTCAGCCTTTCTCAGGAAATAAAGGTCTCCAACTCTGTCAGCAACTGCAATCACTTCTCCGGTTGCCGTCTTAATCCAGGCCTGCGACTTCTTGAATGTGACCTCATGTCCTTTGTCTGTCATCTTGGCAATGGATAGAAGATTTGTTCTTAAATCCGGGACATGAAGGGCTCGTTCCAGGCGAAGAATTCGATTGTCGCTGCCATTCGTTGCGGATACTTTTACTTCGCCAACACCTCGTATCTTCGTTGACTCTGCGGTGGCCAGGTTTAAAGATTTCGTGGTCTCTTCGTAATGATTGAAGCAATCTCTGTTAGATGTCATATGTGAGGTGGCTCCGCTGTCCAGGCACCAGGAATCGTGATCAGCCTTCAGGTGCAATGCGAATTCTTCCTCGGCCAAATTTTTTGCCAGTACATGACGGGCGTTTTCTTTCTTTCTGGTTCTTATGCCTGAACCATTGTCTCTGTAGGGGCAATTGGCTACCTTGTGGCCGGGTTTCCTGCATCCATGACACTTGTACTTGAAGGTCGTGCTTCCTCGTCCACGTGAGCCTCTTCCTCTACCCCTACTGCCCATCATCGCATTCTGCACGGGTTCGTCTTCCTTAGATTGCTTGGCGTCCGATTCCTCCAGGATCTTTATTTTCAAGGCTTCCGGATCAGGTAACGTATCCCTGGACTCTATTGCGCACCGGAAGTTCTCGTACGATTCTGGTAGACTGTATAACAACATAATGGCCAGTAGGTCGTCGTTTACAGCTACTCCCATGTCAGCCAACTTGTCTACTGCGTCGAAGAATTCTCGGACGTGGTCCCGGACATCTTCTCCCTCCTTCATTTTCTTGAGGGTCAGTTTCTTCAGCAGCGTGGCTTTCCGGGCAGGTCCACTGGACTGGTAGATGGATTCGAGCTTCTGCCATAGTTCCCGTGAGGTCGTGCAATTCTTTACTTGCTTCAACTCCGACGGACTGATCGACAAGATTAGGTCCGCTCTTGCTTTTCGATCATTACTGTCCCAGGTAGCGACCGCCTGGGCGTTTCCTTCCGTTCCCCGCACCGGAGTTGGCCTCGTTGAAGTTCCATCGGCGTACTCCCAGAGGTCGTTCTTTTGGAGCAGGGCTTCCACTTGCATTTTCCAGGTATCATAATTATCCTTAGTTAACGTCTCGATTCGTCCCAGGTGATTTCCGGCCATTCTCCGTTTGACTCCGCACCTTAAAGGATAATCTTCCCGGCGTTGAACTTCTTATGACTTCTAAACCTTTGCGCAGTGGAAGCGTGCTGGGCCCATAACCTGTTGTTGTTTGACGCAAGAACGACTCTGGGTTTAACTGGTTATAAACTCTTTATTAATATAAGTAAAACATTATTTCCGGGAATACAACTGCTATTTGAGAACAGATAACTGGGAACTGATCAACTGTGAACTGAGAACTGAGAACTGAGAACGTTATCGGAATGTTATCCGGTTATATAGTTAAGGCATCGCGATAAAAAATAAAGATTACAAGAATGACCGCGATGCATAAAAAACATAGGTACATAAAAAATCTGGATATAGATAAACAAGTTGGAAAAACCAAAATATTACCTCTCCGAGTCAAGAGAAGGACTACCTACAAACTTATTTACCCAGTTATGGAAATGTTTCTTTTTTTTTATGAACAAATACTGAAGTTAAAATTTATGAAATATTAAAGCAGTATACAAAGCATAGAAAATATACTGTAAATCAGACGACATTTTACATCCAATAAGGATATACTTGTACACATTAAAATCATCCGATGGGGGAAAAACGGGAAATGAAGAGATAAAACTTTGGAGGGATATTACCTTTACGTGTTTGTAAAGGCCCAATTTGCTACTCCTCAACTGTATACCCTCTATGTTCAAAGCCATATTCACAACAGGGTTGGCATGTAAACACTATCCTCTCGTTTCACCTCAACGATTTTCTTAGTTTAACAACATGACTTAACGTTACATAACACCAAAGCTTATTTGTGGTTTCACGCCAACTAAATAGCTATAGTCCCATAAAGCTATTTGTATTAATTCCTCCATGTTTTTTTCGCCAAGCTGAGAACTACGCGTTTTACGTCACGTTATCCAAAAACCCGACTATTTTCTTTGGTGACCGCGCTGGCTCAACGCTGAGCACCGTGCCGTCAAAATTCATAACCAAAATCCCGTTCTGTAGGACACTGCTAACAGCGCTGAGCTCTGCTCAACGCGGCCCAGACTTCCACCATGATTATAAAATCTTAGCCTGATTATTTAAAAGTGTAATTAACTTTCGGCTCACTCTGAACCGTTAATGTCTCTGCATTACAGAAACGAAAACCTAGCGTTTACTTTATGGTTCACTAGGCCTATTGACAAATGAAAGTTCATTTGACCATTATAGTGGCGTTCTTCTTGAAATCACTTTAGAAAGCATTATGCTATAAACAGATGTAGTATAGCTTAAGTAATATATAAACATCGATTTCAAATAATAATATTAAAAAAAGTTCTTGGGATATCAAAATGAAACAGAGCTTTATAGCTACAAAACCACTAAAGGCATCGAAATTACGAAAAAAATATTTCCATATATTAATTATACATTATGAGAAAACCAAATATTAAGGTTTTGTAGGATTTCTTTCCACAAAACAAAGCGAACTGCTAACGCGATGCACTAACGGACGGACATACACAGACTAAAACATAGACTGCTTTTTAACTCTTTCCGTTTTAATTTTGAGTTGAGAAACAAGATTATCTTAAATATTAAAATAAATATAATTAATATTAAATATTTTCTTCGTTAGTTGTTCGCCTTATTGAGCGTTACATCGCGTTGATAAAGAACAATTAGACATTCTTGAGAGACTTGACTAATATTGGCGTTTGAAATGAAGCATACGCCGGTTGCATTACCTTACTCAAATAGGTAGTATATAAGGGTGTCGAACTACAGCTAAAAGCAAGAACAACCGCAATTGCGAAAACCTTTGGTGGACAACCCACCCTAGGGAGGCTAGACGTTTCTCGTAACCCTAGCTGATCGCCGCGAATGTCTTAAACCCAACGATGACGATGGAGTAGAAGCCAGGTGTACAGACTGGTGTCCAAGTGGAATGGACGAAGACCAGAAGATGGTGGTGATTAGAAGCCAGTATGTACAGACTGGTGTCCATGTGGGATGGACGAAGACCAAAAGATGGTGGTGATTAGAAGCCAGTATGTACAGACTGGTGTCCATGTGGGATGGACGAAGACCAAAAGATGGTGGTGATTAGAAGCCAGTATGTACAGACTGGTGTCCAAGTGGAACGGACGAAGACCAGAAGATGGTGGTGATTAGAAGCCAATGAATACAGACTGGTGTCCATGTGGGATGGACGAAGACCAAAAGATGGTGGTGATTAGAAGCCAGTAAGTACAGACTGGTGTCCAAGTGGGATGGACAAAGACGAGAAGATGGTGGTGTGAGAACTCAAGTAAAGGAGCCATTTCCGTGACTGTGAAAGCAGTTCGGAAATGGCGAACACGTTTGCTCCGATTTGGAAACTGCGAACGCGGTCACGTGGGTGTAACAACAGACAGACAGACAGACAGACAGACAGACAGACAGACAGACAGACAGACACACACGTCGAAATTAGAACCTCTCCGTGACATACGTCACTCGGAGAGGTAAAAACAACCGGTACTATCTCTAATTTACAACACTGGAAACGTACATTTTGGACTCCAAGGTAGAATAGCCACTGTTAATACTTTCGATACGAGTCACGCCCGGCGTTATGTACTTAATTAAGCCTTGTATATGCTATGGCAAAATATGCACGTGGCTCTGGAGAGTTTAAGCTTTAAAGAACACTTTTTTGAACTGTTGAGTGTGTAGAGGTGGTAGTTATAAGACTAAATATAGTCTTTCGGAAAGTTTGAATTTATTTATATAATGCACTATGAGCACCCAGTTTTACAGCTGTGTTATGTGCACATATTTTTCAAAAACCTTCAGCTACTTATTCACGCACTTAAAAAATGCGCATGGAAATGATCCTAATTTTAACGTTGTATGTGGGGTAAATGGGTGCGGAAGATGTTTCAAAAAAGTGGATACATTTAGAAATTAACGTAAGTGAAGAAAATATTGATTTAAATAGACCAGATGAAGCTGCTGATGTTGCGCTCGATGTTGAAATTGGTGACGAAGATGTTTCAGATGAGGAAAATTTAAAGCCTTTTAAAATCCGTGAATCACTTCTCAAGATAATTCTTAAATGTAGAGAACTTCACCATTTGCCACACGTGGTAGTTCAGTCTATTGTCAACGATTTATTTGGTTTTTGTGAAAATCTCCTCGATTCAACCAAGGATAACGTCGTACAAAGTTTAAAAGCTAAAGATATAGATATAGATGAAAAGCATTTGTTTTCAAGTATTTCTGAAGTAAAGGAAGCTTTTGGAAGCTTGGATTCAAACTACAAGATAACAGCATTGTGCAAAAATGAATATGGATTAGTAGAACCAATGCAGTTCACGTTCTCTGAAACCGTAGAAGATAGAAAGAAGAAAGTTTATCACTACGTGCCAATAATTAAAGTATTGGAGAAACTTTATTCGTCGGATCAAATGGTTAATAAGCATGTCAAGCTGGCTAAAATTCCTCCTAACTGTATTGGACATTATTTGCAAAGTGAACTAGCGAAAAAGATAATCAACGATAATCCTCGGTATTCCTTAAGCACTATCCACTTACAAATTTATCTGGACGAATTAGAGTTGGTTAATCCGCTAGGATCAAAAAGAGGAAAACATAAAATCTTGGGTTGCTACTTTTCCGTTTTAAATCTAGACGGAAAGTACAGGGCACAGCTAAGTGATATTAACTTAGTATTCTTGGCGAAATCTGTTGACCTTGACAGTTTTGGCTTTCGCGAGTTATTGAAACCCCTGATTTTTGATTTGAATCGTTTATCGGAGGAAGGACTTGATGTGGAAAAATCAGGAATACATTACACTGTGACTGTTTCAATTTTCTCGGGAGATAATCTCGGGCAACATAAAATAGGGGGCTTTAACTGTAACTTCAACAGCGGCAGAATTTGCAGATTTTGCATGACTGATTACAAGGAAATTCCCATCAAAACCAATAAAAATCAAGTTCGCCATCGCACACTAGCTCTCCATAAGTACCACCTGGAAGGAACACGTATTTCCAAATCGTATGCCTCGTCATATGGAGTACGTAGTGAAAGCCCTTTAATGAGACTTAATAACTTTGACTTAACACAACAATTGCCCCCTGACCCGATGCACGATATTTTGGAAGGAGTAATTCCAAGTGTTTTAAAACGTGTAATAAACTATATGATTGCGAACCAGCACGTGACTTTAGATGAATTTAACGACAGTATTTTGAAGTTTCCATTCGGCAAAACCGAATCGAACATTCCACAAACTCAAATACATAATGCCATATCTGGTAATGGCAATATCAAAGGGTCGGCAAGCGAACTGTTTTGTTTGTTTAGGCTACTCCCTTTCATTTTATTTCCCTACTTACCACATGACGGAGATGAACATTGGGTGGTCTATTTAAAGCTACGAGAAATCGTCGAATACATTTTTGCATCGCATTTGCATTTGACATTTCTGGATACGCTTGAAACAATTATTGAAGAATTTTTAAAATTAGTTTCACGTGTTTTTGGGCCCGATTCTATGACACCAAAATATCATTATTTGTTGCATTATGCCGACTCGTACCGAAAATACGGTCCTATAAGGGCCATGTCCTGCATCCGTTTTGAGGCGAAACATAGTTACTTTTAAAAAATTGCGCATGCTTCAAAAATTTTTAAAAATATTACAAAAACGTTAGCGTCTAGGCATCAGTACTATCAGTGCTATAACGCACTACATGATAGCCAGTTAAAAATACAGGATAATTCGATGGGATCATTTGTGCAGAAAACTAGTTGCCTATTTCTCTTCATTCATTGTTAAAAGACTACCCTGATAAACTTTACTCGGTTAAAAAAGCAACGTTCGATAACATGAGCTTTTTGGTGGGGTCATTCCTTAACATGACATTGATAGAAATGAAATAAAGTCTTTCATTCAAATAAGGTATATTTTTAGCCTTAACCAGACTTTGCGTTTGGCCGGTCCTGTTTTTCAAGTGGTCCAATTCAACCGAAAAATATTCGCTAATGAGATACAAAACTCAGAAAGCTGGATTGTTTTAAACTCTGATTCCATATTGTGTCATGAATTATTAGATAGCTATGTGATTGGAGAGAAAAGCTTCATCTCTTTTAGATCAAAATTTATTAACAGCGCTTTTCTGGATACGCTTGAAACAATTATTGAAGAATTTTTAAAATTAGTTTCACGTGTTTTTGGGCCCGATTCTATGACACCAAAATATCATTATTTGTTGCATTATGCCGACTCGTACCGAAAATACGGTCCTATAAGGGCCATGTCCTGCATCCGTTTTGAGGCGAAACATAGTTACTTTTAAAAAATTGCGCATGCTTCAAAAATTTTTAAAAATATTACAAAAACGTTAGCGTCTAGGCATCAGTACTATCAGTGCTATAACGCACTACATGATAGCCAGTTAAAAATACAGGATAATTCGATGGGATCATTTGTGCAGAAAAGTAGTTTGCCTATTTCTCTTCATTCATTGTTAAAAGACTACCCTGATAAACTTTACTCGGTTAAAAAAGCAACGTTCGATAACATGAGCTTTTTGGTGGGGTCATTCCTTAAACATGACATTGATAGAAATGAAATAAAGTCTTTCATTCAAATAAGGTATATTTTTTGCCTTAACCAGACTTTGCGTTTGGCCGGTCCTGTTTTTCAAGTGGTCCAATTCAACCGAAAAATATTCGCTTATGAGATACAAAACTCAGAAAGCTGGATTGTTTTAAACTCTGATTCCATATTGTGTCATGATTTATTAGATAGCTATGTGATTGAAGAGAAAAGCTTCATCTCTTTTAGATCAAAATTTATTAACAGCGCTTTTCTGGATACGCTTGAAACAATTATTGAAGAATTTTTAAAATTAGTTTCACGTGTTTTTGGGCCCGATTCTATGACACCAAAATATCATTATTTGTTGCATTATGCCGACTCGTACCGAAAATACGGTCCTATAAGGGCCATGTCCTGCATCCGTTTTGAGGCGAAACATAGTTACTTTTAAAAAATTGCGCATGCTTCAAAAATTTTTAAAAATATTACAAAAACGTTAGCGTCTAGGCATCAGTACTATCAGTGCTATAACGCACTACATGATAGCCAGTTAAAAATACAGGATAATTCGATGGGATCATTTGTGCAGAAAAGTAGTTTGCCTATTTCTCTTCATTCATTGTTAAAAGACTACCCTGATAAACTTTACTCGGTTAAAAAAGCAACGTTCGATAACATGAGCTTTTTGGTGGGGTCATTCCTTAAACATGACATTGATAGAAATGAAATAAAGTCTTTCATTCAAATAAGGTATATTTTTTGCCTTAACCAGACTTTGCGTTTGGCCGGTCCTGTTTTTCAAGTGGTCCAATTCAACCGAAAAATATTCGCTTATGAGATACAAAACTCAGAAAGCTGGATTGTTTTAAACTCTGATTCCATATTGTGTCATGAATTATTAGTGCACTTGAGTTCGGCGTAATAGCTATGTGATTGAAGAGAAAAGCTTCATCTCTTTTAGATCAAAGTTTATTAACAGCGAAGTTTAACTAAATATGCGTACTTGAAAATATTTGCAAATATGTCAAAATTTTATGAAGTGCAAAAAAGAAATGCTTTTTATTCAGGCTGTAATAATAAAATGGAGTGTGGCATGTTTTTTTACTTAGTCATGTTATTCGTAGTTTTATTCTCGCAAGAGGCTGTCCGTAATAGTGCCAAGTTGTTTTGTTCCTACCAGCGTTTGTCTATATACCTACGTATCTGGTACGTATTTTAGCAGAAGTGACATGAGACTAGAAGTGAAGGGCTCTAGCATTGATAGTAGATCCTGGCACTAGTGAACAAATTTGAGGATTTTATGCCGCTTCCCACGCGCCTACACTACTGAGAAAAAAATTGGCCGAGTTCCAAAAACATTTCTTACCCTTTCCCCTCAACCTAAAGCCGCGTAACAGAGACGCGGGAGCTTGAATCTAGTTCGGCCGTCTACCGCCGCGAGCGTCTCACCGTTTTGAAGGGAAAATTCGGAAATCGCCACTAGAGGGCCAACCGTTGGTGTGTTATCAAGAATATTCACTTTCGCCGAGTGAAGAATTTGATTAGCTCAATACTTCATGTCTCATCTCACTTCTGATTTTAGTAAGGAAACTGAAATTTCAGACTAGTTTGTAGTTTATTGGAACCCGCGCGTTTTAGTCAAAGAAGGATTATCGAGGAGTCGAACATTTAGGTTTTTACCGGGCATGATTTTTAAACTCTTTATCTATGTGTAATTTAGCGTGTGCAACCTCTCGGAGCCGATGCAAGGTCTATTGACCGGCCTCGGCAAAATAGTCGCTAGCTGTGTCACTTCTGCGGGGTCAACAATAAAGAATTGAGCGTGACGTTTACTGGTTCGTACAAATACAGGAGGCAAGGCGGTAGAATAGCTTTAAAGATAACCCCTATGGTATAAACCTTTTCCAACGGTCTTTTTCGTCTTATTTTTGACTCTGTGTTTGGATCTTTACGCCTAGGTTAAAAATACAATATATCACTAATAGCTAGGAAAGGGAAAAACAGCACCAAATACGCAATTCAAACACTTAATTACCAAACCATACCCGTACAAAAAAATTTTAGCTGTAATTCGTCTGCATACGCGCTTTTTTATCGCTACCATGCTGTAATAGGTATACATTAAGGCTACATTTTCTGCAGCTCGAAAAACGTGAAAATTTCACAGCAATTCCAGAACTGTAAACTGTCTGCCGTTTCTACATTTTCTGTTTGTTAACTGTTCATTGTCTATACTGGCAGAAATATGCAATGCGATTCTGCATTCGCTATGCAAAAGTAGACCTACCAGCTGCTAGTTTAAAACTGTAATTTGACCGTTTTTATAGACATTTGGGACCATCCATAAACTACGTCACGCGATAAAAAGCATTTTCTGACCCCCCGTCCCCCCAGATCACGCTTCGTCACGCTTTTCTCAGACCCCTCCCCTAAAAACCACGTCACATTTCTTTAACCCCCCCCCTCCGCACTATGATTTCTCTTAATTTACAAATTTAATTTGATTAATTTCTTGAGTGATATGCCGCCCTCTCAGAAATATTTTGCTCGGCTGAAAATTCAAGTTCTCTTCCGTTTTAAGCCTTTTTCCTCTGATTGACCTTTAGAATTTTAATGTCTGGATGTGCTTTTTATAAGCTTCAAAAAAGTTCCATAAGGCTTAGTTAAAGGGGCACAATTTTAGGTTTCGACACTGTCACCGAAAACAGACTAATCGAGCTTGAGATTTAGAAAATTTGCCAAAGAATCGAAACTTTTTAATCGGCAGCGGGATTTGATTCATCCTCACAAATAATAGGGGCGAATAAACAGAGACATAAGAGAGTTTACGCTGTTTATTTTAAATGCGCTATTTAAATTGGCTATATTAAGGTGTAAATAGTAGATAATTGCTTAAATTTTCTACTATTTAAGCGATGATGGAATAACAATTTTGATAAATTATTGTAACGATGGACTATGGAATGTTGTCTTTCTTCTTCTATAACATAAGAGAGCCAATCGGCCTCTTACTGACTTCGTAACAAAATCAATGCTAAATGTGACGTCACGCATCGAAGAACCCCTCCCTCCCCCTTGTCACAGACCGTCACAAATTTAGAAACCCCCTCCCCCCATAAGAGTGTGACGTAGTTTATGGACGGTCCCTTTTACAGGTCTGCAAAAGTGATAGAAAAGAAGAAATCCAGCTGCTAATTTAAAACTGGAATTTTACCACATTTATAGACATGTTTCAGATCTGCAAAAGTGATGGAAAAGTAGAAATGTAGCTGCCAATTTATTACTGTAATTTTACCAGTTTTTTAGACATGTTACAGGTCTGCAAAAGTGATAGAAAAGTTGAAATCCTGCTGTTAATTTAAAGCTGCAATTTGACCACATTTATAGACATGTTACAGGTCTGCAAAAGTGATGGAACAGTAGAAATCCAGCTACCCATTTAAAATTGTAATTTGACCAAACTTATAGACATATTGCAGGTATTCAAAATTTGGAAATTCGACTTTTGAATACCTGAAATATGTCTATAAATGTGGAACAGTTACAGTTTTAAATTGGCAGCTAGATTTCAACTTTCCATCACTTTTGCAGACCTGTTACATGTCTTTAAATGTGGTCAAATTGCAGTTTTAAACTAGCAGCTGGTATTTCAGATTTGCTTCGCGTTTACAGAATCGCCCTCTATATTTCTGCCAGTATAGACAGTTAACAGTTCACAAACAGAAAATGTAGAAAAGGCATCTCTAGAATTGCTGTGAAATTTTCCACTTTTTTTGAAGTGCAGAAAATGTAGCCTTAATCAGGGGCGTGTCAACCACGGGGGCAGCGGGGGTAAAGGCCCCCCTCTGGTGACTGAGTCTAAATAGTAAAAAATGTCATTGAAAGTGAAATTTTCATTACCCAGTGTACACTCTAAGAAATGGAAGTGCTAAAAAAGTGTTAAAATGGTGTAAACACCGTAAAAACACCCTAAAGAGAGTTTTATTACCTTGAGTTTTTAGGGGCCAATTTAAAGTGTAAATTCGGTGTAAAATAACACTATTAAAACACCGTTTTAAATTAAACATGTAAAATTATAGTATACTGCGGGTTTCTTAAAAAAGGCCTTTCATTTTCATTAATGTTTTAATATTAAAGTCAATCCGAACAGTAAAAAATTATTGAAAACCTTAATTTTTAAACGTTTTTTAAAGATGATATTCATGTAAGAATATATTTTTATCCTTTAAGTAAAATTAACAAGGAAATTGGTAATCCGACGGTATTGTACCTTCATAAAGAACTGCTAAACGTGTTAGGTGACACTCTTAAAAGTGTTATGCGACACTCTCGCAGTGGCGTCGCTAGTCCTTTAAGGGGGGCTATAGCGCCCCCAAATTTCAAAGTTAGCCCCCTCAAAAGAATCTGTAAACTATACCAAAAAATTGCTCGTAGCCCCCTAAAATTCTTTGTAGCCCCCTAAAATTCTTTAACAATATAATGTATAAAAATTATAATGAAAAGTTCGTTAAGTTTCATCATTCTAGAGATGAATTTCAATATCAAACAGTAGTGGGGACTAAAAGCAAACGAAAACTAAACTTAAAAAAGACAAGTGAAATTCTTTCATCCACAATTGTCTCATTGTCAATAACTCGGTTCCGTTCTCTTTATCAATAAAAGTTTGTATATCTCTAATATACGAATAATAAGATTAAGCCCCCCAAATTTCAAGCCTTAGTAACGCTATTGCACTCTTAAAAGTATTGTGTGACACCAAAAAAACGAGACTGGGTTAGGAACTGGCCTCACAGTAGGGCGACTATTATTATTATTGTTACTATTGGGGAGAGGGGGGCTCACATCCTTGCACGGATGCCAGAGGCATATTGTGCACCCACATATTCAGGCCTTGAAGAGACCTGTGGCCGCGGTGTAGCGTAGAATTCGTTCCACCGTTATGGACTATAGACGCCAGCTTGAGAGGCCAACATGTGGGGCATATGCTTTTGTGACATGTCTCATCTTTATTTTGAGAAAAATTAGAGTAGAAAATGGTTTTTTTTTTTAAATATTTTAGAGTAGATTAGGTCAAACGCGTTTCTGGTGTTCGAAAAACTCTTCGTGAAAAGAGATTGTTAAATTTAACGAGTTCGTCTGTATCTACAGCTGTGATATTATAGCCTCTTAAACCAATTTAACACCCGATGCATTTATACCAATTTAAAACTTTCTGCCTTTTCAGAAGTTATTAAGTCGGTGAAAATGACCAACTTATCATGCAGTTTCACGCTGGATTTTAAATCGATCAAGTAGCCAAGATTTTATGCAGTTTCACATTGCATGAGAGAACTACCCTTGCTTAAAGGGGTATAGCTCTGCATGTTTGAACTGTCTCTTTAATTTCTCTCAAGGTGGAACCTTGCTATGAATATAGCGCTATTCGCGAATAAATCAAACACTCTTAAAGGTGTCATGCGACACTCTGAAAGGTGTTATACGATACTCTGAAAGGTGTTATACGACACTCTGAAAGGTTTTATACGACACTCTGAGAGGTGTTATACGATACTCTGAGAGGTGTTATACGACACTCTGAGAGGTGTTATACGACACTCTGAAAGGTGTTATGCGACACTCTGAAAGGTGTTATGCGACACTCTGAAAGGTGTTATGCGTCACTCAGAAACGTGTTATGCCACACTCTTAAAAACGTTATTTAAACTCGGAAAGGTGCTATTCTACACCTTTTAAGGAATTGCACAACACTCATATGAGAGTAAAAAATAAACTTTTAGTTCGATATAAGAGTTTAAAAGGTGTTTAACTACACCTCTATTGCACCATTTTATTCTTATCTATGACACCAATTGCTCAAATAAGTGTTATTAAACCCTTTCAGGGGTGTAAAAGAACACCTGTAACGGTGTCAAATTTGGACCCATATAAACTACTTTTAAAGGTGTTAAAGCACACCCCATTTTCTTAGAGTGAGCGAATAGACAATGCACGTGATTCCATAAATATTGCAGTCGTAAAGGGGATTGGTAAAAGTGACAGCGTTGATAGTTGAAAAATGGTCCATCGAGGATGGTTTTGAAGTTCAGTATAATGCTTAGGTTGTGAAAAGAATTGTGAACGTATCTTAAGAGTTTGTAGAAATGTGGAATCATTTTCAAATTAGTCCTGGTAATGAAGAATTTCGCAGTGTTTGATGTTCTCGAGAATATATCGATCCTGACTTCCACAAGTTTTTGTTTACACATACATGTATAGACATAATAGTTATAGCAACCACGGTTTACTATACACTATAGAGTGTTGCAATTCTTTTGCATATAACCGTGGCTAATCACAGAGCTGATTAACTGCCATCTTCAAGAAAGAAAGGTTGTAGCCGATAGCGCTTCAAATTACTGCAGCTATCAACTTTGGGAAATAATAGGTAGGCAAAAGACATATTTTCTTTGCGTTTTTACTATTTTCTACGATTTTCGAAAACAGAAAAATGTATGGTTACCTGGAAATGGCACCTTATAGAATCGTGGCCACTGTATCCCACGAGTAATGAATTGGTCAGGCATTAATTCTCACGATCATGCGGACCTCTTCGTAACTTTATAGTGCATGCGAGATACTGCATAGCCTTAGATCATTGATGAGTGCTGAACAACATTGTAGTACTGCAAAATACGTTTTGCTCATGTATGAGTTTGGAAAGAGGTTAAGGTGGCTCAAAGTTGTTTACACAAGGGCCAAAGTTTTTACACAACTTCCCCACCAGTGTGGGATTTTGACCCCGCTCCAGCAATAAGGTTGGCACGCCCATGGCCTTAACGTTTACCTATTACAGCGTGGTAGCGTTAAAAAAGCGTGTTTGCAAGTAAATTAAAGCTTAAAATTTGTGTAAGGGTAGCCTCTAATTCAACTGCTTTGGAATTTTGTAGATATTAAACATGAGTTCAAGTTGGGAATCCAAAATAAACCTCTCTAAGTCGAGACGCAATTTTGAGGCTATTTTTACCTCTCCGAGTGACGTATGTCACGGAGAGGTATTACACCGGCCGTGTCTGTGTGTCTGTCTGTCTGTGTGTCTGTGTGTCTGTCAGACCCCACGTGACCGCGTTCGCAGTTTGCGTATTGGAGCAAACAAATACCCGATTTCCGGAACGCGTTCGCGGTTCACGGAAATTTGGCCATTCATCTACCAACACAAGTCTTTACTAACTGGCTTCTAAGGACCATAATCTGCTAGTATTTGTCCATCCCACATGGACACTAGTCTGTACTTGCTAGCTTCTAAGCACCACCATCTTCTGTTCTTCGTCAATTTCACCTTGACACCAGCTTCTATGCACCACCATCTTCTGTTCTTCGTCAATTCCACATTGACACCAGGTTCTATGCACCACCATCTTCAGGTCTTTTGTCCATTCCACATGGACGCCAGTCAGTACATTCTGGCTTCTTTTCCTCCGTCATCGTTTGGTTCCAAGATATACGCGGCGATCGGCTAGGGTTACGAGAAACGTCTAGCCTCCCAATGGCAGGGCTTCCACCATCGGTTCACGGAAATGCGTTTTTATCTATTATTTGGTTTTAAGATATACGCGGCGATCGGCTAGGGTTACGAGAAACGTCTAGCCTCCCAATGGCAGGGCTTCCACCAAAGGTTCACGCGAATGCGTTTTTATCTATTATTATAATGGAAACGAAACGTATATATACCCCAAAATTTGAAAAAAGCGGGCAAGAGGGGTACCCTTCACTTTAAACGTCAATATTAGCAAAGTTTCGAAAGATAATAGGAACAACTTTATTTTAAACGATTTAACTATTTTTAAAGTTATTTACTGGCGATTAAAATAATTAAAAATAATTATATTTATTTAAATATTAAAGATAAACCCAAGTACCGAAGTCGTTAAATCATTGCCTCCTATATCTATCAAGGCCCGTGCATTGCGTTATATTTCGTACATTGTCTCTTATATCTTTTTAGGCCCGTGCATTGCGTTATATTTCCTACATTGCCTCCTGTATCTATCTAGGCCCGTGCATTGCGATATATTTTTGAGAACAACAACCAAAATGGGAAGCTCCTCTCAGAACCATAATAATTTGTTTTCTCTGTTATATGAAATGAAAATATGGATAATATTTTCGGCAATTCGATTTGAATGGCTCTTTCTGATGTATCATTCTCTCAGCACTGTTCATAATGGACAGGAACTTAGAGATTCGAGACACTTGGAATTACGATAGTGTTTCAAATCCTCTGTAATGAGGGCTTAACGACTTGGAGTGACTGGAAAGATAGATACACATCCTATTTTTTAGTTGTACCATGCGTACCACAATGTTGCCAGGCGTTTATTGAAGGATGCTTGGGTACTTGGTACAGACTGTTACGTCTACCAAGTTTCCTAGCATCCAAGAATAAATAGGATTCATAGAAGCCAGTGTTATGGGCATGTCATGGGTCAAGTCGTTAAATATATCGACGCAGTTAAATAGCTGATGGCATTATTTTATCCACTTTCTCATTGCGTTTCGAGTGGAAGTTCAACTTTGGCACGGACGACAGATGGCGCTCTTAACCTTCTACCCCCAAAAATCGCAGTTGTCTGCTCGTTTTCCCCTTCCGCGTTTTTTCGTTATAAACTTATGATTTAACGAACTGTTAAGATAAAATTTCATATTTCCTTAGACAGATAAGCTTCTACTCCTTTCATCTTACTCCCAGTTAGATTTAACCTTGTTAAAACATAATCAGATGAATTTGAGTTATAATGTCTAGGAGTGATAGAGACATTTTTACCGATGTCTAGAGATGTTAAGCTTAAGCGAAATTGTTTTACGTTTGAATAAAAATACCGCTTCCAGTAGTGGGTTTATAGTACTCCTTGTTTGTGTAAGATTAGTGTAGCTGTAGAGCGTTGTTGCTGTTTAGTTTATACGCCCCCTAGGCCTATTTGTGAAAGACCTTTTTTACGCACTTTTATCATTCTTTATTTGAAAAAAGTGTTGGCAATGTATATTTTTTAAATATGACGGAATTGCTGTTGGTATGATAGCGCCCTATTCGCGAAAAAAACCTTTTTTTAAACAGTTGATTCATTCTTTGATAGAATTTCGAAGGAAGTTAAGTGTTAAATTTGCTCGATTAATTTTGTTCGGCAAATAATATAATTAAGCCTTACGTATTACTGAAGGAGATTGATTTTGCCAACCTGTGTGAGTATTTAAGGAGATTGATTTTGCCAACCTTTGTGAGTATTTAACTGATTAATAAGTAAATGGAGGAAGATAATAATTTAAGTAAAGAGGAAATCAGAAAACGAAAGGCAAGGGAAAGAATGAGGGCAAAAAGGTCAGATCCTGAATTTAGGAAACGAGAAAATGAAAGGAGAAGAGCGTTAGCCGCGGAAAAAAGGCTGTTTCTGGAACAGGTTCTAGCACGCAAAATGTTGGTCCTACCACGAGGCCAGTTGGCCATGATCGTACGAAAGATAATGCATTAAATAAATGTTCTATTGAAAGTACTGTAGGCGTAGGCATATCTATTAATAAGGAACCCAATAATGTACAAAATGTTAATGCTAATATTAGTGAAATCATCGAAAGCGATGAACAAGTACGAGCCTAGCTTATGTGTGATTGGGTTGTGGCTTCCATGTTTTGGGGACATTTGCTTTTTGTGTGGCGATGTATGATTCAGCTTTGATATGGACAAATGTTACAAATCATACTGGTAGACTAAGAATACGGTTGAGGTATAGCAAGAGAGTAGAGTTTCCCCAGCAATTGAGAGATATTGAAAAGGCTTGAACAATTGACTATTTTAAAATTGAATTCCTGCACTTGCAAAGAATTAAAAAAAGCGATAGATGCATATATTTAGGTTGTTTAAGGGGTAGTGATAGTCATCTCCACTCGGAGAGGTAATATTTTGGCTTTCCCAACTTGTTAAATATTTATATAAATATAATTGATATTTATTAATTTAATCGTCATTAATTTACCTTAATTCTAGTTAAATCGTTTGAAGAAACTTTATTCCTAAAATCATTTTAAACATATCTATTGTCATAAGTTAATTAAGCCTAAGGCTTAATTAACTTATGCTATTGTTGACGTTTTAGCTCAAGCGTTAGCCTCTTTTACATTTTTTGGAAATTTAGGGTATATAAGGCGAATGATTCACAATAATTGATAGGAAAACCCGCAATGACACTGCAATGTATCCGAAACGTGCCTGCAATGATCCTGCAAAGTATCTGAAACGCACCTGCAATTATCCTACAAGTATCTGAAATGCACCCGCAATGATCCTGTGAAGTCTCTGAAACGCATCTGCAATTATCCTACAAAGTATCTGAAAAGCGCCTGCAATTATCCTGAAAAGTATCTGAAACGCGCCTGCAATTATCCTACAAAGTATATGAAAAGAGCCTGCAATTATCCTACAAAGTATATGAAAAGGGCCTGCAATTATCCTAAAAAGTATCTGAAAAGCACCTGCAATGATGCTCCAAAGAATCTGTAACGCGCCTGTAATTATCCTACAAAGTATCTGAAACGCGCCTGTAATTATCCTACAAAGTATATGAAAAGCGCCTGCAATTATCCTACAAAGTATGTGAAAAGAGTCTGCAATTATCCTAAAAAGTATCTGAAAAGCACCTGCAATGATCCAAAAACGTATCTGAAACGCGCCTGCAATTATCCTAAAAGGTATCTGAAAAGCACCTGCAATGATGCTCCAAAGAATCTGTAACGCGCCTGTAATGACCCTGAAAAGTATCTGAAACGCGCCTGCAATTATCCTAAAAATTATCTGAAAAGCACCTGCAATTATCCTACAAAGTATCTGAAATGCGCCTGTAATTATCCGACAAAGTATCTGAAACGCGCCTGTAATTATCCTACAAAGTATATGAAAAGCGCCTGCAATTATCCTACAAAGTATATGAAAAGAGCCTGCAATTATCCTAAAAAGTATCTGAAAAGCACCTGCAATGATCCAAAAACGTATCTGAAACGCGCCTGCAATTATCCTAAAAGGTATCTGAAAAGCACCTGCAATGATGCTCCAAAGAATCTGTAACGCGCCTGTAATGACCCTGAAAAGTATCTGAAACGCGCCTGCAATTATCCTAAAAATTATCTGAAAAGCACCTGCAATTATCCTACAAAGTATCTGAAATGCGCCTGTAATTATCCGACAAAGTATCTGAAACGCGCCTGTAATTATCCTACAAAGTATATGAAAAGCGCCTGCAATTATCCTACAAAGTATATGAAAAGAGCCTGCAATTATCCTAAAAAGTATCTGAAAAGCACCTGCAATGATCCAAAAACGTATCTGAAACGCGCCTGCAATTATCCTAAAAGGTATCTGAAAAGCACCTGCAATGATCCTGAAAAGTATCTGAAAAGCACCTGCAATTATCCTACAAAGTATCTGAAACGCGCATGTAATTATCCTACAAAGTATTTGAAAAGCGCCTGCAATTATCCTACTAAGTATATGAAAAGAGCCTGCAATTATCCTAAAATGTATCTGAAAAGCACCTGCAATGATGCTGTAATGATCCTGAAAAGTATATGAAACGCGCCTGCAATGATCCTGAAAAGTATCTGATACGCGCCTGCAATTATCCTGAAAAGTATCTGAAACGCGCCTGCAATTATCCTGAAAAGTATCTGAAACGCGCCTGCTATGATCCAAAAAAGTTTTAGAAACGCGCCTGCAATTTTCCTAAAGTATATGAAACGCGCCTGCAATTATCCTGAAAAGTATCTGAAACACACCTGCAATGATCCTGAAAAGTATCTGAAACGCGCCTGTAATGATCCTGAAAAGTATCTGAAACGCGCCTGCAATGATCCTGAAAAGTATCTGAAACGCACCTGCAATTATCCTGAAAAGTATCTGAAACGCGCCTGCTATGATCCAAAAAAGTTTCAGAAACGCGCCTGCAATTTTCCTAAAGTCTATGAAACGCGCCTGCAATTATCCTGAAAAGTATCTGAAGCGCATCTGCAATGATCCTGAAAAGTATCTGAAGCGCACCTGCAATTATCCTGAAAAGTATCTGAAACGCGCCTGCTATGATCCAAAAAGGTTTCAGAAACGCGCCTGCAATTTTCCTAAAGTCTATGAAACGCGCCTGCAATTATCCTGAAAAGTATCTGAAGCGCACCTGCAATGATCCTGAAAAGTATCTGAAACGCGCCTGCAATTTTCCTAAAGTATATGAAACGCGCCTGCAATTATCCTGAAAAGTATCTGAAACGCACCTGCAATGATCCTGAAAAGTATCTGAAACGCGCCTTCAATTTTCCTACAAAGTATATGAAAAGCGCCTGCATTTATCCTGCTAAGTATCTGCCATGGGCCTGCAACTATCCTAAAAATTATCTGACATGCGCCTGCAACTATCCTAAAAATTATCTGAAAAAAATTACCTGCAATTATCCTACAAAGTTTCTGAAACGCGCCTGTAATTATTGTACAAAGTATATGAAACGCGCCTGCAATGATCCTGAAAAGTATCTGAAACGCGCCTGCAATTATCCTGAAAAATATCTGAAACGCGCCTGTTATGATCCAAAAAAGTTTCAGAAACGTGCCTGCAATTTTCCTACAAAGTATATGAAACGCGCCTGCAATTATCCTACACAGTAACTGAAATGCGCCTGCAATTTTCCTTCAAAGTATCGGAAACGCGCCTGCAATGATCCTGAAAAGTATATGAAGCGCGCCTGCAATTTTACTTCAAAGTATCGGAAACGCGCCTCCAATGATCCTGAAAAGTATATGAAACGCGCCTGCAATTATCCTACAAACTTAGCAATTTCTGACTGTAACATGCATACAAAATATCTGGAAGGTACCTATAATGAGCCTGAAAACATCCTGATTTCTTACGGGAGTTACTATTTCCCCTAGTAACTCTCTTAGAGTACATTTTGTATTCTGCTGTACGAGTTTTCCAACGGAAGATATTTTTTCTGCAAAACGTCTAAAATGTTCTGCATTGCTCTCTGGAATGCATCTTAATTTTGTCTGAAGTTGAACCTTTTTCAGGTTTATTCCAGTATTATTCCAGAATATTCCAGTTTATTTACAATATATTGCAGTTTTAAAAAATCTAATTAACAGCAAAATGCAGCCGTAAATTTTTGTACGGGTAGATATGCTTACTTTATGTAACGCATTGTTATTTAAGGCACTTTAAAGCTTGAAAATATGTTACTATACATTACTATACATATTATTTGCACAATTACAAAAAAATGGGGAGATTTTAAATAAGTACATATCAAAAAAAAAAGATTAAATATGGCAAGAAACTAGAATTATGCCATTTGAATTGGTATGGTCCCATTTCCCCCAATTCTGTGTTTCCCAAAATACATTTTTATCCCAAACTTTCCGATTCCCAGTTCTCCCAATCTTATATTTCCCAATCGGAATTTTTATCCCAAACTATTAAATTCTCATTTCTCCCAATCGAATGGTTTCGTCTAATATTTTATGCTACAAAGGGTTGCTTTCAAAACGACTTTGATTATTTTTAATGCGAATAGGTTAGGATAGGTTAGGTTAGGTTGGGTTAGGTTAGGTTGGGTTAGGTTAGGTTAGGTTAGGTTAGGTTAGGTTTGGTTAGGTTAGGTTAGGTTAGGCTAGGTTAGGCTAGGTTTGGTTAGGTTAGGTTTGGTTAGGTTAGGTTGGGTTAGGTTAAATAATTTTCCTACCAATTAATGTGAAGTGTTATTCTAAATGTATTATATTTTTCTGCTAGATCCACGAGAAAGTTCGTATTTTATAAATCATTTATCTATGGTACGCCTTTTCCAAAATATTAATGTTTAACTTCATTGACTTCTCAAATAATATGCTTTTTCCAAAACATTACTGTTATGTTAGGTTAGGTTTGGGTTGGTTAGGTTAGTAATATTTTATAAATCATTTAACTATGGTACGCCTTTTCCAAAATATTGATGCTTAGCTTCATTGACTTCTCAAATAATATGCCTTTTCCAAAACATTACTGTTATGTTATGTTAGGTAAGGTTTGGTTAATAATATTTTATAAATCACTTAGCTATGGTACGCCTTTTCTAAAATATTGATGTATAGCTTCATTGACATCTCAAATAATATGCCTTTCCAAAACATTACTGTTATGATAGGTTAGGTTTGGTTTGGTTAAGTTAGGTTAGTAATACTTTATAAATCATTTAACAATGTTACGCCTTTTCCAAAATATTGACGTTTAGCTTCATTGACTTCTCAAATAATATGCCTTTTCCAAACATTACTGTTATGTTATGTTAGGTTAGGTTTGGTTTGGTTAGGAGGACGTCTCTTCCTCTTTGGAGCGGTTATACACTTAAGTAAGTGTATCCCTTATGAAATGAAAAATATACAAATAAAACCATCAAATTCTACTCTATTTGAGTCTTTTTGGGTATGCAATATTGGGTTAATTGGAATAGGAGAACTGGGAATTGGGTGTTTTAAATTGGGTGAAACGGGGGTTCGACCACCAAACAGAAAATACAAGATTCAGGAGGAAAGGATAAAACAACTAAAAAGGGAACTGGATGCGGGGAGAAAAACTCCATTTGAATATCTCGAAATCATAAAATGGAAATTCAAACTAAACTGAAAATGTAAAACCAAAAAATTCTCTTTGAATTTATTAACATATGTTTTATGCTGAATTGGGAGAAAAGAAATTGGGGGAAAAGACATAGTGTTGGGTCAAATGGGATTGGGAGATATGGGAATTGGGAGCAACGGTTTGGGTTAAATGGGAGTAAATCTTTGAATTCATTATGCTGATAATGGCTTTAAAGTAGACTATAACAAAACACTTGAAACAATGGCTTGCAAACAGACCATACTTTGGGACATAAGAAATGGTGTTCAAATAGACCATCGTGAAAAAGGAAGGAATTGTACTGTTATGATATAAAGCTATTAATGGTTTCGAATCAGAGCGAGTAAAATAACTTGTTAACGGCTTTTACCTAGAACACTACCAATAGTATTCATAAAAACCATTATTATAATGGTTTACTTTTAAATCATTTTTCGAAAAAATGGTTTAAAATTAAAAACCCACCACCGGTTTAAAACCAGCAGTGGCTTAAATTAAACCCATTAATGGTTCATTAAACCCTTTTAAAACCCATTTTAAACCCCAATTTTTTATAGTGTGAGGTCTGTATGCACAATTTTTTAAAAATACATGCTTTCAATTATTGCTTATTGGAAAATATTTCATGGCATCTTAATTTTATTTTTATTTTACAAACCGAGATTAATATTAGGTCATTACTAATCAACGCGGGCATTTTCCAAAAAATCGTTAATTTTTCAAGGTCCCTCAACAAAAAACGTTTTAAATATTGCTTGTTTTATAGGTCGGGTTAGGTAAGGCATATGTTAGTTAGGTTTACGTGTCAGTGAGACACAAATTTCAAGCATTGTATATCTTAATAGTAGACATATTTATCCTATAAATGCTATAAATTTAAGAAAAAAAGTTCAATAACAGCAAACGTTTTGTCGTTGACAGCGTTTAAAAATAAAAAATATTTGCTTTTAATAATATGTGGTTTTCATAGGCACTATACAGTATTACGTTAGAAAATTATTTTTGGGAACTCATTCTATGTTCAAACTTCGTTTAAGTTCGTTACAGTGTTGCGTAGTTTGACTTCAAAATTAAAATAAGCGAATCGTTTTATAACGGCGCAATTCTGAGATTTAAAAATATTCCATTCTTCTAAACTATAAATTTTGCTTAATGTTTTACAAAATAGATGGGATTATTGCTCATTTAACATAACCACTCAAGTTAATCAGATGTTAACGGGCGTAGATAGAATTATAATTTAAGCCAAGTTGTTTGTCCCATTAGACCAAATCCAAAACCGCCAAATTGCGGTAGCTTTCAGCCGAATGGGAATTCGGTTGTAAGGCAGGCAAGCGTATAATTACCATAGTACAATTAACTTGAAATGGGTCAATAGGGCCTTAAAACGGGGGAAATAGGGTCTTTAAATGGGTAAACAGGGACTTGAAATGGTGTGTTAACGGGTTTGTTTTACACCATAAACGTGGTGCTAAATATGGAAAAAATAAATATTTAACAACTATTTCCCTTCACTTGGTTTAATAATGTGACATAGTATAGGTAGCGTACTGTTTCCCCTACTTTTAACACCATTAAACTAAGTAATATTAGAAGTTCAACAGATTGCCTTAAAAAGATGTTAAAAACCACTGTAAATGGTGCATAAATGCCTAATATTCCTTAATACTTGCAAATAATAAAAGTAAATGGCGTTAATTGATCATAAAAATGGGGTTAAAGTACACCCTAAATGATGTCTTTTTGGCACCGGTAAAAACAGCATATATGGTGTTTGAATGCACCGATAGTGCAAATGTATGACGGTAAAGCAAACATAATTATTCAAAATTTAATTACATTAAGACTGAAGTGACAGATATTATAAAAAAAACGTCTTGGTTTGGACCAAGGCCGAAAAAACAAACGATATGTGCGAGGTTTATCAATTGACTGAAGTTCAGATATTGAAATTTTTATCCACTCAATCCTTAATCAATATTTAATTCAATCAACTGATTTTACTGTTAATCGATCTAGTCCCTCTAAATTAATTGAAAAAATTACATATCTAAGCTTTTTCAAGAACAATTACATTTTCCGAAAATATTTTATCATGAAATTAATTATTTTGAAGGGATTTCGTGTCGATGATCACTAACTTGTAAGCACCTTGACCGACATAGTTTTAATTGTTGCTGGCTTGACAAATTTTGAAGTTTGCACCAAATGAAGTTTAAATCTGTTTTAAGTTGTTGATAAGACTGTCGTTTACAGTGAACTACATCCGTAGTGAACTTTGGCACCGTCTGGCGATGACCCTTCGTGCGAGGGAGAATACCCCAATGGTGGCCTCGCCCCTGTGTTTTCCGAAATGATCTTTACATTTGCTAAAATGATTTCGCGTAATACGTACCCGGTGTAAAAGTAGGGGGGTGACGTTTCAAATGAAGACCGAGTTATGACCAAGAAATTCTTAAGTACGGAAATGGAAGTTCCAGTGCAACTTTACCTTCATAGAGGCGACAATAGAAATGTAGCATTTCGATATTCAAAATTTAATGTATAAATTCGCGCAACACCCTGGTTTGGCATCTAATTAATATTTACATTTTCCATTCGAGTTATGCCAAAGTTCGCTTCCTCTTTTTAGCCATCCAGTAGTACATTTCAAATATTCAATACTGATCCCTCAACACGTACTCCCTTCAAAATAATTAATTTCATGATAAAATGTTTTCGGAAAATGTAATATTTCTTGAAAAAGCGTAGATATGTAATTTTTTAAATTAATTTAGAGGGACTAGATCGATTAACAGTAAAATCAGTTGATTGAATTAAATATTGATTAAGAATTGAGTGGATAAAAATAACTAGAAAACAATTTCAATATCTGAACTTCAGTCAATTGATAAACCTCACACATATCGTTTGTTTTTTCGGCCTTGGTTCAAACCAAGACGTTGTTTTATAATAGCAATCTTTGAAGTATTGAACCGCGAAATGTGTTTTGGCAGTAATACATTTCACTGCAAAATGTTGTAGAAGTCACGCACATCTTAATCGCTCCACTTGGAATTTACTTCTAAAACTGACGATTTATTCCATGTCTTTGGCAGCGTTTTTTGATGTCGAGCAATCGTCAATTCAAGCGGATAACAAGCTTGAGAAACTCTTTCTTGTTTTCGCACGTGGGAGGATCAGTCGCTGGCAGCACTGTCATCAGGGCGTGTGACGCCGGACAGAACTTCGAAGGACACTTCCTGAAACTGATTGGCACTGCCGGTAACATGGCGCAAAGGTATCTTATTCATATAAATAATTCCGTCACTAAAGCCTCTTTTTCGTTTTTGGAGCGACAGCTTTTCAGCATTTGCACTTCATTTTACCTTAAGGCTGAAAAGCGCGGTGGATGCAAAGCAAAGCGTTAATTGCAAGTCGCTAAAATGCAATTTCTTTCCAGATGGCTGACAATATCTTGGGCAATTGCTTGATGTTTTACGCCGAAATTTTCATAGTTTTGAGCAAATTGACTCTCTCAGTTGATATTGTAGGATTGATAATGGCTAATGCTGATCGGGTAAGCGCTACCAATGAAGACGAATCCAGCAGATCAAAATCTCTGCTCTTTTTTCGTTTAACTCTCGACATCAACGTGGTAGAGAAACGTCACTCAAGCGGAACGATTATTAATATATTATTATCTTTACATGAAAGTTCTTTTCAGGTCTTAGAAGTACTTATATTATGTTTTGAAGTCACAGCTCCTGCAATTTCTGAAAGTCTTTATCGCCACCACTATGGGTTTGGAATCAAATGTCGTCTCTTTAGAAAGAGTTGACGAATACTGTCGTTTGGAGTCCGAGGCCTACTGGCCTAGTTGGAGAAACCAGAATCTCAACCCCCAGCTGACTAGCTTCAACGAGAACAAATCATATTCCAGGAGTACAGCACCAGATACCGAGAAGGATTGGATTTGGTCTTGAAGGACATCGATATCAGGATCGAGGCCGGAGAGAAGGTGGGCGTGGTGGGGCGGACAAGCGCCGGAAAGTCATCACTGACGTTGGCGCATTTCCGTCTCATCGAGGGGGTGCACGGTCAGATCGTCAAAGACGGTGTGGAAGTGGAGGGATTGGGCTTGTCCGATTTGAGGTCGCAGCTGACCATCATCCCCCAAGAACCCGTCCTCTTCTTGGGCACACTCAGACTCAACTTTGATCCTTTTAGACCAAAAGATGACCACAGACTGTGGGCCGCCCTGGAACACTCGCACCCCATGTCCTTCGTGGCGTCACTCGAACAGGGACTGGATCACTCCGTGGCCGATGGAGGTAGCAACCTGAGCGTCGGACAGCGTCAGTTGGTCTGCTTGGCTCGTGCCTTGTTGAGGAACACGAAGATACTGATCTTGGACGAAGCGACAGCCTCGGTCGACATGGACACCGACGATCTCATTCAAGAGACCGTCAGAAAGGAATTCGCCAACTCTACCATCATCACCATTGCGCACAGAATGAACACCATCTTAGACTACTACAAGTTAGTTTACCTAAATTAAATCGGTGTAAAATTTTTGACTTTCTCTTAACTCTTCATAGGTGATGGTTCCAGGTCAGGGCCGAATTGTGAAATTCGACTCTCCCGACGCTCTCTTGAGGAAGGAACAATCAATGTTCTACGATTTGGCCAAAGATGCCAACATACTCTAGATCACCTTTAAATTAAGCACTATATGTTATGTGTAGTTTGTTAAGAGTCTAAGGAATAACGTTTATCAATTATTTTATTTCTAATTGAGCGGGTAAAAATATCTAAGCTCCTTGGATCGGTAGTTGCTCAAGAGTCATTAAATGATACGTTTATTTAAATTCATTGAGATACTAAACAACTTCTTTCTCCGTCCCGCGTTTTTGCGCTCGTCTGGGGTGGATAGCAATTAATAGCATCCATTATTATATGTGACATTTCTGTTGTCAATTAAATTTATCGTGGAAAAAATTTCTCCCTTCCGCGTCTATGTGAGCGCCCCTGGTGGAAAGTTCTTTATAATATCGCCTATATTTCTGTTATTCCTCAAATTTATCTTTCATCTTCTACATTTTAATTATCCCAGCTATTGCGTGTTGTCAGAGGAATTTCTTATTGTATTTATTTAACATCAATGCATATTAATCTTAAACCCATACATTCTACTTAAACAGTAACGCTAGCAAAAATGTCAGATAAAAGCGTTGAAAGCTAGAAGTCTGTGATTGTTTTTTGATGTAAAACACTTTCGTTTATTACCAAGGTTCGCAGTACAGAGGTTTGAACTTCCTTCCTTTACGCACAGTCATTGTTTATTCCAAAAACGTTTAAAACATCTCCAAAAGCTTCGAAAACGGAGAATTTTATATGCTGAATGAAATAATCTCGATGAAATTAATTATTGAAGTGAACCATTAATTATCGAGGCCTCAGGCCTATTTTGTGGGGAGAAAGACTATCTGATCGGTCAAGAATTACCCGTAGTAGGCACATAACCTTATACGTGTAGAAAAATTCGAGCAAACAAATAATTCAAAAATATATTGGGCTAAAAAAATTCAGTTTGTAAAGAAAAGGGGTCAAACGTTGAGCAAGAAAAAAATCTAATCTTAATTAAAATCACCCATTTCACTCTTGCTTGACCATACCCAAAAATAACCTAAAGCTTAAAAAAAAATCTACCCATGTTTCTACCTAAAACCCGTATGGTAAAATTTAAGAGTCCCACTCCCAGTGACGATGGACATTTGAAAAAATCCCCCAAAGCTTAAAATTAGACCCTTTTCGTTGGTCATAGTAAAATGTAGGAAACCTCACACGAGGTTTACGTAAATTGAATTGCCTTTACAAGGCATTTGTATTGAATTTGAGTATCTAGGGAGATAAAACGCAAAACTCGTCAGAAATGAAGTTTAAACTTTTGCAAAACTTAGGAAATTTATACTTATTTAAAAAACTTAGAAAGTTTAAAACGTAACCTTGGAATAAGCTATGGAATTTGAAAATTTTAAACATAACTTTTGAATTAGCTAATGGTTTAGAAAATTTAAAACGTAACCTTATGATAAGATAAAGGCTTAGAAAATTTAAAACATAACCATAAAATTAGCTTAGGGCTCTAAAAATTAAAAGAATTCATCAACGAGAACAAAAACCTTCATAAAGAGAGATTTTTTCAGTCGTTTTGTCGTTTTTCAAAACATATCTGCACTGCTCTCCCAAAAAAGGAACTATTTCGCTTTATTATGGGGTCCTCAAAGACATTAGACGCCTCCTCTAAATATTTATGCCTAAAAGCCTAATTCTGATTATCATCCCTTGGATTTGGTTTTAGAAGAGCTTTGTATACTTTACAACTTTAACATGGTTTTCTTTTTTTCATAAATTGAGATTAAGACTTATCGTATCTTTCGTCAAATTGAATTCTTCTATCCATTTAACTATTCGAGTATCTTTACAAAGATAAAGTGTTAAAAGAAATATACTCTTTTTAGTACAAAAAATAAAGTTTGTAATAAGGACAAAATGTACAGGAGTTCATAATAAAACGATCTATTTTCCTGAAATCTGACATTTTTATGTTCAGCTCCCAATTCGATTTAGAAAAACACTTGTGTTTGCGAGTTAGACTCGATGAAGGTCTTTCAACGTACTGTTTTAAAACATCCAATTAACGGTTAATGAAAAACGTTGCAAGGATTATATAGACGCCCGATAACATCACAGTGAATAGTCTGTTTAACAAATTGCTCTAAGTTAGAGTTATTCATCTTCAAATGGGTTTCTTCATATTGGATGACTTTTGTAAATCGCCATTTTGGGTCTATTACGGGTTAATTACTTTACCAAGAATCTGAATATATTAACTGATGAATTTTGCATTTAATTATGAAGTCTGTAATTAATTTTTAAAGGACGCCAATTTGAATTGGCACACGGATGATCCGGACTTGACTCCTTGTTTTCAAAAGACCATCCTGGTCTGGGTGCCATGCGCCGTACTCTGGTTGTTCCTCCCATTGGAAGTTGCAATGATTGCCAAGTCGAAGCGGCGAAGCGTCCATTCTTCTTATCTTTCCATTGCGAAAAGTGTAAGTCCATATTGAGCGAGGATCATCTTTGTACGGCACAGAATGTGCTGCACAGGATGGCCGCGTTCTCGGCACTGATTATTCCTCCTCTCGAGAAAATATTTTGAAGGCGTATGTCCGAAAAGTTCCTAAAACGTAGGTACTAGTTTTTCTTTTGTTTTCAGGTCTTGGTTTTGTTACTGGCCGCAATTAGTGTCTTGAAATTTGGAAAACAAATATACTTCGGCGATTTTCAAGTCGTTGATCATTTGGCGGTCGTCCTTCAATTTGGAACTTACGTAAGACAATTTAAAAATCCAACACGATTACATGAATTAATTTGAAGTCGCATCTTGCAGATCTTGGCGTTATTCCTCATAATTTACGGCAGAGGGGTTGGCACGGTATTGTCCGGAATCCTGACATGCTTTTGGTTCCTCTTAACACTAGCGCAAACTATCACACTAAGATCCACCATCATGAAATACTATTTGCAAGTAAGACAAAGTTTCTTTTACATTTTATAAGAGCCCTGCACGTGTCAGGCTTTCCAAATTTGGAAAATTTATCGGGCCGGGTCGGGCTTTTCAAATTTTGGAAATTAAGGGGCCGAGTCGGGCTTTTCAAATTTTGGAAATTAAGGGGCCGGGTCGGGCTTTTCAAATTTTGGAAATTAAGGGGCCGAGTCGGGCTTTTCAAATTTTGGAAATTAAGGGGCCGAGCCGGCTCTTGTTTATTTTTCAAAAGCCGGGCTTAGTTAATGCATGTAATGGGTCGGGCGGACCGGAAAACCAACTATATACTCGAACCCGGGTCGGGTTTTGGACTTTTTTAAATGACATCCCGGGCAGGGCTCGGATGGGGCCCGAAAAATTCGCCCCGTGCGGGTCTCTGTTTTTTAATATTATTACGGCATAATAAAAACGTGAAATATTTCAGAACGACAAAGATGACTATTTTGGGTTGGTAATTGAGTTGGTAACTTACCCTTTGATAATAGTTACTCTTGTATTGCACACACTGAGCGACTCCTCTTCGCAACACGAAAAACACACGTACGGAATCGAAGTCAAAATGGTAATATTCCATTCATTTTGTTGTTTACGTTATATAAGTTCGACGTCGGTTACTATAAGCTCTAGCCTTCTCGCTTTTCGTTCTCGATTTCGCTCTCAGTAAAGTCACTTAAGGAGATAATAGGAATGATTGTGCCCCCATAACTTCCACGTTAATTTCAATACGGTTTTTTGGGTCCGGCTCAAGTACTATGCGTCACAATTCACATTTCTCACGTCTTTATAACTGTGGTACTTTCTGTGTTAGTAGTAACGCGATGTCGGGTGCGAACGCAAGGTCCAACATGCAGAGAGTTAGATTGTTCAGCAGGTCAAATTAGTCATGCATAATGAAGGTCTGGCATTTCTCTCAAAATCTTCCCAGATACGAAGAAAAAATAGTTACACAATGATAACTATTATGGAACACTTGCACTTAATTTTTCTATTAAAATTCTTTATAAAAAGATGATTATTTTAAAACATTAAGAAATCAAGTGAAGAGGATGCATCGTTTTGTTCACGAGTGGTTCATTCATGGCTTTCCAGGTAAATCTTTTGCGTTCTTGTGTTCTAATATACATATTACCAGAAAAGAGATGAGACTAGAAGTACTGAGCTAACCAAATTCTTCACTCGGCGAAAGTGAATATTCTTGATAACACACCAACGGTTGGCCCTCTAGTGGCGGTTTCAGAATTTCCCCTCCAAAACGTGAGACGCTCGCGGTGGTAGACGGCCGAACTAGATTCAAGCACCCGCGTCCGTGTTTCGCCGCTTTAGGTTGAGGGGAAGGGGGTAAGAAATATTTTAGGAACTCGACCAATTTTTTTCTCTCTAGCGTAGGCACGATTGAAGCGGCGTAAAATCCTCAAATTTGTTCACTAATGCCAGGATCAATTACCAATGCTAGAGCCCTTCACTTCTAGTCTCATCTCACTTCTGATAGTACCTATACTTGAAGTTTTTACAGCGTAGCTAATTCTATTTTTAACAAATTGTAGCGCCCTGTGGACAGGTTGGAAGAAAGGCCTGCAGCCATCGGATGTGTACGAATTGAACGACTCAGAACGGACACTGACCGTCTCGCGCATTTTCGAAAAATACTGGAAACCCGAAGATGAGACCAAAAGTGTTATCAATGAAATGGAAATGAAAAGATTTTCGGAAGAACGAAACAGATCGAGAGATTTAAGGAAGTCAATCACTTGGCCTTTATTGAGGACAGTCGGGCCTTGCTTGATAGCTGGAGTGGTTCTGCAAGTTGTGTCCGACATAGTGTCTATCGGTCCTGCCCTTTTGACAGGGTAAACAATTTTACTTTTTCAGCCATATAAAAATGTCTCGAGTTAACCAGGTTACTCACTTATGTTTTTAGTTCGATTATTGATTACTCGACGAGCGAAGATCCTTTCTGGAAAGGGATTCTCTGCGTTTGCCTTTACGGTTTGGCCGGACTCGCGCAATCTTTGTTGCAAGAAGGCAGCGCCATTTTCCACACCAAACTAGGATTGAGACTCAAATCCGCCACCATGCACGTTCTGTACAAAAAAGTAAGTTAGGGTTATAGTGATAGTGGGAGGCCAGTTTATTAATGAGATTCGTCGAAGCAGATATTTCGCTTGACAAGCAGCGATCGACGTGACCTGACAATGGGGGAAATATTAAACACGATGTACGTGGACACGAACAGATTCCAAATTCTGTCGCCGCAACTGGGTCTCTTGTGGTCGGTCCCAGTACAATTAGTACTGTGTTTCACCTTCATGTATCAAGAACTGGGCAACTCAGCCTTTGCTGGCGTCGTACCAATTGTCGTTCTTCTTCCCCTGAACTATCTCAGCACCAAGAAATGCAAAGAATTGCAGGTAAATGTTATCCAAATAAAACGCCACTAGACCTTAATCGAAACTGATATATTTTGCCATGACATAAAAAACTAACTTTATGGTGATAAAATTATTGACCTATAAACTAACACGTAAATAAAAAACAATGTTCTTTAGTACATAATAACTGAATATAAAAAGATGTTGGTAATAAACTAGATGAACTCTCGTTCCGGTAATCCTGCAAACATGGACTGGTCATATTTCTTTTAACTGTATACAATATCAAATCTAATGTAAACGCGAAGTACAACTTCTAGAACTTATAAAGTAATAATATAGTTAAGTGTTAGAGTATACAAACTTTAATCCTTTAACCTCTACGTGAACACATCAGAAACCATTATAAAAAACGTCTTGGTTTAGACCAAGGCCGAAAAAACAAACGATATGTGTGTAATCATTTGACTGAAGTTCAGATATTGCAATTGTTTTAGTTATTTTTATCCATTTAATCCTTAATCAATATTAAATTCATCAACTGATTTTACTGTTAATCGATCCATTCCCTCTAAATTAATTGAAAAAATTACATATCTACGCTTTTTCAAGAACAATTACATTTTCCGAAAACATTTTATCATGAAATTAATTATTTTGAAGGGAGTACGTGTTGAGGTGTTAATATTGAATATTTGAAATATTCTACTGACTTTCTAAAAAGAGCAGGTGAACTTTGATCTAATTCGAAAGGAAAATGTAAATGTTTAATAGTGGATGCCAAACAAGGGTGTTGCACAATTTTATACATTTAATTTCGTTAATCGAAATGCTACATTTCTATTGTCGCCTCTATGAAGAAAAGATTGCACTGCAATTTCCCTCTCCGTGCTTTAGAATTTCTTGGTCATAATTCAGTCTTCATTTGAAACGTAACCACCCCTTTCTACATTGTTGGCGCTACTTGTACACCGGTTACGTATTACGTGTAATCATTTAATACGCATATCATTTCGGAAAACACACAGGGGCGAGGCCACACACCAAGGGTCACCGCCAGACTGTGCCAAAGTTCACTACAGGCAAGAGGCTAGTCAACTCTCACTGCCTATAGCGGTGCTTCTAGGCAAGAGAGAGAGAGAGAAGACCTCAATGGTGGCATCACCCCTGTGTTTTAGTTATCTGTATGTAATTTCCAAAATGGTCCACTCACTTATAAATGTACGCCGATTACACTGAGTGATTGGTCCTTCAGGCGCTATCGAGTGTCAAGCCACAACCGTAATCATTCAAGTACACGAATGTTTTATAGTTTTAGGTTATTAAGTTTGGCGGGCAAGTCCGGAGAGTCATGTACCGTTCACTAATGTGAAAAGGTTTCGAACTATATGATAATATTGGCTGTATGTGTTGCGACGGCTCAGATGACCTTAACACTGGAACCACTGGTGGTTGTAAAATTGTATATATTGGGAATATGAAGGAATGGGGGGAGTTACGTCAAAAGCGCATACATTAAAATAAAATAATATATTTTTCGTGTGCTACAGAGTGCCACCTAATAAAAGAAACCACACAGGATAAACGTTGTTGCTTTGCCTTATGAGGACGACATTAGTTTATAAATAAGTTTGAGAAAAATAAGTTATTTATCATAATTTCTTGAACATCAGTCTTCTCAGAAACTTACTACAGATTTGAACTTTTTTGGTGCAAACTTCAAAATTTGTCAAGCCAGCCTTAATTAAAACTATGCCCGTCAAGGTGCTTTCAAGTTAGTAATCGTCGACACGAATTCTCTTCAAAATAATTAATTTCATGATAAAATATTTTCGGAAAATGTAATTGTTCTTGAAAAAGCGTAGATAAGTAATTTTTTCAATTAATTTAGAGGGAATTGATCGATTAACAGTAAAATCAGTTGATTGAATTTAATATTGATTAAGGATTAAATGGATAAAAATAACTAAAACAATTGCAATATCTGAACTTCAGTCAAATGATAAACCTCACACATATCGTTTGTTTTTTCTGCCATGGTCTAAACAAAGACGTTTTTTATAATATCTGTCACTTCAGTCTTAATGTAATTAAAATTTGAATAATTTTATTTTTGCTTTACCGTCATACATTTGGGGTTGATCTATTTCTATTTGCTTAAAGAAGTACTTAATTATCGTTAATTACATTTAACTTATATCCAATAACATTGATTTTCATAAGCAAATAATGTTGTACTTTATTTATGAAAGAAGTTTAACAAGATGGCTCCGGCCAAATTAGAGCCCCATCGTTTGTAAGGCTCCATCTATCGAGAACATTCTATCTTAGGAATAGGTATTAGTTACCCTTAATCCCCATCCATTTTAGATCATCAATAAATCCCTATCACATTTAAAAGCATCAATAAAAATCACCAATGAAAGAAAATCTTCATTAGTGAATAGCCCCTCGACGCGTTGCTTTTAACAGTGCTAAAATGATTGCTTGGAACCACTAAATAATCCCAATCCCTTTTAAAATTGGCAATGACAATCCCTTTTAAAATTGGCAATGACTTTTTGTACATCAAACGATGTGGCTAAAAACAGATAGTTATAGTGATTATCCACTCGATGAGTTTACAACATAGATTCTTTTAGATTTATAACATGGACTTATGCCCGGAAGCATTCGGTAAAACACCCAACTTGAGTTCTTTCTTTGTGTAAACCCCGAACTTTTTATTCTATAGAAAGTTGTTCGGATTCTTAGAATATTCATGGCTTAAAGTGTGACAAATTTTAAAGAGAGAATGAAATCTCTCATTTACGGAAAGGCAATATGACAAACTGTGGTGTTCATAAAAGATATACATATATTACTGCTTGTTCATTAATATTTTCACACTGCACCCGCATTGTACTGTTATAGATAAATCATCAGCCTTTCCACCTTTAATATCACCAGTGAATGAAATATATCACCTAAACACTATTTATCCCTTTTCACTCTAAATGCGCTCATTCATATGTGCATAGTGCATTAGTAATGCATTGTTATAGAGAAATCATAATCGCCCTTTGAAAATCAAAAATGCTTCTTTTCGCTCTCCCTTTAAAATGACGAACGATACTTCTTCTTCTTCTTCTTCTTCTTCAGCCCAAGCCAGACTAATACCCCCATCATTAGATGTACATCAAACGATGTGGCTAAAAACGACGGTATTTGAAATATGGAAGAAAAATATTTGTTTCGTACACTGTATACACATACAGTGTTGTCGAGATCAGACCAACAGCTTATGTACAACCCCCAATACTGCCACGTGTGATGTCATACTAAATTATACAGGATATTAAACTTTTTCGAAGCCATAGTGTAAGTTAATAATTAAATTTTGTTAAAAGAAGAGAAAACTTATGGCAATTAAATACAAGTATTTTATTAGGTGTAGAATGCCTAATTAAAATACATTAAGATGAGAGCTTTCGGCTCGAGAGCCTTCATCAGTCATACTAAAATCTAAAACGCGTGACACATACGAGGTAACCTCGGTTTTTAAAAAATCATATCACGCCCTCTTTTGATTGTTAGCTCCAACAAGATGCCTGTCGTCTATGACTCCCCAATATTTTGCTTCAGCACAGCCTTGATTTAAATTTAATATCCCTGATTTTTTAATAAATATACCCTCAATAAATTTTCTTTTTCGCCAATTTTTTTCCCGATATAGAACTTCTGGATATTTAAAATCCATTACGTGACCTTTCGACTCCCAAACATGAACCGCTATGCCGTTTTCTTTATCAAAATTTTTAATGCATTGCTTATGCCCTGAGAACCTATTTTTTAACGTTTGTTGTGTTTCACCAACATACGTTTCGCCGCATGTTTCACATTTTACTTGGTAAACAACGCAGCGATTATCCAATAGGTTAATATCTCTTTTAGGCCTATTTTTAACTAAGTGATTGTTTAAATTTTGTCCACCTATATTTAATAATTTAATGTTGAATTTATTTTTTAATAATCTACCTAATTTTTCACTAATTCCCCTAATATACGGAAGCGCTAAGCATGGTTGAGAGTCTCTAGGTCTGTTGTAGTCGTTATTAACAATATTATTTTTAAAAATCGAATCAATTAAACCATTTGGGTAATTACTATTAATTAACTGATTTTTAACGATGGCTTTATCAGTCTCAGGTTCGTCGGAGATATTTTCTATGCGGTGTTTTAAGCTTTTTACTATACCTAACTTTACAATTTGGCTATGGCAGGAATTATAATCTAGAAATTTTTACAGTGAGTGGGTTTTTGAAAAAGAGTACATTTTAAACTATTAACATTATCTAATCTTTTGGTCATTATGTCTAGAAAGGGTAAACTGCCATTATTTTCTAATTCAATTGTAAATTTAATAGAATTATCTAAACTATTAACTAAATCCAATAACAAATTTGTATTGTTTCTTACATTTTTTAAGATGACAAAAATGTCATCGACGAACCTTACCCAAAATTTTATATTTCTTGCCATTCTTTTGTGACTAAATAGTTTTTCTTCAATAAACTCCATATATAAATTTGCTAAGACACTCGAAAGTGGATTACCCATCGCTAAACCCTTTGTTTGTACAAAAAATTGATCTTTAAAGCTAAAGTATGTATTTTCTATACAAATTCGGCTAAGTTCTACGATTGAATCAATGGTTAAGTCTGTTCTGTTTTTTAAAGTGGGGTCCTTTTCTAATTTACATCTTAAAACATCTAGAACACCTTCAATAGGTACTCTAGTGTATAAGTTTATTACATCTAGGCTAAGGATAGTATCAGAATTATTAACTTGGATCTTTTTAACTTTCTCTACAAAATCATACGAGTTTTTTAGACTTCGTTCGGTATTATTTATTAGGGGGAGATTATTGGTACGAGATTTTTAGCTAAATAGTAGGTGGGGCCATCAATACTGGAAACAATTAACCTTAATGGACACCCTTCTTTATGGACTTTAGGCAAACCATAAACATGTGGAGGTTTAAGGTTGCTTGCTACAAATCTAAAGTACGTTCTTTTATCTAACTCTTTGTTTTTAATACATTCGGTAATTTTTGCCCGTACCAGTTTGTCAATTCTTTGAGAACAATCACCAATTATAGTACCGAATGTATTAAAAACAAAGAGTTAGATAAAAGAACGTACTTTAGATTTGTAGCAAGCAACCTTAAGCCTCCACATGTTTATGGTTTGCCTAAAGTCCATAAAGAAGGGTGTCCATTAAGGTTAATTGTTTCCAGTATTGATGGCCCCACCTACTATTTAGCTAAAAATCTCGTACCAATAATCTCCCCCCTAATAAATAATACCGAACGAAGTCTAAAAAACTCGTATGATTTTGTAGAGAAAGTTAAAAAGATCCAAGTTAATAATTCTGATACTATCCTTAGCCTAGATGTAATAAACTTATACACTAGAGTACCTATTGAAGGTGTTCTAGATGTTTTAAGATGTAAATTAGAAAAGGACCCCACTTTAAAAAACAGAACAGACTTAACCATTGATTCAATCGTAGAACTTAGCCGAATTTGTATAGAAAATACATACTTTAGCTTTAAAGATCAATTTTTTGTACAAACAAAGGGTTTAGCGATGGGTAATCCACTTTCGAGTGTCTTAGCAAATTTATATATGGAGTTTATTGAAGAAAAACTATTTAGTCACAAAAGAATGGCAAGAAATATAAAATTTTGGGTAAGGTTCGTCGATGACATTTTTGTCATCTTAAAAAATGTAAGAAACAATACAAATTTGTTATTGGATTTAGTTAATAGTTTAGATAATTCTATTAAATTTACAATTGAATTAGAAAATAATGGCAGTTTACCCTTTCTAGACATAATGACCAAAAGATTAGATAATGTTAATAGTTTAAAATGTACTCTTTTTCAAAAACCCACTCACTGTAAAAAATTTCTAGATTATAATTCCTGCCATAGCCAAATTGTAAAGTTAGGTATAGTAAAAAGCTTAAAACACCGCATAGAAAATATCTCCGACGAACCTGAGACTGATAAAGCCATCGTTAAAAATCAGTTAATTAATAGTAATTACCCAAATGGTTTAATTGATTCGATTTTTAAAAATAATATTGTTAATAACGACTACAACAGACCTAGAGACTCTCAACCATGCTTAGCGCTTCCGTATATTAGGGGAATTAGTGAAAAATTAGGTAGATTATTAAAAAATAAATTCAACATTAAATTATTAAATATAGGTGGACAAAATTTAAACAATCACTTAGTTAAAAATAGGCCTAAAAGAGATATTAACCTATTGGATAATCGCTGCGTTGTTTACCAAGTAAAATGTGAAACATGCGGCGAAACGTATGTTGGTGAAACACAACAAACGTTAAAAAATAGGTTCTCAGGGCATAAGCAATGCATTAAAAATTTTGATAAAGAAAACGGCATAGCGGTTCATGTTTGGGAGTCGAAAGGTCACGTAATGGATTTTAAATATCCAGAAGTTCTATATCGGGAAAAAAATTGGTGAAAAAGAAAATTTATTGAGGGTATATTTATTAAAAAATCAGGGATATTAAATTTAGATCAAGGCTGTGCTGAAGCAAAATATTGGGGAGTCATAGACGACAGGCATCTTGTTCAAAAGAGGGCGTGATATGATTTTTTAAAAACCGAGGTTACCTCGTATGTGTCACGCGTTTTAGATCTTAGTATGACTGATGAAGGCTCTCGAGCCGAAAGCTCTCATCTTAATGTATTTTAATTAGGCATTCTACACCTAATAAAATACTTGTATTTAATTGCCATAAGTTTTCTCTTCTTTTAACAAAATTTAATTATTAAATTATACAGGGTGTAAATAAATGTTTAGAAATCATGTTTTATTGTATGCAAGTGACAACGAGCGACAAGGTACAAAAAGAATACTGGAGAATATAAAAAGGTTACACATAGTTATTATTGTCACGGTTATTTAAGATTTAAAAGAATTAAAAACTTTTGTTTACGGAGATATCCAACGTGATTTTATTAAAACATTTAAAATTTCTAAGAGACGTTTCGGGCCGCGGCTCGTCATTCAGAGTCTCTGAATGACGAGCCGCGGCCCGAAACGTCCCTTAGAAATTTTAAATGTTTTAATAAAATCACGTTGGATATCTGCGTAAACAAAAGTTTTTAATTCTTTTAAAACTGGAGAATATGCCTGAATGCAACAAAATATTTTAAAGCACAGTCCTACGATTACTCTTAGAACCTGGGCCTCAAATTGCATCCTCTAAACTGTTTGGCAAACAGCTCAACGTAAATATTCGAAGTGTCTACCATTGTGGTTGAGGCACTCTTCCAGACGACTGTCCATGTCTTGCAATCCATTAGCAAGCAGTAAACTCATGACGCATGGTAAGACTAATGGTATTGCCGTCTTAGGAAATCCTCGTCCGTTAAGGCTTGATGTAGGGGGGGGTATGATAATGCCGGTATTAATGCCCTTGTAAACTGGCACGAACAGTAGAATGGCTTAGTGCAACTTCTTGTTCCACGGCTCTATACTAGTATGAGATTGGCTTGAAAACTTTCTACGACGTCAAAGTCTCTATCCTCATTACAGACTATACAGTCGCTTATACGTTCACGATCTTGCACTACCGAAATCACGAAGGTGCTCGCACCCGAATGCTGTCGGTGTGGAGACCGCTCGGCATAAAGCACTGCCTTTAGTTGAACGTTACCGCGACCTTCACCTAAAATAAACGTGCGGTCCAATTTGTCCTGGTTAGAACAGGTTGGCATTTTGCTAGCAAACGAGACTAACTACTGTAATTCTACTACTTAGCTGCTACACTGAAAGACCCTGTATATCTAAAGAGACCGGAAGTTCCTCAAAGTTGAGTTTTCAAAGATTGCCAGCTTGAGCAGGTCATGGTGTGTATAATGGTGAAGGTCGCTCACTCTTAAAACTCATGGGTTGAATGAGTTGGGCTATTTGAATTTTAACTAAAATTTGGTTAAAAAATAATCCAGTAGCAGTTGAATAAATATTTCCTGGTAGTTTGGTATAGGGTTGTTTCAAACCCAAAAAATTTGGTTATTGTAGTAACCCAAATTGGGTCATTTGCAATATTAGGCAAACCTAGCATACAAATACACGATATTGTATACTAGATGGATGTTGAGGCGACTTTGTTACTCTTTCTCTATTAATTTTGAGTTGATAAACATGATTATCTTAAGTATTAAAATAAATACAATTAATATTACACATTTTCTTCGATAGTTATTTACTTTATTGCGGGTTGCATCGTTTTAAAAAATAACTATTGAATATTATTAAGATATAGACTAATATTGACGTTTTAAATGAAGTATACGCCTGTTGTTTCGTCTTACTCAAATCGGTACATAAGGCTTCGAATCTTAGTAATGGATCAGAACAGCGCAATTGCGTGAACCTTTGATGGAAGTCCCACCATTGGGAGGTTAGACGTTTCTCGTAACCCTAGCCGATCGCCGCGTTCATCTTAATTTTAACGATGATGATGGAGTAGAAGCCAGTATGTACAAACTGGTGTCCATATAGGATGGACAAAAAGACCAGACGATGGTGGTTATTAGGAGCCAGTATGAACAGACTGGTGTCCATGTGGGATGGACCTTTAAGTAGAGGATGGTGCAATTAGGCAGACAATGGAATAATAGCCAGTATAAGTGGAATGCAATTTTCCACATTTCCGGGACCTGTAAATGCGGTCCGGAAATTGAGAGCACATTTGCTACGATTTTTCAACTGCGAATGCGGTGCCCTGGGGTGTGTAACAACAGACGAAATTAGAACCTCTCCGTGACATACGTCAGGTAAAACTAATCAGCGATCTTAAAATATGGTGCAAGCTGAAATATGGAACGTGAGGTGGGAAAAAACGCTTAGCTTTGTAATAAACAGCAATTTGGGTTCTATTTTGAGAGGTTTTAAACAACACAAATTAGGGTTTCGTTCAACCCAAAATTATGTAAGAATTTAACCCAATATGTGGCTACCTTTTATCCCAAAGTTGCGTCAAAATTACAATTAAACCTTGCTAGGGTTGTTTTTTTACCCAAATATGATTTTTCAATTTAGCCAGTAATGTGGTTACTGTTTAGCCCAAATCTTAGCTATCGTTTACGTTGACTCAACATTGTGTTAAATAACAACCAATTCTAGAGTCAAGGAACAACAACCCAAAAAAATGGGTCGGTTAAATACTGACCAAGCAAAGAGTTGAAAAATAACCCACTTTGGGTCAGAAACAACCCAACATTTTTAAGAGTGCTTTAACGTTCGACACGTGACACCGCGGTATGTTTGGTCCTCCAATGTCCTGACCCGATAGGTCCAAACAATTACCATCCTGGTTTTTCGGCTCAGTGTTGTGGTATTGCCGGTCCCATTAGAAATACAAGGTCTGTAGTGTTACAATTGTAACAATACGCCTGTTAAAAAGGCACAAATACTGTAATAAAACCATTGTAATAATGGTTGGCCAATTTTTAAACACCCCTAACCTTAAAATTTGGACAAAATAAGGAAAACATAAAGGTTTCTTTGGGAATAACTTTGAAGAAGGTCCGAGTTGTCTGTTTAACCGAGAAAAAAGGCCGTAGTGAAAAGTAATCGTCGTTACGTAGCAGTTAGGATCGAATTTAATTAGTCTCGTCTCTAAGCAAAATGCCAGTGTATTCAAACCAGGGCAAATTGAACATGATGTTTACGCGGATTACACAAGACGGCAAAACCTTTGCGTGAACTAATTGAAGCCGATCCATTATTTTTAGAAAGGTACTGTCTCTGACGAGGCTATATAGGGATGGAACCTTAAACCTACATAACGTGCATTTTTGGGTGGGCATTCTTGGAAACCAAATTATCGGACCCTTTTTCTTGATAAGAAAATCTCTGAAGGCATTTACTTGGATTTCCTGCGTCATGAGTTCGTTGCTTGTAAAGTTATTGCAAGACATGGACAGATGAAGAGTGCCTGCACCACAATGGTAATCATGTTGAACATTTACGTTGACGTTGATGTGTACCAAACAGATTAGAGGTAGAAATTTGAGGCCCAAATTCCAAGACTTATCTGGTATGCTAGGTGATATTTCTGAAGAAGAAAATTTATTGAATTAGGGATAGCGAGAGATGGCTAGCGATGCTGCGATGTGGCTTAGTTATGGACTACACGCCCTTGTTTTATTGGCAACATTATTACATTGAATGTTGCCAGATTAAATTGTTGCTGGTGAACTATGTTAATTATATATTAAAATTCAAATGGAAAAGTTACATTTTGACACATTAATACCCTAAAATTTTGTATTTGGAGCCTATTTATGCATTAAAGTGATAATGTAATTAATTTTAGTGTTAAATTGGAAAACATTTAGGCTGAAAGAACAACTCGCGTAGTTTAATCTTATTTTGTTATTTCAGTTTAGGGTTATCTAAAGTTACCCAAAAAACCTGTTGTTTTCGATTAATTTCACGTTAAATATGGTTATTAAATTGAAATTAACGGCTTATCTTCTTTTATTAGTGTTATTGCAGTTTATTATACGAGTTTGAATAAGAAATTCTCCTAAACAGCAAACTTTAGAGGAGTGACTGTTTGACTCTTGCGGAACAATGACTATTTTGACCCAAAACTTTTAAATATCGCGCCTTTTCAATGGCTCTCTTTTAAAAATGGGAAAAATGCTTTTAAATGACAATTTAATTAATCGTAAGAATTAAACAGGAAAATGGAGGCTGGGTGAAGGATAAGTGTAGTTTTAATTTTAATTTGTTAGTTTAATTATAAGGTATCCATGAATTTACCCAAAACATTCGTGTTTTGGGTTAATTTCACATTAATTATACTTGACTAAGTTTAATTTAACGGCTTATCTTGTTGTTGTGGATTTAGTTTGTAATACAAGTTTCAATAAAATATTAACTTTAATTGCAATTACCCTAAAATTTAAATGTATGCGCTTTTGATGTATTTTAACGATCATTATTATGAGTGATTAGAAAGATTAACAAATAATGAAACCGTTTATACCTGTCCTCAAATGAGAATGTTGAATTAACTGCGCTAACGTAAACACCACTCTTTTAACTGCCGTAGGGAAAACACATTGAAAATTTTGTCATCTTTCCTGTAATATTTTGAAGTTGAATTCTTCACAGGGTGAAAACACTACCCTTGATTTTTAAACCATAATAATTTGGATAGATATGGCTTTTTTTACTTAAGTAGAAGCGCCAACAAACTGTCATGAATACAGTATTAAGTAGCGTAAAACCTAGGCCCTAGGGTTGGGATTTGTAGAATGAATCGAAGGAGACTGCGTATTTTGTAATTCCAAAACAGAGCTGGAAATTAGCTTCCTTATAATCTTTAAAAGGAAAGACAACATAAAAAACACTATATTACATAGACAAGCTAAAATACAACTTAAGCCTTGGCCGTAAAGAACGTCGAAAAGCTTACTTTAAATGATATAAAAACCTCTATTAACTGTAATTATTTACCTGAAATACTTTTCTAGAGGAAAATTCGGCCTGATAACGACGTATTTGTTTCTAAGGGTGTTATAGTTAGTTAGAAAATCCAAATAAAGTTGTTCAAGCTCGGAAAATACTAAACAAGCGTCCACTGCTCAAAAACAAGTTCAACCATGGAGCCTGTATCTTCTTAAGATCATAGCCTCCTGGATCACGCGACTCACGGACGCAGGCTGCTCGCGCTATAGGTTCAACTTCCACAGAATGAAGCAATTTGAAAATGTCAACTTAACTTGTTATCAGGCACAAAGCTAGGCCCTCCCTTGTTTTCAATCTGGTTGAAAATTGAAGAAATGGGTTAACCTGACGTTTAACTCAAGAGCCGTACTTCCGTAATTAACTAAAATTAACATACTTATACTTAATTTTTCTGATTAAACTAGCCGAAAGCACATCCTGAATACTTAATTGTTAAATTAAGAGTATTCCGAAAAGTAACTACGCTCTAGTTTTTCAGTTAGAGGTGGTGAAATATCACGAAAAACCCCATGTTAATCTCCATAGGAAAATTGGTATAAGCATGTCAATTTTGCTTTAACGTTACAAAAGAGTATCAAGTCTTTAAGTACCGGCCCTGTAGAATACGCATAAATTAATAACCATCTCCACTAGAACTCATCAAAGAAATGTTAACAGCAATTTGTAATAAGCCCTTTCGAAAGCATGTTGCCTGAACTATAGAGAAAGAAAACTCGTTTAGTTCAGATTGGGAGGAGTTGAAAAGAAGGTGTACTGTGGGATGAAATAGTATTAAAATTTGCGAGTCTAAACTGGAAAAAAGGGGTCGTAGGGACATTAGTTTGTATCATGTCTAGTGGGTTCCTGTCACTCTAAAAAGCGCTAACAATTCTATTCTTTTTCTCATCTACCCTTGTACAGCAAGCGCGGATGAAATAGCTTTAATACTAGTACTTATAATCACTAAGAGTCGATCGTACGCCGCAAGGTTTCTTGTAAATACCTAGGTTCTTGTAACTCGCGTTTAAGCTACGACATTTCGTCTGATTGAGGCGAAACGTTTACTTGAATATCACCACCGGCAAATTATTTGTGATTGGATTTTTTATTTCGTCTATTAGATTGAGCTGATGAAACTGAAGGACAAAAGAATGAAAATGATGAGCGAAATCTTGAACGGAATCCGCGTCTTAAAGTTGTACGCCTGGGAGAGATCATTCAACAGAATCGTTCTTGAAATCAGGAAGAAAGAAATTGCACTCATGAAGAAACAAGGCCTCTTCCATGGAACAAATGGATTTATATCTTCTCTCATACCGGTTTTGGTATGAACATAAAACTTTACAAGAAGTGGATTATTATTATCAGAAGTAACATAAGGGACTAGAAGTAAAGTGCACTAGCATTGGTAATAGATCCTGGGACTAGTGAGGATTTTATGCCGCTTCCATCGCGCCTACACTTGAGAGAAAAAAATTGATCCAGTTCCAAAAACATTTCCTACTCTCTTCCCCTCAACCTAAAGCCGCGTAACACGGACGCGGCTCCTTGAATCTAGTTCGGCCGTCTACCACCGCGAGCGTCTCACGTTTTGGAGGGAAAATTCAGAAACCGTTACCAGAGGGCCAACCGTTGAATATTCACATTCGCCAAGTGAAGAATTTGTTTACCTCGATACTCCTAGTCCCTTATCTTACTTCTGTTATTATGGATCCTGGGGAACATAGTTCTGTAGAGATTTTAGTTCCGTAATAGTTTCTTCTCCAAGCGTTCTCTCTCAACTCAAAATGCCGGATATCCCCGAAATCTCTACGCTTGCGCCTGGCTCAAGAAAGGCGATAACGCCTTGGAGGAACCAGCTTGTCTAGAAGCAAAACGCCTATACCCATTACAGAGATATCTTGCACACAGCATACTTTGCGGTAGAATGGGCCTACTCCTTGGGTGACATCTATTGGACAAAATAGGGATTTTTTTATGTTCACTCATGCAATGTGGCTAAAAACTAAGGTTTGCGATAGAAGTGGCTGAAATTTTAGGCCCAAGTAAACTAATGCATTGTGGGTAACTTATGCTGCCCAGCATGTCACACCCTCTTTTCGCCTCAAGTTAAGCTAGTTCCGCTAAGATAACGCCACATTTCAACACACTGGTTGAATTTGGTTTTACTGTTGGCGGTCGTCATCTCATTATGTGAAAAAATTCATCTTCAGAGCTTGCACACCCTTTACTACCATATTGTTTATACGTTTTTACAGATTTTGTCTCAAAATTTTCAGATTACTACACCGTGTTTCGCCATGTACGTTTTAATCGACGACGATAACGTTCTGACCTCGAGGAAAGCATTCGTCTCCTTTCAGTTGGTTCGATTATTAGCGACGTCAATGTTTACATTTCCGGATTTAATAAATATCCTAGTTTTGGTAAGAACGGTGTCAGGGGGGGGGTCAAAGATAAATTGTTTCTTCTACTAAATATATTGTTCACCGGCAAACAAAGATTTGAAAGTTTCTTTAGTTTTGAGAAATTTAAACTACTTTGTGTTTTTAGCTACATATTTTTGGATATTATAAATAATATATAGAATATATCAAAAATTTCCACCCTTGTGTGTGGTTGTCACCTAATTAACAGACGATACAAGTAACCAAAAATGCTAGACACCATAAGTGCAGTAAATAGGCCTAGACGTAGCTCTCGAGATAGTTTCCAATTCCGCGACTCAAAGTAGGTCGGGAAATTGGGGACGAGGGTATGACCTGGCACCCTTTCACCTGCTTGATCGAAACTTCAGGTTTTAACATATACTTTTGATATTATGTATCATTCGATTGCCATCTTCCTACTGTGTAAAAGCAAGAACGGAAGCTAATTTCAAAATATTTTCCCAATAAAGAGGTATTGTTTCTTGCCAGTATTGTCGCGATGACCTATTCTTTAGTTAAATCATCTCAAAATTACTCAAGTTTACCAAGTGGTTCTTTACAGACACACGTCTCGGTAAGGAGAATTGCAAACCTATTGAGTCGTGGGGAAACCAAGCATTACGTGGAGAAGATGACTAGCAACGTCCAATTTGGTATGTCAATTAGGGACTTGAAAAACGAGATCAGTTTATTTCTTTGAATTCAAAATTTCAGCAATTGAGATTGTGAAGGGAACGTTTCATTGGAACCTGGGGGACGAGGCACCGGCGTCTCTTCAGGATATCAATTTGAAAGTGTCCCGTGGTTCGTTGGTGGCTGTGGTGGGTCCGGTGGGTTGTGGCAAGTCTTCCCTCTTGTCCGCTCTGGTTTCCGAAATGCGGAAATTGGCAGGAGTGGTGAGAGTGGCCGGGAGAGTGGGATACGTCACTCAACAACCCTGGATCCAGAACGCCTCACTCAAAGAGAACATACTTTTCGTCGACGACATGGACCAGGAAAGATACGACAACGTCATACGCGCATGTGCCTTACAACCAGACCTCGACCAACTACCAGCTGGCGACGAAACGGAGATCGGTGAAAGAGTATGTATTATAATCTACTTGGAATATCGAAATGAAATTGAGCTTTATATCTACGTAACTATACTAAACTAATAGTGAGGTTCAATCATATTAACCATATTTTCTTTTTATATTTTACCAAAAGTAAGCGATACTTTCATACCGGTTCAAGAAGGGAGTATAAACCAAGTTACGGAATCTGTAATGTTATTAAGGAATATGAAATGTAATCGCTCAGGCCTATGCTTTGCATCTCAACAATTCTTTAATTGAGCTTTAAGTTCACTCGAAAAACCAGCCGTAACGTCTAGACCAAGAGCCAGTGGCCTGGATCTTACCTCATAAAGTACAAAAGGTCTGACCATTGGAATGAGTTCAGTTTTGATGCTCATTAATAGATTTGGCCGTCTTACGCGTCACAACTGGGGCATTTGAGGGGGGCGGGGTCATGTTTGACCCTAATGAGGTATGATTTCTTACCTCATGAGGTACATGAATAAAAAAGGTGGCAAATGATAGAACTGGAAATGGCGATTCCAAATATATGAAATCTGACGTCATCAAAGGGGGCCATCAATAAATCAGACGGGGTTTAAAATGGTCGAATGAGGTATGAATTCTTACCTCATGAGGTACATGTATGAATCCGGTGTTGTTTGATAGATCTGGTCGTGCTAAATAACAGAATATAAAATCTGACTGGAAAATACGCGGCTTAGGCTTAATCTGACGGCCTGATTCTTGCGACAGACTATGACAACTTCGTGCCTCATAAAGCTAGATTCCCACTCGACCGAAAAAAACCGGCGCAAATCACGCAGCATACGGTAGAAATTTTACCTTACGCTGTAGACTGTTCACACTACGACTGAATTTTGAGTTTGGCGGTAGATATTTTTGGTTCACGTGACAGATTAGAGTGGTTTCCATAACATTTATTTCGCACTCTGAATTGGTATAGCTCTATTATTAAATGATGCTGATTTAAGTTCATTTCAAGTATTTCACCACATTACCTCGAAAACTCGCTCAAACAAGTTAAGTCATAGGTCTTCCAGGAAATCCAAGCCCGCCATCTATAGCTCAGTTTCACAAGATTAGTTTGCCCATTAACCCGGATCTGGAGTTACGTTAGCCTACGGAAATTCTGGTTGATGGGAAGGGCTGTCAGACCGCTGTCAGTGTAGTGATTAGTGTGAAACATGTTATCGCGTTGTAATTTTGATTTAGAATTGCTTATTTTTCTTTTGCTAATTAGGAAAAAGGCCTAGGATCAGTGTATTTAATTACAATGCCCAAATGAAAGACATATCTTAACACGATTTATGTGATATTAAAAGCACTTAACCGTAAGCGACTAAAACGTTTTGTAAAACTGAAAAATATTGACCAGTATCTTTCGCAAACGGAAAACGTTAAAGCATTGAAAAAATTTGTCAGACTTAAAAAGGAAAACAAATTTCAATGTCGACGCACGTATCCTACAATTAGTAATAAATCGGTCCAACTATCCCCGCTAAAAACCTTTAAATCGGTGGAAACTCAGTGCTGTATTAGGAATGCCTGAAAAATGTTATTTCATGATGAAGGCTATATTGATCATTTGAATTCATATTGATTTCCTTTCCAACACAAGCGTTTGAAAATTGCGCAAAATACCTATAGACCGCCAATTAATTTTTTGAAGTCGGAAAAATAAAGTGGACTTCCACTATTATATTCACAACCCAACACTATGTATGGAACAACTTGTTTCCTTCGGCGCTCTTCTCTCTCAAACCATTCCTCATTGGCTATCACTTACTTCCGATTGGTTGCCCCGCTTATTAAAAATTTCTTTCGCGCCAAAATCATTCCTCTAGTTTAGTTCACAAATTCGCCGCTGCGTTTCGCATATACCCTTTTCGCTTCAGTGCTGGGAGACAATGCTGATGCACAGCGATGTTATATCGTTCAGTACTTCTAGGGTGCTGTAATATGATCCACTTCTGGTTAAGTTTAATGAACTTGACATCAGTGGGGCTGATTTTACAATATATCACCTGCTACATTTAAGCTAGACTCGCACTCGACGGAAATCACGACGGAAACCCGGCAGAAAGGGGTTCGACCGAAAAATCTTTACGCCGAGCCCGACGGAATTTCCGCTCGGCCGGGCGCAAGTTGTGTTCTATTTTTCGGTCGTGTTCGGCGTTACGCCGGTGTCTCAGCCAATGAACTTATCCCACTGACTACGTCATAAATTTCAAGAGTGCACGCATACGCTAGATAGATTGATAGCCGCCATGTAATTTTTTTTTGGTCAGAAACATGCCACGAAGAAAGAAAAATGTCTCTAATGGAAGTATATAGAGGTAAGATGTTAATAAGGAAGTCTTTATTGAGGAGGTTAGAAAATATACTTTCTTGTACGATCTAAGCGACAATGGGACAGAGATACCAATTCGGAGTGCGAAATAAATGTTATGGAAACCACTCTAATCTGTCACGTGACCCAAAAATATCTACCACCAAACTCAAAATTCAGTCGTAGTGTGAACAGTCTACAGCGTAAGGTAAAATTTCTACCGTATGCTGCGTGATTTGCGCCGGTTTTATTCGGTCGAGTGGGAATCTAGCTTTATGAGGCACGAAGTTGTCATAGTCTGACGCAAGAATCAGGCCGTCAGATTAAGCCTAAGCCGCGTATTTTCCAGTCAGATTTTATATTCTGTTATTTAGCACGACCAGATCTATCAAACAACACCGGATTCATACATGTACCTCATGAGGTAAGAATTCATGACTCATTCGACCCTTTTAACCCCCGTCTGATTTATTGATGGCCCCCTTTGATGACGTCAGATTTCATATATTTGGAATCGCCATTTCCAGTTCTATCATTTGCCACCTTTTTTATTCATTTACCTCATGAGGTAAGAAATCATACCTCATGAGGTAAGAAATCATACCTCATTAGGGTCAAACATGACCCCGCCCTCCTCAAATGCCCCAGCTGTGACGCGTAAGACGACCAAATCTATTAATGAGCATCAAAACTGAACTCATTTCAATGGTCAGACCTTTTGTACTTTATGAGGTAAGATCCAGGCCACTGGCTCTTGGTCTAGTCGTTTCATTCGTAGCCCGCTGACGATGAAACGGAATCGGAGAAAAAGTTTGTATTATTTAAACCAAAAATGTTGCGAGAACAAATTTTTCTTCTTGCTGAAGTGAGGTCGGCGTAAAAAAAAGATGAATTCATTTTTGTTAAAAAAGGAATCCATTCTGGCTTTCTCATTCCTTTGCAATGTCCGACTATTTATGCGGGCAGAGTTAGAAAAGGAGAGGAATTGTACTCGCTTTTAAAATGACCATCGCAAATTTTAACTCCCACAACGGGAGAAACGGAAACTCTAAGACTATTAAACAGAGATGGACTGTAATGATAAGCCAAAGCCCCTATTCTTCCAATGCCATCTACTATCGTCGCCCCTAGCGGAAGAGTCCCGAAACATTTCGAATAAAAGATCATGTTATGGCTATGGCTTGAGTCGAAAAAGTTTCAATACTGGTCGCTGCCTGGCGCTATAGAGGCGCTGACGTAAAAGAACCACGCGCCGTATCACCATTCCAGCTCACCTGTATTTAATGGTCTTTGGTTACGTTATGATCTAAAACCATTAAACACAGGCTATAGTCTGTCAAACGAAAGAAGAGCCCTGAGAAATTTGTCCAAATTGGTGTCGCCACCATCGACCCCATAGTACTTCATCAACTTGTTTTGTTTTGTCAATAGTCGTCTGTAATATAGTCTGCTATATACAGATAGGCTTAATCGCAATAGAACCAATACATTTTGCAATATATATTTAATACGTTTATGTTTCATGGTTTTTTACGATCACCGAGTATTAAAGAATATAAAACAAAATTAACGACAAGACACCAGTTTTATCTTTGTTGAACTAGCATTGCAATATATTTTAATGACATAAGTTAAAGTATCTGTATGTAGCAGACTATATTACAGACGACTATTGACAAAACAAAACAAGTTGATAAAGTACTATGGAGTCGATGGTGGCGACACCAATTTGGACAAATTTCTCAGGGCTCTTCTTTCGTTTGACAGACTATAGTGGCATCAGAATTCCACAAAACTCGAACTGCCCTCTCGTGAGAACTTGACAAGAAATAAAGACGTCCGTTGGCTGTACGAGGTTATTTGAAATTTGTACATTTTGCATTGGATAGAGGCGCAACATAATAACTCTCCCACTTAGGCTAGCGCTTTAGAATATTAGTTCACTACAAAATACCGCTCCTTTTCACTCCTCCATGATTTATGGCACTGTCATTTAATGACGATAAGGATTTTAAACAGAGAACGCTTGCCATTGTCCCCAGCTTCTTAAATACGTTTAGAAATACATACAAATCAAATAAGAGGGAGGGAACTGTAGTAGTGTTTCTATACAAGACGGCTTAACAATATTACATTATCAAGTTCTTGGATTCGCTAATAGCCATGAAAGGTTTCCCGCTACCGCGCATAACATGGGACAGTGGATGTTATCAAACACATGCCCACTGAAAGCCTTCCAAATAATGATTGTTTAGGGTTCTAAATTGGTAAATGACCATGGTAATTTACACGGTAATTTATCAGGGTAACTATAATTTACGATTTTCTCGGGTAAATCACGAAAATGTTAATTACCGTGGTAGTTTACCACCGAATTCTTATTTCTTTCATCTAGAAAAAGGTCTAAAAGCTCCATGTTTTAAATCGTGTTACGCATAAAAATTTTCCTCTAGCCGTTCACGCGTACTTATTAAAGAAAGGAAATAAAAATGGTATAAAAAGTGATATTTTTCATAATTTAGCTTAAAAACAATCAATATCTTTTATTTATTAAATTTGGTAAATTACCTTGAACTTTAATTTGCGATGTAAATTACGGCGTCATTTACCATTTTCCAAAACTACCGTAATTTTCGAACCCTAAATGGTCTGTTTCAAACGGAAGCTGTGGAAATAGATTGCAAAATATAATGCGCTGCACTTCAAAAACCTCTCGATGCGACGTTTAATTCATAGTTTCATAGATGGCTGCTTTCGTTAGTAATGCGCTCGTTTACTAATTTCACATGATAGGGTATCAACTTGAGTGGAGGTCAGAAGCAAAGGGTCAACGTGGCCAGAGCAATTTATCGCGATGACGATGTTTATCTCTTTGATGACCCTTTGGGGGCGGTTGACTCGCACGTGGCCAAACATCTCTTCAACGAAGTCATCGGACCAAAAGGATTTCTTCGAAACAAAGTAAATAACGCTGCTCTTATATTTTTTATGGAAACGCTAAGTTACAAAATAGTTTCTTTACTGAGGAAAAAATATCAGCTGATATCAGCTGACACCTCGTTTAACATAAAATCATAAGATAATTAATAAAAGTAAGTAACAAATATTAAAATATTTCTGTTTAAAGACATGATTATAAAACATCAATTATTTGAAAAAATACTTATCTTCGTTTTTTACACCAAAATTACATTTGCCCAAAATTATGTATCATTTTTCAGTCTTTTCAAAATGGATCGTGTCAAAGCTTTACTATATAACAAATACATGCGACATCTTTTATATTTACCTCTAGATATCTAGCGTAGTCAATGAAAGAAACAGTTGCTCGTTTGTGATATTTACAAGGATTGTAGCGTTTAATTCTAGGAGAGCGATAGCTCTCTTAGATAAGACTTCATACTGCTCTTAATGTATAAGGAGGGTTTTTTGTTTGGATGTAACTTTTTTTGTATTGTTTCAACTGTTTTGAAAATATTCCACAGAACTTCAATTTGAGCCCTCAATATGTGGTTAAAATTTCAAAAAGATCCACCCATTAGTTAATTTTATAAAAAATAAAGTTGCTAAGGGTGGTTTTCATTTCCATAAAATGATTCAGCCCTTTTGGTGAAAAAGTTAAATTTTCCTATAGAAATAACATGGAGTTTTTCTCAAATTTAGCCATTTTGTGGCCACCCTTTTGAAATGAAATATTCGTTTGTTACGTTTGGGAACGGTTTTATATCAAAATATAAACCTTTTTCTAGGACCTTTTTTAAGGTTTTTGAGAAAAATTAAGTTTAAGTGCTAAATTTCATGTTTTTTAATCATGCTTTGACTTACGTTGTTGCACCCAATATGTCATACTGTTGGACTTACGACGTTTTACCGTGGATAAAGCCGAGGAGAAAGCCGCTTGTGTCCCATTCGACCGAATCCCAATCGACCGAACGCGTTTCCCATTCAACCGAAAACAGCCCAAATGTGCGGTTTTGGGAAAATATATATCTAAGTTTAAAAAGCAAACGTTTTCACTTTTTTTAAGGCTTTTTTTTACCCTACAGTTTTCGTTGTATATATATATATATTGATGTTTGAAATGCAAAATTTAACTTTAAGAGTGATTGATAACGGAGAGAATTGCTAATAAAGGCGGCTTTCTTTACATTAATAATGGCTACTTGTTTCAATTGAATAAGAAAAAGGATAAAACTAGTTACTATAATTGTAGAAATCCCTCCTGTAAGGTTCGAATAATAGAAGTAACCTAACCTAACCAAACCAAACCTAACCTAACCTAACCTAAACCTAACCTAAACCTAACCTAAACCTAACCTAAACCTTACCTTACCTAACCTAACCTAACCAAACCAAACCAAACCAAACCTAAACCTAACCTAACCTAACCTAACCAAACCTAACCAAACCAAACCAAACCTAACCTAACCTAAACCTAAACCTAACCAAACCTAACCTAACCTAACCTAACCTAAGCTAACCTAACCTAAGCTAACCTAACCTAAGCTAACCTAACCTAAGCTTACCTAAGCTAATCTTACCTAACCTAACCTACCCTAAGCTAATCTTACCTAAACTAACCTACCCTAAGCTAATCTTACCTAACCTAACCTAATCTTACCTAACCTAACCTAACCAAACCTAACCTAACCAAACCTAACCTAACCAAACCTAACCTAACCAAACCTAACCTAACCTGACCTAACCTAACCTAACCTAACCAAACCTAACCTAACCTGACCAAACCTAACCTAACCTAACCTAACCAAACCTGAACCTAACCTAACCTAAACCTAACCAAACCTAACCTAACCTAACCAAACCACACCTAACCACACCTAACCTAACCTAACCTGACCAAACCAAACCTAAACCTAACCAAACCAAACCTAACCTAACCTAACCTAACCTAACCTAACCTAACCAAACCTGACCAAACCAAACCTAACCAAACCTAAACCTAACCAAACTTAACCTAACCTAAACCTAACCAAACCTGACTAAACCACACCTAACCTAACCTAACCTGACCAAACCAAACTTAAACCTAACCAAACCAAACCAAACCAAACCTAACCTAACCTAACCTAACCTAACCTAACCAAACCTAACCAAACCAAACCAAACCAAACCTAACCAAACCTAACATAACAGTAATATTTTGGAAAAGGCATATTATTTGAGAAGTCAATGAAGCTAAACATGAACATTTTGGAAAAGGCGTACCATAGTAAAATGATTTGTAAAATATTACTAACCTAACATAACGAACCCAAACCTAACCTAACATAACAGTAAAGTTTTGAAAAAGGCATATTATTTGAGAAGTCAATGAAGGTATAAGACATCAATATTTTGGAAAAGGCGTAACATTGTTAAATGATTTATAAAATATTACTAATCTAACTTAACCAAACCAAACCTAACCAAACATAACAGTAATGTTTTGGAAAAGGCATATTGTTTGAGAAGTCAATGAAGCTAAACATAAATATTTTAGAAAAGGCGTAGAATAGTTAAATGATTTATAAAATATTATTAACCTAACCTAACCTAACTTAACTTACAATTTCCTTCTCTGGGTTTGAACCCGAGCCTCTGAATTAAAAGCCTGATATTCTACCATGCTGCTGCGGTGATTCGAAATCCTCACAGACATTTAATTAACTAATTCTTTCAAATAAATTCCCATTCAGCAGAAACCCGCCATTGGGCTGGAAATTTAAATATATTCTCCATAAAAAACCAAAAAGCGGTTTCGGTCGAATGGGATTCGGTCCAATGGGATAATACCAGAAAGCCACTCTTGTACATACGCTGTTTTACCGCGGACTTTTATCTGATTTTACTCTCTTTCGTTGCAAAAACTAAATTATTTTAGGTAATTAAGCTAGACTAACGATTACAGGCATAAGAAAATAATATATAGCTCCCTATAAGTATGAAACGTAATACATTTTCATACTACAGCATTTGCTCCCAAATTTGGCGCGCATACGCTTTTACGCCCCGTGAGAGAAGTTTCGGTACTACGAGTAAAAAGGGGGCGAAACCACCGCCGCCACCTAAGGTTTCCGCGAAAGGCACGATGGGCCGGGGAAATATAGCCGCGCCCGTAGAGACTCAAGATACACCTTGCCTCGTACCAGTGTAGGCGCTAGCCTCGCTCGTCAAAATCTCGCGCCATCTATTAATTTATTATGATAATGACGTCTACTTAATCAGTTATAATTATCATAATAATAACTTCTAGACCTTTAACTATTTTAAACAAATATTTCATCTTTTTAACGCCAAAAACTCTTAATAGGTGGCATTAGAAACTTTCTACAAATTTCAATGGAAGAAAATGCTGTTCACATGGCTTAAATGGAGAGTTTCAGACTTATAGGGAGCTGTACAGGGTGTTTCTGGAAAGTCTGGCACAAATTAACAGGCATGTTCCTTGGGTCAAAAGGAGTCCGAAAGGTCCTATGACGTTTTGGGGTAAAGCGCTCCGTTGCGACGTTATGGGCTCTCAAAAGTAGGCCGAAAAACAAGGAGATTTTGCAGAATTGTAGCACTAGTATTGTGGTTTTGACCCAATTGTTTTCGATTATTGAGCATAAGGCAATGATCGAAATAAGTTCAAACCTAGTGGAAGACCGTGAACGTGTTAAAGGGCCAAAAGCGCTAATCCCTTTGTTTTTATTAATGATTGTAATTAAAGGTAAGGAAAGTAGCTCAGATATCGGTTACTTGTTTGTTCAGACGTACTGGTAACTGACCAGTCTTTTATTCTTTATTTCAATTAGACACATTACTTTTACAATAATTCGAATGAACCCCATTACATTTACAATAATTCGAATGAACCCCATTACATTTACAATAATTCGAATGAACCCCATTACATTTACAATAATTCGAATGAACCCCATTACATTTACAATAATTCGAATGAACCCCATTACATTTACAATAATTCGAATGAACCCCATTGCATTTACAATAATTCGAATGAACCCCATTACATTTACAATAATTCGAATGAACCCCATTACATTTACAATAATTCGAATGAACCCCATTACATTTACAATAATTCGAATGAACCCCATTACATTTACAATAATTCGAATGAACCCCATTACATTTACAATAATTCGAATGAACCCCATTGCATTTACAATAATTCGAATGAACCCCATTACATTTACAATAATTCGAATGAACCCCATTACATTTACAATAATTCGAATGAACCCCATTACATTTACAATAATTCGAATGAACCCCATTACATTTACAATAATTCGAATGAACCCCATTACATTTACAATAATTCGAATCGAACCCCATTACTTTTACAATAAGTCGAATCGAACCCCATTACTTTTACAATAATTCGAATCGAACCACATTACTTTTACAATAATTCGAATCGAACCCCATTACTTTTACAATAGTTCGAATCGAACCCCATTACTTTTACAATAATTCGAATGAAACCCAATTACATTGTTCTACAAAAATTGTTCAAAATGGGCACCATCAACGTTTAAGCAAACTTGCGCGCGTACGCCATGAAGCACGTTAAGGTACACACATTTAAGCCGTCTGTAAAAAACCTACAACTTATGACGTTGAAAACTACCCTAATGTTTAGACCAACACAGCAGGGGGAAATTCGAATTATTGTAAATGTAATGGGTTCAATTCGAATTATTGTAAATGTAATGGGTTCAATTCGAATTATTGTAAATGTAATGGGTTCAATTCGAATTATTGTAAATGTAATGGGTTCAATTCGAATTATTGTAAATGTAATGGGTTCAATTCGAATTATTGTAAAAGTAATGTGTCTAATTGAAATAAAGAATAAAAGACTGGTCAGTTACCAGTACATCTGAACAAACAAGTAACCGATATCTGAGCTACTTTCCTTACCATCATTAATAAAAACAAAGGGATTAACGATTTTGGCCGTTTAACACGTTCACGGTCTTCCACTAGGTTTGAACTTATTTCGATCATTGCCTTGTGCTCAATGATAGAAAACAATTGGGTCAAAACCACAATACTAGTGCTATAATTCGGCAAAATCTCCTTGTTTTTCGGCCTACTTTTGAGAGCCCATAACGTCGCAACGGAGCGCTTTACACCAAAACGTCATAGGACCTTTCGGACTCCTTTTGGCCCAAGGAACATGCCTGTTAATTTGTGCCAGACTTTCCAGAAACACCCTGTATATTATTTTCTTATGTTACAGGTAATTAAGCTAGGTTAACGATTACAGGTAATTAAACTACATTAACGATTACAGGTAATTAAGCTACATTAACGATTACAGGTAATTAAGCTAGATTACCGGTGGCGGGTAATTAAGCTAGATTACCGGTGGCGGGTAATTAAGCTAGATTACCGATGGCGGGTAATTAAGATAGATTACCGATGGCGGGTAATTAAGCTAGATTACCGATGGCGGGTAATTAAGCTAGATTACCGGTGGCGGGTAATTAAGCTAGATTACCGATGGCGGGTAATTAAGCTAGATTACCGGTGGCGGGTAATTAAGCTAGATTACCGATGGCGGGTAATTAAGCTAGATTACCGATGGCGGGTAATTAAGCTAGATTACCGATGGCGGGTAATTAAGCTAGACTGCCGATAAGCATATGACTTGTGTTGGTGCACAATTCTTTGACATCTGTTGGTGCTCAGATCTATGGAATGCTCAGGTCTACTTAATCTTTTTGTGGTGTAACTACCGCTTGCTCTGTGATTTGCAAGTGAAATGACGGGAAAGCAATTTTAGTTTGACTGGACGTTGATTGTCAAGTCAAACAGTGAGGTTTGAAGTTATGTAATAGATGCTTGGTCAGTTCAAAGCTTTAACTAATGTAAGTGCAACGCCCTAAAACGTTTTCTATCCTAAGGTTTCTAAACTATTTTAATTAATATTAAGACTGAAGTAACAGATATTAATAAAAATTGTCTTTGTAGACAAAGACGGGAAAAAGTAAGAGATAAGTGTAGAAAATGAAATGCCTGAAGTAACAGATATTAAATTTTCACTTTTGAACACATGATTATAAAACATAAATTATTTGAAAAAATTCTTATCTTAGTTTTTTTTATCAAAATTTCATATGCGGAAAAGTTTTTTAACATTATTTACCCTAGTATTTTGCTCCCAATATTAGCTCTAGAAAAAGGCTTCTTCAAGAATTTTTTAAAGGATACTAGCTTGATACTACGTTTTACCAGGGAGGAGAGGCTGACATGGTCTTTAAAAAGGTTCAAATACTTGCATATCTGAAAAAATTGAGATTTACGAGTTTAGTTTTTATATTTTTAAATGAGAAATATTGCGAAGCGGAAAGTAACATAGGCAGTTTTATTGTGATGTTGATATTAGTGTCGAAAAGATCTGTAGATTGATCGTGATCTTTAGAGAGCTATACATTACGTCAATTTTTGAAACTTCGAAAACTTTGAAATTAACGAACACTTCTTGTTTTGATACGGTTTTTACTTTATCAGCTATTAACGTTTTTCTGTCCAATTTATTGTCCTTATAGGAATATTTGAGAGAAAAAATGGAAAACGCGTATTATTTTTAAAATGATATATAAGTGTCATATTAAAAATTTTTTACTAAAGTAATTTTGGTGAAAAAAACTAAGATAAGATTTTTTTCAAATAATTGATGTTTTATAATCATGTGTTCAAAAGTGAAAATTTAATATCTGTTACTTCAGGCATTTCATTTTCTACACTTATCTCTTACTTTCTCCCGCCTTTGTCTACAAAGACAATTTTTATTATAGTCTGTCAAACGAAAGAAGAGCCCTGAGAAATTTGTCCAAATTGGTGTCGCCACCATCGACCCCATAGTACTTTATCAACTTGTTTTGTTTTGTCAATTGTCGTCTGTAATATAGTCTGCTATTATGTCATTAAAATATATTGCAATGCTAGTTCAACAAAAATAAAACTGGTGTCTTGTCGTTAATTTTGTTTTATATTCTTTAATACTCGATGATCGTAAAAAACCATGAAACATAAACATAGTAAATATATATTGCAAAATGTATTGGTTCTATTGCGATTAAGCCTATCTGTTTATAGCAGACTATATTACAGCCGACTATTGACAAAACAAAACAAGTTGATAAAGTACTATGGGGTCGATGGTGGCGACACCAATTTGGACGAATTTCTCAGGGCTCTTCTTTCGTTTGACAGACTATAATTACTATACGTTTTAATACTGAAAAGCTCAATAGTGAAACTCAATATGAGCTCCTGGTGAAATAAATACACAGCCCACCATTTGCCGGTGTCCATTTACGTGTTTCGTGATTTACGTTTCCTCTACAATGTGTTCCTCGTAAAACAGCAAGTCGACGTCATACTTTTCACGCGAAAACTGTTAATACCAAAATGTAATATAGAATGAATATTCTGTGTCCTCCCATTAAATTGGTTTACTTACTAATGCACGTAGTCTCAACGGTCCTATAAAACTATTAGATCTTCAGCTCTCCCTCACCGATCACAAACCATTGCTAGTGGCCATTACTGAAGCGTGGTTGTCTGAAGATATTCCTCTACACGAACCAAACTCACCAGGTTATATGACCTATCATTGCGACCGTCCCGTCTCTAAGGGTGGTGGAGTTGCCTTAATGCTTCAAGATAATATCCATCTCGGGCCCTTGATCCTACTGAATATCTCCCAAACCTTCTGTCTTGTACATATGATGGACTCGACTACTTAGCTATCCACCTATCTTTCCCAATTTCTGATGTGTTTCTACCATTCCCCATCATTTGATAACCACTCAGACACTCTTCATTTAGTATCAGCTCTACTTAAACATAATGACTAGTTGAATTACACGTTACTCATATTGGGAGTCTTCAATTAAAGATAAACTGGCCGCTTCTTACTCCGTTACCTGGTGCCTCCTGTTACACAAAAGAATCTAAAAAATTCAAATCAAAAGCTTGGAATTCTTATTTGATAACTAAACGTTTACATGCCTATTCCAGTGACACGGCGGCCAAATTTGAACATTATCGGAAAGTTAGAAATGCAGTGGCGTCGCCAGATTCTCGAAATTGAAAGGTCTTAAGCCCTGCCTAAAGTATTGTTTCCCATTTTTCAAAACACGTCACTTTTATCATGACACCCTCTTGTCTATAAGGCGAATATTAGAGTAATAAAATAAGGAAAAGTAATTAAGGACTGAACGCGTGTTTTATCACAAAAACTTTCGCATCACACAAATGAATTTTTTTACCGTTAAAATGTTTGAATATAACTCGACATTTACTATATCAGACTAAACTCGAGTGTGACTAGTGGGCGTGCTTAATTGAGGGGGGGGGGCAGTTAATGGCAAAGTTTCAATTATTCGATTCAGAGATCCTTGGTACTTTAGTGGGTAGAGGACGGGAGGAGCTATTTTTTAGACCTTGCTTCGGAAGGCAGGCGATTGAGGAGAAAGGGCCCAAAGGGGGGTGATGCTGCCCTCAGTGCTTGGGACGGTGTAGGTATAACTATGCTATAGAAAAATCATGAAAATAGTCTGTTACGACTGTATACATACGCTCTAGATGATATAAATATGAAATAGTGTTTGTATGAATAGTGTAGTGTATTTCACTTTCAATTCAGCCCAACTGAATAATTAGGAGAGGCTTTCGGTAAATATAAGGGGGCGCTTTTAAGAAATTTTAGGAGAGGCTTCAGAGAATTTTCAGGGGGTTCAAGCGCCTCCAAAAACCAATGGCGACGCCACTGGAGAAATGCATATACGAACCATGTTCGAAATCTGAAACGTCGCCAACACAATATCCTTATGAAGCAAATAACCCATAACCCCAAAGCCTTTTATGCTCACGTCAATAAGAATCGAAAATCACATTTTCCAATCCTACATTTACAGAAGCATGATGGTACCTATGCTATATATATAACACCACTCAAAAATGCCACGTTACTAAACACCTACTTCACTACAACTGTTGCCAACCACTCAACCAAACACTCTACTCTAACAAATTACCCACAATCAACTTCAGGTCTATCCCAATCAGATGTCTAATCACTTTTAAAAAATCTTAATTCTAACAAATCGCCTGGATCAGATGATTTGCACCCATTTATATTAAAAAACTTAGAAATACAACTCTCTCATGCCTTACATACTATCATCTTGCATTCGTTTAACTCTGGAGTTTTGCCTGATCAATGGAAACAAGCCAATGTCACGCCCATCCACAAAAAAGGTTCTAGAACTAACCCATCTAATTATCGTCCCATCAGCTCCATTAACCAAGTTGCCAAATTAAGTGAATTATTAGTGCATAGACAGGTTCTTGCCCACCTCAATAGCCTCAACGTCTTTACCAAGGCCCAGCACGGATTTTTATCCAAACGCTCTTGCACAACTAATCTCCTACTAGCAACTAACCAGTGGACAACTTGGCTAGACGAGGGCTCTTCGGTGGATGTTCTATATCTTGACCTAACCAAAGCATTTGACTATTCCCCGTGAACGATTACTAACTTCCCTAATTGATGCTCATATATCAGGAAAGGCATTTCATTGGCTTCGAGACTATCTCTCAAATCGTACCCAACGTGTCGTCCTTAATGGAGTGCATTCTCCATGGTCCAAAGTTTAACAAGGCGTCCCACAAGGTTCCGTTCTCGGCCCACTTCTATTTAATATTTTGATAAATTCACCCCTAATGTCGTGAAGTACGCCCAAGTTTTGCTATTTGCTAATGATACGAAGCTATCGCGTGTTACTCGTGGTATCCTCGTTACACATACTACCTCTACGATCAGCCTCTACACCAAAGTATAACAGAGCGGGATCTCGGAATAACGATGGAGCCTGATCTCAAGTTTAATGCTCACACTAAAAACATTGTCAAAAAAATTTATTCTATCACTGGCTTCGTACGCCGAAATTTTGTGAAACACTCCCCTAAACTCATCCGTACCCTATATAATGCTCTTGTTCTACCAAATTTGGACTGCTTCTACCATATGGGCCCCTAGCTCTGTCGATTGCCATACAATGCTTCAAAAAGTTCAAAATCAATTTACTAAACTTACACAACAATTGGATAAAATGCCGGTACCTAAACGTCTCAATACCTTAAGAATAGACAGTGTTGAAATTCGGCATCGTATAAACGATCTGTGCCTCCTACACGAGTTTTTCAACAACACCCTCGATTTAAATGTTGATGCCTTCTTTCAATTCACATCAGTTTCCGCCACCCGTGGTCATTCTAAAAAGTTGGCAAAACCTCGCACTAAAACTATCTTGCGTCGAAACCACTTCACGCAGTCAATCATTGACCATTGGAATCGCCTCCCTTATTACCCTAACCAATAGAAATCTCTTAAGTAACAATATTAACCTTTATTTTTAATGTTATATTCCTAAATGTATATGTTAATATTCTTGATCTATTGTACAATATGTCATTTCTTTATATTCTTCTCATTAACGGTGGTCGCCATAAGTCGTTTTTGACTTTCTGTACCTTAACCGATTTAAATGAATAAATAAAATTTATTTTACCAGCAATTTAAACAAAAACTTATCTTCATAGCGGTTATCGTTGGCTGATGGCGCCAATCGAGAAACCAGGGAACGAACCCTTGTGCGTAGTTTGCATTAATCTACTTTAAACAACAAAAATTGATTTAATTTAAACAAATTACCTAATTAGTTCTGATTAGCGGCTGTCGTTGGCCGATGGCACCAGGTGAAACACCTTAAATCGAACGCAACACGGCCAATTGGTCTCTAGTCTACAATCATCTGTCTTGAACTTTTGACCGAGGCCTAATGAAATAGTAAATTTTTAAATTATCGGCTAAATCCAAAGTTGAAATTATTTTGTATTAAATTATAATAACGTTGAACTTACGAAAATAAAATAAAATTAGACCTAGTTAACCCCTTCATTTATATGAAAAGTTAAATAATTTGCCTTAAGCTCGAGCATAGGCAGGGAGGACGACGTATTGTATCAATAAAAAACCTTTTTCAGACGTATCGAAGATATGGTCTTCAAAAAATGGTCGAGAAACTTTCGCTATCTCAGCAAACATTTCCCATGTTATTCCTATGGTCAAATTTCCCCTTTTTTGCCAAAATGACTGAATAATTTTATGCAAATGAAAACCACCCTTAGCAACTTTATTTTCTATAAGAAAAACTATTGTAAGGATTTCTTTGAAAATTTAACCACATATTAAGGGCCCGGATTGTAGTTTTGTGGAATCTTTTCAAAACAGTAAACATAATTGGAAAAAGGTTATATCCAATCAAAAAACGACCCTTATACATTAAAAGCAGTATGAAGTCTTATCTAAGAGAGCTACCGCTCTCTTAGAATTTCCATTAGTTTTTGACTATTTATTGAGAGCTTGCCATGAATTGACGTAGATGAAACGTCATGGATTCAGGTGAGGCGCTATCAAAGGCTTAGTTTAGGAAGATGGACTGCAAAAGTTGCCGAGTGTAGTCAATTCTCGTTTGTCGTTCTGAAACTAGCTCTCAGTAAGTCTGTAGCATTGCATAGTATATGTAGTGCCATATTTATGGAACATATAAACTTAAGGTATAAACATATTAATCTAAGCCGTATAGATTTTGATTTAAATCCGTGCAACTTCAATAACAGTGGCTCGAAAAGTGATCAAATTATATTGATGTTGTAAGTGGTCGCAAATAAAACCTTCTGAGTCTCTCGTTTTTGAAAGCTGCTGTTTGGTAGTTTTTTGCTCGCTTGACAAGTAGCAATTAAATCTCTTGCAGACGAGAGTTTTGGTGACGCACAACTTGAGCTTCATCCGAGAAGTGGACGAGATCTTGTTCATGATCAACGGACGAATCATCGATAGGGGAACCTATGACGAAATCATGAATCGTCAGGGAATGGCCAGAGATTATCTCGAGCAACACGTGAGCTATGAGAATAAAGAAGAACCGTCGTGAGTAAATTTCGAACAATGTCTGCACCTTTTACCGCTAGTTCAAAGTAGACAAGTTGGGAAAACCAAAATATTACCTCTCCGAGTCGGGGAAAAGACTAGTATGCGACTCAATATCGAAATACTAGAGTAACATTTTTCCCTTTGTTTTGTCTAACGAGGCTTAAGTCATTGAATAGTTTCCTCTACATTGTAAAATATATAATCATCCGCTAATCCTAGGTTTCAAATCATTATTTACAAAGAATATATAAGTTCTATGTTAAATTTTATTCTCTGATGCATACCACTAACCCGATAACGATTAGCCCTTTCACTGATCTAATGCTACCATGATGCTTTCTTCTATTATAAAATCTATATCTGATTATTTAAACGTGTATTTAACTTTCGGCTCACTCTGAACCGATAATGTCCCTTCATTACAGACACGATAATCAAAACCCAAAGTTTACTCCACCTCAGGTCTCAATTATTTACTCTGTGGTTTACCAAGCCTATTGCGGATCAAACTTGATTTACCCGACAGAATCCAGGCCTTAGCTTTCTGCTTGAAATAACTAAAACAAGGATTATTCTATATACAGATGTAGTATAGCTTAAGTAATATATATAAACAGCCATTTCAAATAATAATATTAAAAAAAATCCTTGGAATATCAAAATGAAACAGAGCTTTAAAGCTACAAAAGTACAAAATGCATCGTAATTACGAAAAGGATTTCCACATATTCAATTTATATTATGGAAAAAGTGAATATTAAGGTTCTGTAGGATTTCTTAACACATCAAAACAAAGCGAACTGCTAACTCGGCGCACTAGTGTGACAACGGACAGACACACACAGACAAAAAAATAGACTGCTTTATAACTCTTTCCGTATAAATTTTGAATTGAGAAAAGAAATTATCTTAAATATAAAAACAAGATTATCTTAAATATAAAAACAAGATTATCTTAAATATTAAAATAAATATAATTAATATTTAATATTTTCTTCGTTAGTTATTCGCCTTATTGAACGTTACATCGTTTTAAAAAAGAACAATTAAACATTCTTGAGAGACTTGACTAATATTGGCGTTTGAAATGAAGCATACGCCGGTTGCTTCGCCTTACTAAAATAGGTAGTATGTAAGGGTTTCGAATCGCAGCTATGGATAAGAACAGCGCAATTGCGTGAACCTTTGGTGGAAGCCCCACCTTAGGGAGGCCGGACGTTTCTCGTAACCCTGGCCGATCGCCGCGTATGTTTTAACCTTAATGATGATGATGGAGTAGAAGCCAGGTGTGCAGACTGGTGTCCATGTGGGATGGACAAAAACAATGACCAGTAGATGGTGGTGTGTAGAAACCAGTGTGTACAGACTGGTGTCCATGTGGGATGGACAAAGACTAGAAGATGGTGGGGATCTCATTAGATGCCAGGTGTACAGACTGGTGTCCATGTGGGATGGACAAAGACCAGAAGATGGCGGTGATTAGAAGCCAGTGTGTACAGACTGGTGTAAATGTGGGATGTACAAAGACCACAAGAGGGTGGTGATTAGAAGCCAGTGTGTACAGACTGGTGTCCATGTGGGATGGACAAAGAGCAGCAGATGATTGTGATTAGAAGCCAGTGTGTACAGACTGGTGTCCATGTGGGATGGACAAAGACCAGAGGCTGGTGATGTTAGACAGGCAATGGAGTAATAGCCTGTAAGTGTAATACAATTTCCGAAATTTCCGGAAATTGAGAAAACGTTTGCTCCGATTTGCAAACTGCGAACGCGGTCACGTGGGTGTAACAACAGACAGACACACAGACACACAGACACACAGACACGTCGAAATTAGAACCTCTCCGTGACATACGTCACTCGGAGAGGTAAAAAGAGGAAAAGCTGTAACACTCGGTTTTCACTGGGCGTTTTTCGCAATATTTTGCGGAAAAGGAAATGTTTTTCCTTTTTTTAGCGAATTTCGCGATTTTGCGTTGCGGGTCCTATTTCTATTATTGCGAATTTTCCCGAGCCGCGTTTTTTTTCCGTAGGCACAAAACAATCATTGAGGGTATGCTATTCACGTAGTTAACACTGAGCGCGTGTTTACTAGGGAGCCACCATTTTGAAATTTGCGGTGTTTAATCGAGGCTTAACCTGTTTACCATCATTTGATTAGAGAACCGTGATGTTATTTAAATATTAAAATGGATAGATTCGAAAATTTTGGTGGAAGAGAAAGGAAGTATCCTTTATCTTTGGGATAAAAGAAATTTAAGATACAAAGATGTTAATATGAAGGAAATCGAATGAGTTCAATCGCTCAGTTCGGACACGGGGCTTATCAAATATTTATTTCCGCCACGGTTTCATCCAGTGGAAACCGACCACACAGGATAAAAATTTCCATGGCGGTTTTTACCTTTTTCGCTCTTTTTGCGAATTTTTTTCCGGAAAGAAATTCGCCCAGTGAAAACCGAGTGTAAGTCATAACCAAGGTAATTACTTTGTGAACAACCGCTATTTGGCGTGAACTGTTTGTAGAGACAACACTTGCTTTAAAATTTTGAAGTGATTCTTTCAAGTTGAACCATGGAGGCGGCCTTGCAGGTGGAGTGGTAAGGGATAGCCTTTCACTGTGTAATTTGTCTCTCTCCGCGTCTCGATCAGCTCGAGCGACTGTCTGGGAGTAGCCCAAGGTCGGTACCTTACTATATCAAATTACAGAGGTGAAATACGGGACTAGGTAGGTGACCACCACATTTTTCTGTCAAAGCTACGAATCGCGACCACCGACAGGGAATTTTAGCCACTGAGAAAAGGCTTACACGGCTTTCAAACAGGTTATTGAAGCGCTCACGGAAATACCTTTCGTAAATACTGTAAAGAAGAGCGTTTTTTTCTATATTGAGCTTGAATTACACCTCAAACTGCGATCGGTTCGCTAGGGCTACAAACTGTCTCGCTTCTGCCCATCTTAAGATGCAGACTCCGTGGTTGAACATGCTTTGATCATTTGTGAATTTTGATATAATTGAAATTTTTGTAGTACGTTAAATATCAAAGCTGAGAGATCTCATCTTGCATCCCAAGGAAAAGTCGCACGTGAAGATGAGGGAAAACTCTTGACTAAAGAAACACTCAAAAAAGGAAACGTATGTGCTCTATAATATGCGAGAGGAGTTTTGACTTTTCTTCTTGAGAACAAACTTTCTCCACTCATCGTGATAATGTTATTGCGCATTTGCAGGTATCCATATCACAATACAAACAATATTTTAAAGCCTACGGTACAACATGGTATGCGATCTTCGAAGTATCAACCATCAGTGCTATAGTTCTTAATTTCGTGTCAATGTACTGGCTATCTCTGTGGTGCGCGGACTCCATGGAAGATTTTGAAGCAAACCCAGACATAAAGGCAACCCGTATAGCAGTCATAGTAGTTCTTGGTCTAAGCCAATCCATTTTATCATTTATTGCTACAATCATGAACTACTTTTGCTGTCTTCGAGCGGCAAACTGTTTGCATGGGAAAATGCTCGACAGTGTATCTCGTTCTCCCATGTCCTTCTTCGACACAACCCCTGTTGGAAGGATTCTCAATCGTTTCTCCCAAGATATCGACGCCCTTGACCAGCAATTACCTTTAACGATAGATCTAACCAGTTGGGGATTGACATATTTAGTTGTTTACCCCTTAGGAATTGCAGTATATTTACCATTATTCATAATTCCGTGCATTGTTGTTGTCGTTGGATACCTTTTACTTCAGGTATAGGAACTCGATTTCAGTCTAGTGTCATAAGTTTTTTCAGTATCACTCTAAACTGTTAATTGTCGTGGTTAAACACGGAATTCTTAGAGAGTGAGGGGTAATCTTTAAAATCCCGGTAGTTGGTTGCAGGTCAAAGATTGGAGCGCTTCTACCCAAAAAAAATAACAAAAAGAGGTCTTTGCACTACGACTAACTAGGACTTTTCCACCCAGCACTTCCCCCGGGAAATTAATCTTTGAATTATTGAACCGCTTAAAGGGTTTTGGCACTATAACAATTTATTGCAAAATGTTGTCCTCCCACTTCTGTGGGGGATTGCTTCATACTATCGCATTGAAACTGACGATTTATTCCATAACTTTGGCAGCGTTTTTTGATGTCGAGCAATCGTCAATTCAAGCGGATAACAAGCGTGAGAAATTCCTTTTTGTTTTCGCATGTGGGAGGATCAGTGGCTGGCAGCACTGTCATCAGGGCGTGTGACGCTGGACACAACTTCGAAGGACACTTCCTGAAACTGATCGACGAATGCACTGCTGCTAACTACATGATGAATATGGCTCAAAGGTATATCATTTACATAAATAATTACGTCGTTAATCCCTGGTTTCAATTGGCTCTTTTTCGTATTTGGAGAGACTACATTTTTACCTTTGGTTTGAAAAGCGCTGTGGATGCTAAGCAAAGCGGGCGTTCAAAGTCACTACTCAATTCTCACATTCAATAAAATGCAATTTCTTTCCAGATGGCTGACAGTACGTTACAATATCTTGGGCAATTGCTTGATGTTTTGCACCGCATTTTTCATAATTTTGAGCAAAGGGACTCTGTCAGCTGATTTTGTAGGATTGATCTTGGCTAATGCCGATCGGGTAAGCATTGCCGTTTAAAACTTGATACTAGTGGTGTAGGGAAACGTCGCTAAAGCGCGATGATGCAAAAAGGTTACTGACTTAACAAAGAGCAACTCGGATGCAATTGTACGCTTGGTTTTGAATGGGAGAGTTGATATATCAAAACCAAGCAAAATATCACTGTAATCAAGTTTAGCGACGATGTAATTTTAGGTTAGGTACCTGTCCACCATTCTGGTACGATTCCAAGAAAACATTTATTTGCCATTGACATGCTTTTCAACGTCTCTCAGTGACGATGACGTCACGAAGAGGTACCACACTAGACGTGTATGGGGTAGAAAATTCGGGAAACGTGTATGACCAGACACCCTATCCCCTTAATTGATCAAGACTTCTGTTTTAATTTATACACTTCTGTTATCCTTACATTAAGCCGTTATGAGGTCTTATATATAAGAGCTATGATATTCTCATATTTAATTGGTATTAAGAATTTCCCTGTATTTTGAAAAGGTATTGAGTGGACTTTTCTCTCGCAAGGAACAAGTATTTATTTTCTACAAAATAAGTACAATTTATGATTTTGAAATCACAGCTCCTGCAATTGCTGAAAATCTTTATCACTGCCACTACGGGTTTGGAATCAAATATCATCTCCATAGAAAGAGTTGACGAATACTGTCGTTTGGAGTCCGAGGCTGAGTGGGAGAAACCAGAATCTCAACCACCTGCTGACTGGCCTCAACGAGGACAAATCATATTCCATGACTACAGCACCAGATACCGAGAAGGATTGGATTTCGTCTTGAAGGACATCGATGTCAGGATCGAGGCCGGAGAGAAGGTGGGTGTAGTGGGGCGGACAGGAGCAGGAAAGTCGTCGCTTACCCTGGCGCTCTTTCGTCTCATCGAGAGGGTTCGCGGTCAGATCGTGGTCGACGGAGTGGCAGTGGAGGGATTGGGCTTGTCCGATTTGAGATCGCGGTTGACCATCATCCCTCAAGAGCCCGTCCTCTTCTCGGGCACGCTCAGACTCAACCTGGATCCATTTGGACAAGAAGATGACCAGCGACTTTGGGCTGCCCTCGAACATTCGCACCTGAAGTCCTTCGTGGCGTCACTCGAGCAGGGACTGGATCACCCCGTGGCCGAAGGAGGTAGCAACCTGAGCGTCGGACAGCGTCAGTTGGTCTGCTTGGCTCGTGCCTTGTTGAGGAACACCAAGATACTGATCTTGGACGAAGCGACAGCCTCGGTCGACCTGGACACCGACGATCTCATTCAAGAGACCGTCAGGAAGGGATTCGCCAACTCTACCATCATCACCATCGCACACAGAATAAACACTATTTTGGAGTATGACAAGTTCGTATACCTATATATTAAACAGGCTTAAAATGATTGGCTAATTTGACGTCGTTTAACTCTTCATAGGGTGATGGTTCTCGATCAGGGCCGAATTGTCGAATTCGACTCTCCAGACGCTCTCTTGAAGAATGAATCAATGTTCTACGATTTGGCCAAAGATGCCAATATAATCTAGATCACCTTTAAATTAAGCACCAAATGTTTTATATAGTTCATTTGGAGTCTAGGGAATAGCCTTTATAATTTTCTTCTAATATTTTTCTTCTAATAGAGCGGGTTAATACATCTGTACTCCTTGGATCAGTAGTTTCGCAAAGCGTCATTAAATGATACGTTTATTTAAAGTCATTGAAAGACTAAATAATTTGAACTTGTAAAATTTGAGCTTCCATTTAAATTTCAGAGATAAGATATAAAAAAGTATAAAATAGCTAACTCGTAATATTCGCTAGGTCTATTTGAAAATAAATTGTTCAATAACTCAGCCCGAATTTTATCTTTGAATGAAATGTTTAACCATGGATGAAAAAAAACTAACAGGGATAAATCACGGCGGTAAAATGTTTGTTCGAAACGCACCCTCGCGGCCGAAATTATAAGAACCGGAAACATTCAATTTACCGATTCAATCACGGGGTCAAGTCGGTTGTTGTTTCGTCTGCTTTTTGTACCCACGTAATCGTAACCGGGAATGTTTGCTGTTCTCGCGGTTACGGCGAGCCCAGCCGCCGGCGGCTCGGGAATCGGGATACCGCTGATACCTAGCCAAGGCTTAGTGTAGTTTTCGTCGAGTCTACTATAATTCGCAGAGCTATTTTTCTGTTGGAATTAGGGAACTACTATAAATATTGAGTATAGTGTCTGAAATATTCTTTAGTTAAAACTATTCACAATACGAAAGATTATTTGGGAGTAAGGCACGAAGATCTTATCAATCTGGGTAGCTTTTGCTTGGCCTATTTAAGACGCCGTGTATCTGTTTTTTACGAGGAATGTTTTCTATTCCCGCGGCTACGGGGAGCTTAGCCGCCGGCGGCTCGGGAATCGGGATTCCGCTGATACCTAGTCAAGGCTTAGTGTAGTTTTCAAGTCTACTATTATTCGCAGAGCTATTTTTCTGTTGAAAATAAAAAAAAACTTATAATATTTAGTTGAAGACTTTAAATGACTCGAAAAGTTTCGAAACTTTAGCTTTAAAACGTTGAATATAACGTATGCAAGTTACCAACCCTAACAAATCATACGAAGATTCTCAAACGTCTAAAGTTGGAATCGACATTTTTAAATTAAAGTTCCCGAGGTTACCACGAGATGGCAAAATTTCTATAAATCTACTTCCGAATTTGAATCGGTAAATGAGCTAAAAAAATAAAATCGAAATCAAATCTGGCAGCCTTGTTGGTAACAAACGTGTTTCCCTCTTAGTAATGTAAAGTCTACGAGTTTGATTTATCCCTGTTAGTTTTTTTTCATCCATGGTTTAACTAAGCATAAATTTCCGAAACCCATCAAATAGTTTATTTCGTTTAGGCATAATTATTTTTTGAAAACAGATTGCTCTTTCGCATTAGGTTTAGGATATAAAACGCCGCGGTCAGCCATGAAGCTGGTCCTACCATTTCTAGTGATAAAGTTAAGCCTCGGTGTTTCTCGCGCCTACGAAGAGTCCTTAATAAAAGACAACGATCAAACACTGGACAAAGCGGAGGAAACTAAAGATGCATTATACAACTTTCTCGAACCCTATTGCCACGGCAATGAAAAATGCATAGTCGTTACAACTTTTGTCTCGGAAGTCTGTTCAGTTCCAACTAATAATGGGGAAGTTTGTCAATCTGATTGTCAGTACTTACTCGATTACCTCTGGCGAAAGGTTCTAGTTGGCAAACCGGATTTGGATGAACTGAGGCGGTACGTCCCTGATTCTTGTATCCCTGACGTTGAAGAAACTAATGATGTCAAGCAGCCAATGATTGTGGTGGAGGAATCGACATTGAGGCAAGAGAGAAAAACAATGTTGACGTACGAAAAATTGTAGGTCAAGCAAATGTTGTTCAGGGTACAACCGATGGGGACCAAATTGTAGACGTTGAAGAATCAGACGATAGAGAAAAGGGAGAGGATATTAATGGAGATGTTGAGGAACATAAGAGTGCCGATTCAGATAACGATGTATTATAGTGTTAGGTTATGAAGATTGGTGGGCAAGTGCGGAGAGTCACGTACCGTTTACAATGTGGAAGATTTGGATCTGACTGCGTGTTTTACGACGGCTCTGATGACCCATACCATGAATCTATATAACTATGAATTTACAGCCCCTTCTATCATGTCGATTTGGTTTGGGTGGTGGCTTTGACGCGTTTTGCGTGGCTCTAATAGCCAATCACACAACAAGAGGAAGTGACGTTTCGAATTTGCACACCCTCGGATTCCCCTTCCTTCTCCCGCACCTAACACTAGCAGACACGTAACTGATGTCTCCTTTCGCTAAGCTCCGCCCAAACCTTATCGAGAGGTTAGACAGCGTAACGCAGCTGTATATTCATAGTTATATGGATTTATGCACATACACTGCAAGCACGGATGACTGCAAAATTTTATATCATAAAATATCGTTTAGAATGAAGTGGTTTTTGTATTAATTCCGCAGAAAAGAATTAAAACTGTCATTTTACAGTACTGTGAAGTTTTTCTTTTTATGGAATCTTTACCCTAACCTTTGTTTATGGTTATGGCTATATAATATTTTTCCAGTAAATGAAAGGAGAGAAACCTACTAAAAGAAACCACATGGGACAAAAGTTGTTCCTTTTTCTTAAGTAAACGACATTATTTTATTAGTCCGAGCAAAATAATTTACTCTTAGTCATATTTTATCGAATAACGGTCTTCTCAACAAATTGTAACCGTTGAAAAACCTTTTTTGTTGCAAACTTGAAAATTTCTCAAGCCACTAACATTTAAACCAATGTCCGTCAAGGTGGTTACAAGTTAACGAACATCGATACGAAATCCCATCAAAATAATTCATTTCATTATAAAATGTCTTCGGAAAAAGGAATTGTTCTTGAAAAAGCGGAATTTAGAAGGAATAGATCGATTAAAAGTATAATCAGATGATTGAATTAAATAGTGATTAAGGATTAAACCAGGGATAGATAGACTTTTTTAAGACGGAATGGGTAACAGGGTTATTCGGGTGCGCGTCCTAGTCCACGACCCCCTTACCCGTGACGGGGGGGGGGGTATGAAAGAAGAGGCGGGTCTTATTTTCATTATGGCGTTGTATGTATATCCGGGTCAAATAAACGTCGTCTGCCAAGTTGGAATGGATTGGGCTCCGATTGTAATTTTTGAAAGAACATTGTTTAAAAATGGAAGTAACACAAGACATAGGGCTTGAAATCAAAACACATTTTGAAATACGATTTATTTCTCTTTGATGAAGTTGTAGTGATGCTTTAAAAGCCTTCATAGATATTACAACACGAACAGGTTTTAACAAAACACTAAGCTCACAAAACTCCTGGCCATTCACTAAGCCTTGGTTAACTTCATCAAATTCGCTTACAAAATTATGAGGATAGTAGACATGATTGGCTTTAGAAAGAATTAGCGAACACTTTTCACCCTTTACAGATGTACTCCAAATCCAAAACACCGGCAATAAATTCCCTACCTCTTAATTGCTATTAAAAACAATTCCCGAATAATTTCCGTGCCCTTGCTTTTAGACAGCTTCATTTTGAACCCCTGTAAAGATGCTTTTCTGTACAACCATAGCCCACTCGATCACGCGCATCACGACGTAAGCTGCTCGCGCTATATAGCGCGAGCAGCGCAGCGTCCGGGAGCGCGGATCGAGTGGGCTCTGGTACAACGCAAGAGGGGTCGTAGTCATAGCGACAGATGTAAACAGGAATTACGTATTATTGGCCCTCCTTGTCAGCAACGTCACCAATACGTAGTTTTAGTGAGCCAATAAGAAAATTTAATTTTTTGGTTACGTGTTGAAGGAAGGGGCTATGTACTCGTCTATGAGTCGGACTGAAGTAAATATTAACCGTTGGGAATTCCGTCTTAAAAAAGTCTATCTATCCCTGATTAAACTAATAAAAATAATTGAAGAAAAATTGCAATATCTGAAACTGCAATCAATTGATAAACCTCACTCATAACGTTGGTTTTTCGAACTTGGTCCTAACCAAGACGTTTTTGTATAATATCTGTCACTTCATTCTTAAGGCGGTAGTCAACACTTAACAGGCTGAAAAGGGTCATTTCCCGTCCATATTATCTAAAGAACCAGAAATGCTATTAGTTAGCAGTTTTGAACAAAATATTAATCAAAATCATCTCTGGTTCATGATATTATTGATAATGATAGCATGAGATATTAGTAAATATGAATCAAAATTAATATCCTTTCCGAAATCGTAAAAATATTAACTATTTAATTTCGTAGAATTGTATACTTCTTAAATAAGTGTGTTCAGAAAGTAACGTGTGTTAAACTTTTCAGAAAAAAGGTATGTGCTATAATCTATTTAACAATTTGATATTAATATTTAAATTGGAGTGTTTACGTTTTAATTTACCTCTACTACATTTATATAAAGTTTAAACATAAATTTTAACTTTCCAAGATACAATGGTAAATAATTCTTAATTTTAGTTTTTCCTGATCGGTTTAATTGAATGCACCGAATGACGAAGCCAAAATAGGCGTTGGTTCGCGTCCTCTCTGAGGAGGTCCTAACGGTTCAGAGTGAACCGAAAGTTAAATACACATTAAGCAATATTAATCATTTTCTTTATGTGCACCATGAAGACTGTGCAGCAAAGAAATAGACGTTTAATCCTTCGCCAATTCATAAAGCAATATCTCACCAAAATGTACTATTGTCTGATTTATATCAGTTTAAGGAGTATAATAATTGGTTTAAAATGTCTGCTTTGCTATATATCCTTCATGGAGGTGGGGAGTGGTATAAACGTCGATATTCCATGCAAAAATGGTCGGTTATCCAATTGAAGATAATCGAAGTATAAGCCGTCGATGGTCGGTTGTCCGATCCAAGATGATCGATATTCTGTACAAATATGGCCGATATTCTGTTCAAATATGGTCTATATTCCGTTCAAATATGATCGGATTTCCAGTCTAAAGTGGTCGATGAGCCTGCCGTTGATGGTCGAATGTCCATTCAAAGATGGTTGATCTTCCTGCCGTTTATTGTCGGTAGACCGTTCAACGATGGTCGGTTGTGCGCTCTAAGCTGGCCGTGCTTCTGTGTAACTTCGCACAATCAAATTAATGTGCACATTAGCACATGATTTAATCTGTGCAGATTTGGTTGAAAATCTGTGCTGTCTCAGAGTCACTACTCTGCACATGATTTTGTCCAAGATTGAACAGTTTTTTTTAACAGTGATACCAAAAATTTAGCTTCTAAAATCCAGTCCAGTGCTTACGGATTTAGAATATTGCAGTCTAACTGTTTTTTTTTCGTAAGTTTGGACATTTTTTTACTACTCTAATATGACAACCATATTTTTGGCTAATTAGTTAATTAAATATTGATTAATTAGCAAAGCACCAGTTTCTTAATGTTTTTCCTATGTAGCTCTTATTAAAATGAAGTCACACTGAATTTTATTTTTATATAGAAATATACTTACGATACCTAAGAACCTAAAATAATTTCTAAATGGATTAGTGTAAAATCCAATTAATAAACTAAAATAATTGTTTAAGACATTATATCAAACTAAAAGCTTTCTATTTCCTGTCCAGGGAACAAACTTTTCAATTTAATTTCAAAATTTATTTTCTTCCTAGTAGTTCATACCTTTCTTAAGTACTTAAAATAGTTTTTAAAGCCTTAAATACTTAAGATATTTTAAAATTAATTAAAACATTAATTAAAATATTTTCCCGTGTAACTCATTCAAAAAAAATAGTTAGACAGGAAGACGTTTTTGCGTTTGATAAAGCAACGATAGGCCTATATCCTTGGATATTTTGGATGGTATAAGTTGAAATCTAAATTAGTTATTCAATTAAAACCGCTTCGGTCCGCTAAAGTTGCCTAAACCAACAGATATCAGTTAAGTCGGGATTTCTAAGATTTCAATTGCAGTAGGAACTATTACCCCAAAAAAAACTACTATCGATGAGGGTGGATAAAATGGGGGTGTAAACGAGTGTCATAGAATTACTTATGGGCAAGCAGTGATGACAGGATAGATAAGGAGGAAAGAAATGAAACAACAAAGGTGGTCGCTAGAGTAGCCAAAGAAAGTCTGAGAACTCTTTTACTCCTGTAGCCACAGATAACCCCTTGAGATAAGGAACGCATTATAGTATGGTTCAAGCGCACTTGTCCAAACTACATTATTTCCTATGATGTTTAAAATTGTGTATCCGCCCGCCTTAGTTTGTCTATATTGACAAGTGCAGTTGCAACTTGCACACAACTAAACGAAAATCTCAATTCGGATTTCGGAAATATACTCACCACAAAATTATCCTAAATTGAAAAAACGGACTTATTTTGTATCGTTTCAAATAGTCAAATTCTGGAAATCGTATGCCTATCGTTGTGTATTTAGTTCTTTTATTTCACCTACACTTTCTTATGGTGTGATATGCCTGACATAAAGCGTGTTTTTCATTGGTCTTTTTCAATACATTTTTAGATGAACCTTTTTTCAAAAAGTGGGTAGCCCTTAAAAGGGATTTTTTTTCTTCTTAGATATTCAGGATAAAAAGTTGGCAGTTTTTAACTCTTATTCCCGGTTATTCTTAGCTATCGTTTGACGGGCCCTTCTACCTTTTCGTAATTTCACTATTTCCATATCAGCTGAGTTATTGGTCACAGGGCTCGAACCCTTGTTTGACTCTAGATGTGAGCGCTTGCACTTTAGTAGGATGGTGCATTGATTATGGCTAAAAGTGCGCCTCTTTTTAGGGTAGAAAGAAACTAAAGTACCATTTTTTTTAAAAAAATTGGTGGCAATAAACAAGATAATTACCAATAATCAAGGGCACAAACATGTCCAATTTAGTAAAATTTGGAAAAGGGGGAAATATATTTAGTTGAAAAAACTTGATAATTCCAAAAACAGGTGAACATTTAGCCACTCATGGCAACCTAGCTTAACTCTGTATATATGATCTATCACATCATAAATCAAATGGGTGATAGGTTGCCTATTTATACCCTTGATGATCTATACATATTCTTGATTATTATTACAATTTGCCCTAAAATATTAAACTTACAGTTTTGGAGACTTTGAAAGACCACAAAAATCCGAAATTGCGTTCTTACATATGAATGCTCGCTGAGAATAGCCAAAATAAAATGAATTTACTAACTCTTTCATTTAACAAAAGTTACTAGAAATGGCTTAAAACTTTACATAACTACGAGGGACTTGTTATTCGCCAAAATTTTGTACACCTGATTATTGATTTCTGAATTTTTATATGAATTCCTATGATTACTGGACGAATTCCTTGATTTCTGTGATTACGATTATTTTCGGTGATTTCCATAATCATTACACTGATTTCCCGTTATTGCCGCGGATTACTTGTGATTTCCATAATCATTACACTGATTTCCCGTTATTGCCGCGGATTACTTGTGATTTCCATAATCATTACACTGATTTCCCGTTATTGCCGCGGATTACTTGTGATTTCCGTTTGAATTCCAATGAATTCCGGTGATTTTTGGTGAATGCCGTCATTACCACTGGATTCCTCGTGAATTTCGATGAATACAGTGATTATTTCTATTTCAACTGATTATAATTTTTATTTTGGATTTTCGAATTCCTCCATTGATTATGCGTGATTATTTCACGAAAGGCGTGATTACCGAGGTGATTACAAAAGATTACTAGTAAATCATGTGATTATTTCTAATTTTCTCAAGATTTCACGTGATTTCCAGTGATTATCGGAGATTTCTGATTACCTTTGATTACCCGCAGAAATGATTTTGATTACTGATGATTTTCAAAGAATTCTAGAAATCAAGTAATCGATTTCTGCGGTTTTGTACACCTGATTATTCAAGTGACTAACCCCTCGCATAACTACAAAAATAACGGTACTTTAGTTTAAGAAAACCGAAGAAAAGCTTAGCACTTTTTAAAAGTTTTTGAATAATTCTCGCGCGTTCACGATACTGATAAAGGCTTGTCCAAACGCGAGAACGATCTTGACAGGTGCTAACGACATTTATAGGCATTTCAAGAGATTTGAATTTAAAGTTCTTTCCGTTATATTACCCTCTTCAGACGGTGCCTGAAATCTCTGCCTTGGCTTAATAGTCTTGTTACATTTGAAAAAAGAAAGGTTGTAAAGCGATTTTAGTTTATCGATATTCAGATTTTCTGAAGAAACTCACGATATCTAACAATACCTCTCACTACCTTTCTCCAACAAGCTTTAGTTTTAACGTGTTGTCTGAAGAGGGTATTGAACAAATCTTTGGTTACACCGAAATTTCCAAAAAATTAACGTTTTTTATTGAAAGTGAAGCTTGAAAGTTCGGCCTCTTAATTTCATTCTCACAATTAGCATCTCGACTTAAACTCTGACGTATTGTAGTACTTTTTATGCTTCGCCTGAAGAAGGTTTAAAACTCTAGCTGCCTTTCAGCTGAAGCTTAGAGGCAAAAATGAGAATTTGTAACAACTTCTTTATTTGGCAATCAACGATGATATCTCGTTTTAAACTTTTCTTTACCTCTTGTTTAATACCCTCTTCAGACGACACGTTAAATTCAAAGCTTGTTTGAGATAAGCATTGCTAGATATCGTGAGTTTCTTCAGAAGACCTGAATTTCGTTAAACTAAAATTGCTTTACAATCTGTTTTTTTTTTTGTTTTTCAATTGTTACAGGAGTATTTTACAAGCTATGTCTTATTAGACTAAGATTTCACGCACCGTCTGAAGAGGGTATTAAGACCCAAATGGGCCTTGGGACTCTAACGGTTCGGATTAGACCAAATTCGCTCATGAAATTTCCACTCCAAATTTTGCAAGGAATCTAATGTTAAAAGGAATACATACATCTCTGAGTCACCCTGTATAGTTACCCAAAAAACCTGTTGTTTTCGATTAATTTCACGTTAAATATAGTTACTAGTGTTAATTCAGTTTATTATATGTGTTTCAACAAGAAATTTTCCTTAAGTGGAAAGTTTTCACCTTAATTATACCTGATTAAGTTCAATTCAACTGGTTATCATGTTTCTATAGTATTGATATTTTTCAAATACAAGTTTCAATATAATATTAACATTAATTGCAAATACCCTTAAATTTTAATGTATGCGCATTTCATGTATTTTAATGATGATTTGAATTAATTTGAAAGTGAAATAAGAAAAATCTGACGCTTTTCAAACAAGTTGTGATGTTTCAATCTTAATTTGAGCGTGGTTCGTGAGAGGATTTCAAATTTTTTACTCTAATTGCAACGTTTAGTGCCTTTTAATATTTTTGTCGCACATTCATTATCGTGCAGATATTAAAATATTTCAGTTTAAAGACATGATTATAAAACATCAATTATTTGAAAAAAAACCTATCTTCGTTTTTTTCACCAAAAATACATTTGGCCAAATTTTGTATCATGAAATTTTTCAGTCTTTTTAAAATGGTTCGTGTCAAAGCTTTACTATATAACAAATACATGGGACATCGTTTATATTTACAGCTAGATTTCCAGTGTAGTCATTGAAAGAAAGAGTTCCTCTTTAGTGAAAATTAGACGTTCGTTTAATTTTAACTACAATACGTTTTAATACTGGAAAGGTCAATAGTGAAACTCAATATGAACTCCTGGTAAAATAAATACACAGCCCACCATTTGTCGGTGTCCATTTACGTGTTTCGTGATTTACGTTTGCACTACAATGTGTTCCTCGGAAAACAGCAAGTCGACGTCATACTTTCCACGCGAAAACTGTTAATACCAAAAAGTAATATAGAATGAATAATCTGTCTTTCGAAAACAATGAAAATGTAATTTTGGTGAAAAAAACTAAGATAAGTTTTTTTAAAATAATTGATGTTTTATAATCATGTCTTTAAACTGAAATATTTTAATGTCTGTTACTTCGGTCATTCCATTTTGTTCTCTTCTCATTTACTTTTTCTAGTCTTTGTCCACTAAGACATATTTGATTAATATCTGTTCCTTCACTCTTAATTTTAATTAAGAATGTAAGAGCTGTTGCATTTTTAAAATCTGCACTAAGCAGAAACATAAATAAAGGGGAGCGTAAGCATAAAGGGACCTAATATTGCTAGTTAGTTACTAATGTTTTCAGATACCAGTTAATCAGTTATCACCAATGAGATTAATTTATCACTGAAAACATCAAATTTTCCTATTAAAATTATTTTGGCCTTTCTTTATCCCCTGGCTTTGAGTATTAAAGTATTTAAAATAACTCTGAGGATTATCTAGAATCATTTCTACTGATATTTCTAATTCAGAAGAATCAGAGTCATCGTTTTGAGTCTTTCAGATGACTGGCTTGGACTTATGTTACTGGTTTTCAGTTTTCGTTGTAGCAGTCTAACTAAGACAAAGTTCTTTTTTAATATCGCTCCCTTAGAATAGCCTTCCAAGTATTCTAAGCTCCATATTAATGTTTTGTTACGTTAATTACATTATCGAAGCATAATTTACTATCTTGAATGGAAGTTTATATTCACTTTTATTCTACTGACACGCGGTTGTAATTTTTTGGAAGTTTCAGATCAGCTTTTCATTCAAGTGTTTTTATGTTTTGTAAGCGTTTGATACGAATTTGTATTTTGTAGTTATGTCATCGGAACATTCCTTTGTAAATTTTGAAGGTTGAAACCGATTTTTATAAAAAAAATTCTCTCAATTATTTTTCGGAATAAGAATATCACCTTTCAAAAGCAGTTACTACTGTCAGCTAACGGACAATCATTACTTTTTCACCCCAAAACGTTTCGGGTTTTGAACTGCGCGAGAGGTTTAAACCGAGGATACGTATTTTTATAAAATAATCAATTTCTACTGTGTCTCTTTTCCATCCTTATTTTCCATTGGCTGGAAACGCTCGGTTGCCGTGGAAACGACACAGCTCCGACTCTCCTTCGAGAATTCTCCAAACTCGTTGCTGATTTCCTTTACTTTATCGCTTGTCGAGTCGAGAGAGCTACGTTATACCTGCGAAAACATACAGTTAGTGTTAAGCCTAAGTAGGGCCTTTTAAATAAATAACTTTCTCGGATTTCACGTTCCGTTAGATATAAACTGAAATTGGAAAGGCTACTTATGACATCGTGAAGATTTTGAAGCGTTTATGTCGAATCGGGTCACTCCTGAACCAGTGGAACCTCTAGCTCGAAACATGACATACGAGGGAAATGGAAGAGGAAGCGTGGACGTTGGAATACAAAGATTCGGAGGTTAGAATTATTTTATTTTTTATCATTTTCATCTAATTGATTGTTAATTACGGTCGAGGCCTGTCTAAAAATCATTCGTTTGACTGTGAAATCAAGTTTGACGTTACTCGCGACTATTATTTACATTGCTAATGCTAGGCGGAAATTCTTCCGTACTTATGAAACAAGTGCTGTATATTATATTTAAAATTATAAGGAAAAAACATTAAATATCGTTGGGCCAAAATCTGTAGTAACTTAAGACTCGGAGAATCCGAAAATTTTAGTGACCAAGGCTTAATGAAGACTCATTGTCGCTTTCGATTTGGTCGCGTAACAGCAAATTTAGTACGTAAGATAGGTTTTAATTTAAAATATGCAATCATAAAACCAAGATGTAAAAAATTAAAGCTATAATATTTACACATGGCACAAAATATTTAGTAGCAGCGCAGTTATAAAGACACATATGACTTCTCATATTTTTATCGGAGGTCTAGTAAAATATCTACTAGCATCCGTTCAATAAAAACACACTCTTTTTCGATGTAGTTAAATTATCCACATTTAAATGAACAATGAATATGAATACCGTAAAATATCCTAGTTTTAGAAAGTCAATCTTTTTATGCATTTTAGGGTTTACTTAAACTGGTTTGTATTAAATGGTACCCACGTGTTTTTATGATTCTATGATACTCTGCGATTTCTTTTGAGCATTGAAAGGCTTTCGAGGGGCTTTTGGGTAATTTTCTCTTGTCCAAAAAGCTTCCCTCTACTAAAAAGGTCAACGTTATTAATTTATTACACATTTTGATTTTTACGCTAAATAATTCTACACACTGCAAGACTGCTGTGAAAACGTTCTCGTCACGAATCAATCTTTAGTAAATATTGCAAAACTGACTCAACCAAATCCTATAAAGACTACCTTGCGTCAGTTGAAACGGTGACTCTTTGAAAGGCCACCTACGGTCAAAATTATTATATCATAATAGCCAGGAATATTTAAAATCTATAAAAGAAACAAAATGAAAACAAATATCCCAATCATTTTCTTTTAGTTTTTAAACAGAAAATAAACATGGTTTAATGAGAAAAACAAATGTATCTTATTTTTCTTCGTAGGGCTTCGAAACGCCTTTTGCAATCAGTATATTTTTATATACTGTATAAATATAAATATATATTTGTTTTTCTCATTAAACCATGTTTAATTTCTGTATAAAAATAGAAGAAAATTATTTGACTATTTGTTTTCATTTTATATATATATATACAGGGTGTTTCTGGAAAGTCTGGCACAAATTAACAGGCATGTTCCTTGGGTCAAAAGGAGTCCGAAAGGTCCTATGACGTTTTGGGGTAAAGCGCTCCGTTGCGACGTTATGGGCTCTCAAAAGTAGGCCGAAAAACAAGGAGATTTTGCAGAATTGTAGCACTAGTATTGTGGTTTTGACCCAATTGTTTTCGATTATTGAGCATAAGGCAATGATCGAAATAAGTTCAAACCTAGTGGAAGACCGTGAACGTGTTAAAGGGCCAAAAGCGCTAATCCCTTTGTTTTTATTAATGATTGTAATTAAAGGTAAGGAAAGTAGCTCAGATATCGGTTACTTGTTTGTTCAGACGTACTGGTAACTGACCAGTCTTTTATTCTTTATTTCAATTAGACACATTACTTTTACAATAATTCGAATGAACCCCATTACATTTACAATAATTCGAATGAACCCCATTACATTTACAATAATTCGAATGAACCCCATTACATTTACAATAATTCGAATGAACCCCATTACATTTACAATAATTCGAATGAACCCCATTACATTTACAATAATTCGAATGAACCCCATTACATTTACAATAATTCGAATCGAACCCCATTACTTTTACAATAATTCGAATCGAACCCCATTACTTTTACAATAATTCGAATCGAACCCCATTACTTTTACAATAGTTCGAATCGAACCCCATTACTTTTACAATAATTCGAATGAAACCCAATTACATTGTTCTACAAAAATTGTTCAAAATGGGCACCATCAACGTTTAAGCAAACTTGCGCGCGTACGCCATGAAGCACGTTAAGGTACACACATTTAAGCCGTCTGTAAAAAACCTACAACTTCTGACGTTGAAAACTACCCTAATGTTTAGACCAACACAGCAGGGGGAAATTCGAATTATTGTAAATGTAATGGGTTCAATTCGAATTATTGTAAATGTAATGGGTTCAATTCGAATTATTGTAAATGTAATGGGTTAAATTCGAATTATTGTAAAAGTAATGTGTCTAATTGAAATAAAGAATAAAAGACTGGTCAGTTACCAGTACATCTGAACAAACAAGTAACCGATATCTGAGCTACTTTCCTTACCATCATTAATAAAAACAAAGGGATTAACGATTTTGGCCGTTTAACACGTTCACGGTCTTCCACTAGGTTTGAACTTATTTCGATCATTGCCTTGTGCTCAATGATAGAAAACAATTGGGTCAAAACCACAATACTAGTGCTATAATTCGGCAAAATCTCCTTGTTTTTCGGCCTACTTTTGAGAGCCCATAACGTCGCAACGGAGCGCTTTACACCAAAACGTCATAGGACCTTTCGGACTCCTTTTGGCCCAAGGAACATGCCTGTTAATTTGTGCCAGACTTTCCAGAAACACCCTGTATATACAAAGTCACATTATGAATAAAAAATAAACACATTTTATTTTCAAATAAGCTATTTTGCAGAATAATAAGGGTATAGACCAATACGATTATTACCTACAGAGAAACAAACTTAGAGGGGGCACGCCTACGTACTGGATAATTTCCCTGTCGCCACAAGACAACACTAGAGGCAGCCCAAGCTCACTGCATCTGAGAGGCTAGCCAACTCGGTCATGCCTCTAGTGGTGTCTCCTGACATGATTGAAATTATCCACTATAGAGGCGTGCCCCTGGAAGTTCGTTTCCCTGCATGTAATATTCGTATTGGTCTATTCAATTTTAAACCAAGTCTTTTGAAATCGCTCGAAACTGATAATGAAGAGGGTTTCAAATCTAGTTGCGCTAACTGGTTCTAAGCGTATTACCCTAAAATTCTGAAAATAGCCTTATTAACACTGAGGGATCCTCTTTTTAAGAAGTCGTTTGAGTTATTGAACGTTGTGTCAGTGTGCCTTTAACCATAAAGCCTGTAAAGAATATTAAACCTATTAGAGAGCTGCATTTCAGTTTCAAACGTTACCATTTCCATACCATTTTTGTTCATATTTTTGTTCACCAATTCCACCCATATTTTTCATCAACCTCCCCATCCGTTACTGATCCGTGGTTTCCAAATACCAACCATTCCCGTTCCCGATAAAGAAAGGTTATTACATTTCCAACCATTACCGAAATGAACAACAGCAGAAAACCATTTCCATACCATAGTGTTCGAAAGAATATAACCCTTGAGCGTCTTGGTTTGGCCCAAAATTACCACTGCAATACCGGTTCTTCATCGGGAATTTTAGTAAAAATAAGGGGGCTGAACAACTGTAGAAAAATCTGACTGGACTGAGGGACTCCTGCTCGCCCCTCGCCAAGTACCATGAATCACTTCCCAAAATATTTATTCCGAGAATTTAGCGCGAGAACTTACAATGGACTGATTGACAGCTATAATAGCCGTGAATCTTGTGTGCTAAAGTAATAGGAGGATGAGCTAGAAGACGGTACTGTTACCTTAGCCAGCTAGGCTACAACAAACTAAGTGAGATGAGTAGTAGAGGCACCTATATTATATTGCCATATCTCGTCTAATACAGTCAAAGGCAGAGAGCTGCCATTACTCAGTGGCAAAAACCTTTTTAAGTCTTTTTAGGATTTTAGGATCTTCGATAGAAAGGAGGTTCCATCCATTTACCAACCATTTCCAAACTAAAATGTATAACAATTTAACCACTTCCATTCCATATTGGTTGTTTTCCATCCATTCCCGATCCGAAAATGTGATATTACTAGAAAAACCACCCATTCCCACGGTTTTCCACGGTTACCGCGGTAAATGGAAATTTACCGTTTCCATGCAGCTCTCTAAATCCTATCATATATCCATTACCTTGTAGTTTAAGTGAGGTTAACGGTAATAGTTAGTATAGGGCGCTGTCGGTTAGCTGTGGCATAGGGGCTAGCCACCACCCCTCTATGCATTGTAAAGGCGTTAGATAAGTGGCAATAAGTCGCAAGATGACTTGGCCCAATTAGCTAGCTGAACTTATTAACCCTTAATTAAACATTTCTTTATTGAAATTGCAAACTGTCAAAAAACGAAACGATTTTTATAAGAAAAATCTCGCAGAGATTACATACCACCCAACTGTATAACTGAGTAACCCATAAGGCGATGCTTTAATAAGTGGTTTCGTTGAGTTACTAAAGATTCAGTTTCTCGAATTATTATCCTACCACGAAGGTCCAAAACTAAACCCTTAAAATTTTAGCTTAATGATTCAAACCTAATATTGTTTCGTGGATACTTCATACTGGTGGATCATTTATAGTTTGGTTTCTACATAGACAGCCAATTCGTCCCAGATTTCAGTCCCTTAAAGAATGCGGTCAACGGCGTTTACCTGTATTTCTGTTTATTACAAATTCTGAGAAATTTTAAGAAGTTACAATTTTAACAGCTTCATGATGAATAGCTGCAGACACATCTTTTACTTCCTATTTAAATTTTGGATAAAAATTACTTTATAATTAAATTGAGAATTTAAACATACTGTTGCCACAATCCTTTTCGTCTTGATTCGGAGCCTCCGAACACATATATGGTGAAAATAATTTCCTTAACAAACTGGATATTTCCCACATAAAATTTGACATGCATGGACCTAGTTCATTTCGGAGGCTCCGCTTGATTCTTAGCATTAAGAAAAACCTTGGCCAGGAATGGTCCTATGTGAGGAAAGCGTTGGATGGCCAGTGGCGGCGCCTGAATTTTTTCCAGTGTAGGCTGAAGGTAGTTTTAGGGCCCCTAACAGGGTTTTTCAGTTTTCCACCCCCTTCTATCACAAGTTTATTTGAAAAAAAATATATAATTTTTAATGGTTACCTCATAGTTTTAAATCAGTTTTGCTTTTTTTAAAGAAACTGCTCATTGTTTTTTCTTGTTTCTCAATGTCTGATTGTCTTGTCCGTTTTTATTTACTCGTTTGAGCACCAAATAACTATTTTCTGATACTTCTATTCACTGGACAGGCATAGCGTTTAGACTATGAGAGACTTTCATTGCAAGGAGTAAGAGAGTATGTTTGTTCAGACTGAAATTCTATAAAATTCTTTTCTTATACGTATACAACTTTGAACATTTACCCTATGGCTGGTCAATGCTAATAAAAACGTCCCCTCTAATGTCGACTCATCGACTGACTGTGGATGGAGCTGCCTTTGCCGTGTGGGGAGGGAGGCGATGGATCGCCTCTAGAAACTGAATTTTACCAATGTTTACTATTTTACACAGCAGATTAACCTTGGAGATATTTTAATACCGAACTTTTCCCTTTCATTCTTCATTTTTTTGAGGTTTTTTGGGCCCCTTCTCCTCAATTTTGGGGCCCCTGTCTAATTGTCAGGTGGGCTATAGCCTACTTAGCCTTAATGTAGCGCCGCCACTGTGGATGGCGAGAAAAGCAGCGGCCTTGGAAAAAGTATAATTTTCAGGATCGTTAAGGATCGGTCTTCAAATGTATTTTCCGATTAATTAATAGCTCCTTTGTCACTTATTTTCTAATTATAACACCCCTTGATATCAATCAATATTCTTCAGAATGGATTTATTCTGTCGGCAACATTCATAAATAATCGATTTTCTCACGTAACCAGTGGCGTCGGTAGTCCTTTTTGGAAGGGCTAAGGTTCCCCTCCATTTCATTCTTAGCGCCTCAAAATAATCCGTATACCCTACCAAAATATTGCTCGTAGCCTCTAAAATTCTGTACCAATATATAAGAAATTTATTAAGTTTCATCTTTGTACAGATAAATTTCAATATGAAACAATGCAATTTTGAAAAAAAAAAGAAAATGAATAAATAAAGACCAAACAGATGTAAAATAGTTTCCGTTGTTTCGAAGCAACCTTGTTCGAAGGGAGTCCCAGTAGTGACGACTAATAGCAAACCAAAACTAAAACTAAGCTTAGGACGAGAGAAATTCCTTCATACACAAAATAATTCGGTTCCGTAAAATTTAACAATAAAAGTTTATATATATTTAAAATACGAATAATGTCACGTTGACACAAATTTTCGGATAGTTATAAAGGTCGACACATATTCCAATGAACCAATAAGACAAAATTTAGTTAATAATTTCTCAAAATAACTTTCAAATATTAAGCTCCCAAATTTCAAACCCTAGCGACGCTACTGCACGTAAAGAAAACAAGCTGCCGCGGCAGAAAGGACACTCGTGCGAGATATGTAAGATAATAAAAAAGTGAAAGAATAGGGGCTAAATAAGCGAGCATGAGGTAAAAATGTCTTTACTAGACGCCATACCTTCAGTTCTGAGCGAGACTGATAAATATTAACTTAACAGTAGAACTCGCAGCAGACAGCTTAAGTCTACCGCTTTACCATCGCGCGCCTCGGCGGAGGCGGAGTCTATTTACCCTTTTTTGTTGTTTCAACTAGAGTTCGTTCTGGTGGAGTCACCAAATAAATGTTTACTTTAAAAAAATAGAAATCGGAATTATGGGGATGAAAAGCCCCGAACACACTGTAGTCCTGTCCGCATACATTGCCAAAGCTAGGGTAAGAGAGATTTTGAAAAGTCGGCACAATACTCGTGCGAAGGTTGATTCCCCCGTACGAGTGAGGTAGATATGCAATTGGAATCAGGGACGTCAATCATGTGGGGGTTTTGGGGGCCTGGTTTCTCACTGGGAAGTCGCGTTTAATTTGGGGCCATTGTGAGTTGCCCGAGACTGCGCCCCCAGCCACTCCCTCTTTTGAAACAATAACGAAAATAATAATCGTCTTTTTTGTTGAAATATTTGAGTTATTTTCCTAAATTGCTAATAATTCAGGCTGAGACTGGAATACCAACCACTTGGTATCGCATTGAAACGCCAATCAAAAACTACAAGCGGTCGAATAATATCCAATATTTTTGAACTGTCCTTATATTATTATCCCATAATTTCATGAAAGTCCTATATTATAATAAAATTTCATGAAGGTCCTGTAATCTATATCTATATAAATCAAAGTCCTGACTGACTGACTGACTGACAGACTGACTGATAATCAACGCCCAGCCCAAACCGCTTGCCCTAGAAGGCTGAAAATTTGCAGGAACGTTACTCATAAGTAGTAGGCGCGTACTAAGAAAGATTTTTCCAATCCGCCGCCATCTTAAAAAATGGCGCCCAGAAATGTAAAAAATATTCTCTATGCAATTAAGTACGCGCGTTTCAACCGATTTCACAAATATTTAGTATACGGGTTTGCTTTAACCTCAAGACGGGCTGAATGGTCTTTCGGGTTAGATTTTTCGCCATCTTTTAATTTTTAGTTATTCATTCAAAGTTGAGGTTATTGAAAATATTCTTCAAAACAAGTAAGTTACCTCCGCCTCTGTCGCTTGGAAAGCTCACAATGGGGGAGAAAAAAATATAAATTTTATAAAAACATTATTTCGGGACTTTACGGACTTTTCTTTAACAAGGAATTGTTAAATTTTTTGCAAGACTACTTCTGAACTGACAGGTGGCACTTAACAGCACTTGCATTTTATTTTAAAACTTCAAGAGTGATATTTAAAAAATTAAAATGGCGTACCAATTAATGTAATTAGAAATTCTTCGCGTTGCTTAAGAACACTGATTAAGAAGATGGCTGAATAAAGATAATCCGTTACGTGTCAACGTGTTATTCGCCTTAACCTGTTCAGTAAACCTGGCAATGTGTGACGCTAAAAAAAATTAATTTACGGGTTTTTGGACGACGAAAACGCTATGATGAAATTTAACCGCGAAAAATGTTATTTACATAACGGAAAATGTAAAGAATTTTTATTTGCCAGTTATGCGAAGAACGGAAAACTGGAAACTTTTCGGTTTGTTATGGTGAACACTATAGAATAGGGTCTCTAAGGGCTGCAAAAAAAGTTCGTTTCCTAGTGTAAGATAATTTTGGGAAGCCAAATTTTGTCAAAACTCGACTTAATGTCACAATTTAGGTCCAGGGAAATGTTCTTTTCGATTGATATTTATGCTGCAATGCTTTGAATTTGTACTGTATACATAGGTTATCCTCAGAACGCTCTGAAAGTTTCCATATCATCGTTTATTTCATAGGAATAATTTTAAACAAAGTTAAAGGGAGAGTGTATTTTTTAAAGGAAATTTGTTTGATAACTGATTGCATTTAAAAATATGGGATACTAACATTATAAAGTCAATGCTAGGACCTGTGGCCAAATCATAGTTGAATGAAATTAACTACTTCAAATGTTAAAGTACAGTTTAAAAAGCAAGAAATCCATAAATTAAGCATTTCAGGTGTTGAACTCCAACGAGGGGATAATCACCGATTACGATGTACTAGTAATAATATTGTTGGACTTACATTTTAAATAAAATTATGTCATTTAAATAATAATTTAATGAATTAGAGCCGGGGTCTTCCTATAATAAATTAATGAAATTCCGAACTTCGCATTTAACTAGTATTATTTTTGAGTTAAAAATACTACCAAGGACATGTTTCTGGTTTAAAAACCACATTATTTCAAACACCTCTGTAATCAAATCCACCATAAAACCTTAAATTTGCTACAAACCAACAAGGCAGGAATGAAATCTAATTTTTTTCAATGATAAAGATAAAATATTCAAGCACACATAAGCCAAAAATTCTTACAACAACAACAAAAACATTTGTACAGCTGTACTTGCGATATAAAACCGTTTAAATTCCATAGGCTTTCATTTTAAGGAAACTATGATTTTTTGTGAGACTAGAATTAAGACAAATATGCATGACAACCTTCAATCGATTGGAATTCTCAAACACCATTGTATAAATTCTATACCATTGAAAAGAGTATCAAAAGACACGCCCATGTAATATGAAGAATGTTGGACCGAAAGTAATTCATTGAGCAATGATTTTGTCACCATGACAATCAAAGGCAGCATAAATTTTACAATTTCGTAGCTCGAAAAACATATGAATGAAACCAGTTTATGATTATAAAGTAAATTCTTTGAAATGTGCGGACATTTTTCTTTTCAGTCAGTCTTGAATTTAACTTTCTTATTGCTAAGATAAATAGCAGCAAAGGTTTGCGGCGTTGTCCGATACCTTTAAAACATTTAAAATGTTATCTGGGTGACACGATTAACTTGCGGAATCCGCCACTTCTGACTCCTGAGACTTGTTTTAAAACTAGCGTTGCCTTTTAGCAGTAATGAACTTAATCTGGGGGCTGCATTTGTTCTCTAAATGAATTTTCCGCCGATAATTTTCTGAAAATTCTGGCACTTGATCAAACTATTACTTTGTCTAACCTTGCCACTATAATTGACATTTAAGTGATAGTTGTACTCAATTTAAAGCGCTAAGGATAAGGATAGAATTATTTTCTTGTTATTGCAAAAAACATACAAAACATTTATGTTTAAATAAGGGAACGTGTATCCACCTAAGAACAGTAACAAATTTTTTAAAGGGAGGGTGAAGAGGAAAATCAAGTGATTTTTTATCGATTCTTCGAATGAAATTTATCACGAGATTTGATAAAATTCGCGTGCGACGTGATAATCGTTGCGTGAGACATGGAGCGTGCGACGTGATAATCGTTGCGTGAGACATGGAGCGTGCCACGAGAATTTTGTTTATAAAAAGGCAGGGCGTTACGCGATTGGTCGGAGGTCCTTATTTAAAATTATCCTTAAAATCTGAACCTAATTTGAATTTTAAAATCAATCGGAGATATTTCCTGGATGTTTCGCTATGCAGAATTGTCTTATAATTAGTATAAGAATCGATAAAAAATCACTTGATTTTCTACTTCACCCTCTCTTTAAGCTGAGTCCGGTAAGGTCACACTGTGAAGCAGACTATTTTTAGTACAAAGGCGGCAAGCTTATAAAACATTACGTCTTGATCTGCAATATTGGTACCGATAAGAAAACTAAATTAGTCTTAAAAATTGTAGATGTAAACATGTTTAAACTATGCCGTGACCATAAAAACGAAACCTGGCCTGTTCAAATAGTTGCACGCTAATAGTCTTAGATCAGGCAATTTTTTATTCTACTACATTGATATTAGGCCATGTTCGGTTTCGTTACTTCAACCCTAATAATATGAAGTAAGTCTATTTTTAGTTATTTTAACTCCAATAGTATATGATCAGGTAAGGTTAGGTTGGTTTCTTTAACCCAAATAGTATTAGGCCAGGTAAAGTTAGATTATTTTAATTCAAATTTAGGTCAAGTAAGTCTAGGTTTGGTTATTATACCTCCAATATTATTTCGTCAGAATAGTGAGAATTAGGCGAAGTAAGGTAAGGTTGAGATGATCTATTTATACTTAATAGGTAAGGCAAACTGTAGGGCTAAGAAATGTTAAAAAGTCTAATTAGGCACTGCTATTAATAAAACAGAAGTTTTGAACTATGCTGCTGTTTTTTTGTTTGTTTGTTTGTTTCAATCGCGGTTGCTATTTCAGAAACTTCTCGTACAAGGTACAGTACATCCAAAAGTAAAACCAGGGGTTAAACCCTAAATCTAGAGTAATCATAGATGATAGATTGTATCAGAAGTAGGATGAGACTAGATGTAAAGGGCTCTAGCATTGGTAGTAGATCCTGGCACTAGTGAACAAATTTGAGGATTTTATTCCGCTTCCATCGCGCCTACACTAGAGACAAAAAAATTGGTCGAGTTCCAAAAGATTTCCTACCCCCTTCCCTTCAACCTAAAGCCGCGAAACACGGACGCGGGTGCTTGAATCTAGTTCGGCCGTCTACCGCCACGAGCGTCTCAAGTTTTAGAGGGAAAACTTAGAAACCGCTACTAGAGGGCCCACCGTTGGTGTGTTATCAAGAATATTCACTTTCGCCAAGTGAAGAATTTGGTTACCTCAATACTTCTAGTCCCTTATCCTACTTCTGATTGTACGGAACTTTTCATCCATAACCCCTATGACTACAATATGCAAAGCGATACCTGGTCATCATATAAACACCCAAGTACAGCGAAGGTCCTTATTGGGATAACTCCTGATTGATTTGTAAGTTTCGTCTCAAACCTTGAATGTCTGACTTGGAAATTACAGGCTAAGGTAAAATAGTATGTTAAATCGAGAGCGTAATGGCAGAGAGAGGATTCACTTTAGAAAACATGCTTAAGGAAAAACATGTTGGTTTGAATATCCTCCCAATCTTGTAAGCGAGATATTTCTAGTGACTATACACGTAGCTAACTAGGTATAGGCCTTCAATGGTGTGATCTTATTCTTGATTGCGGGGATGATAGATAGAAGTTATTATAATTAATATCAAATCGGATTTCACAGGCTACGCTAAGTCTAGGCTTGCGCTAGGATTCAGGATTTAATGGAAGACATTTTTTACAACCCCTTTATAACGGGGCGGCTAACCAGAGGGAGCACTAACACCATAGAAATGGCGACTTAGCTCGTACGCGCTAGATGCATAGGGATGGCCATAAGTGTTGTTGTAGACCGCCTTCATTCAGTGAGCGAAACCGACTACAAGTATACGCATAACCAATCTTGGTGTGCGCACTGAACGCCTCTGAATGACGTCGCCAAAAACAGTAAATCCATGAAAAAACAAGCTGGGTGGCAACCAAACATTTTTCAAATCGCCTATTCGGAGACGGGAAGTTTCAGTAAAATGAAAGTGAAAAACTTACTCCGCCTACTACATTTACTATCTAACAGAAACTAATTTTTATTTCATCACACTAGCTTTACTTTTCTCGCTGGAATATTAATAGAAACTTATTATGACGCCACAAATAGTCGAACGTATTTCTACCTTAGATTTTGTAAAGATCCTATGGAATGCTTGGATTAAAAATGGTAAGGAGTTTTCCACCGCGGTCTTCCCCGGTTCCCTTTCAATCAAAACCTTCTGAGATTAACGGTATTAGTTAGTATAAAGTGCTTTCGATTAGTTGTGGCATAGGAGGTAGCCATCACCCCTCACCAGTAAAGCCACAGACGACAGCCCTTCGAAGATATATCTTAGATTATAATTATAAATTAAATTTTAAAATTTCATCAAAGAGGACAGAAATATCTTTTAGAGAGTGCAAGAAACAAGATGGCCCAAGGGCTGGGCCTTAATAGTACCCACATCGTTATCAATTAAATTATCACATACATAAAAAGAAAATAAATAGAAAGACCCCAAAGATACAAATTCAGAAGTGTCCGACCCCACAAAAAAGGAGGGTTAGTCAAGATCAGCGCCCGCGGGATGGGGAAATATAACAAGCTATACCTTTCTTTACATTTAGTTTTAAAAAATTTAGAGATCATTAATGGTTATTTTAAGAATTCAATTCGCCACTTTCATTGTAATGAAGTCTGGTGGAGTATACGACCCCAAAGATACAAATTCAGGAGTTTCCTACCCCAAAGATACAAATGCAGAAGTATCCGACCCCAAAGATACAAGTTCAGAAGTATCCGACCCCAAAGATACAAGTTCAGAAGCATCCGACCCCAAAGATACAAATTCAGAAGCATCCGAACCCAATGATACAAATTCAGAAGTATCCGACCCCAACGATACAAGTTCAGAAGCATCCGACCCCAAAGATACAAATTCAGAAGCATCCGAACCCAATGATACAAATTCAGAAGCATCCGAACCCAATGATACAAGTTCAGAAGTATCCGACCCCAACGATACAAGTTCAGAAGTATACGACTCCAAAGATACAAATTAAGAAACCAAAAATACAATAGCAGAAGTATCCGACCCCACAGATAAAGAGAGAATTCGACCTTCCCCATCCCCGACACAATAGAGATAAACTAAACTCTAAAAATTCGAAACTCCTATCAAGTGTCTATGGTAAAGTGGTAGAGTGTCTTGCTACTCTGCGAACGACGCGGGTTCGATTCCCGGATGAGATCAGGAAAACGTTTCGTGGGTTTGAGGTCCCATCGAGTTCCATTTAAGCTAAAATCTAACGGTTAAGAAAGCGAATACCTCGACCACTACTTCTACTACAACCTTCGAACTACCAAACGTTTGTGCAAATATCGGACCCTACTTGTAATAGAAGTGGGAAAATCCTAATTGGGCAATATAGTTAGGATTACATCAACTATCTTGACCATAAAAAGGGTAATTTTGTTGACGACACTGAACATAGCAATTATATTACCGTGAACTTTCTTATAATATATATATATATATATATATATATATATAGATATACGAGTGTAAAAGACATACTGGCTCTTATGATTATGATCTGATAGTGTGGAGGCTGGATAGACAAAAAGACTTTTTAGCTTGGTGTAGTAAAAACTTAATGTACCCCAGCCGTTGGGCCATCTCGAATATTATCTTAGCGAGTAAGAGGACATGAATACAGTACTGCATTAGCACATACGAAACTAACACGCCCTCCCTACCCCTAACCCCTATGCTAATAGTTAAACGTTTTTTCGTGACTTGTTTTACAGTATGATTTCAAAACTAATCGAACACTTCTTTTCTAGCGATTTGATGTATTTCTTGAACGGTAATAGCATAAGTAGAATACTAATTCAATGCCTTTGGACGAAGTTTTGTATTCGCCACTTAAACTGTTATAACAAGATGGCCCAAGGGCCTTAATAGTAGCCAAATCGTTATCTTTATAATTAGCACATAAATAAGAAGAAAATAAATATAAAAACCCCAAACATAGAAATTCAGAAGTGTCCGACCCCACAGATAAAAATTCAAAAGTATCCGACCCCACAGATAAAAATTCAAAAGTATCCGACCCCACAGGTAAAAATTCAAAAATATCCGACCCCACAGATTAAGAGGTACCCCACCCCACTTCACCCCGACATTTTAGAGATAAAACTAAACGATAAAACTCGGTATTTCTATCAAGTCTCTATGGCTTAGTGGTATAATGTCTTACTACTACGTGAACCACTCGGGTTCGATTCCCGGCTGCAATCCGAAAAACTTTTAATTGAAATTAAATCTCTAATAGAGCCCAGTTACCCCTATGGGTGGGTTGTGGTAATATAACCTTCCTTTTAAGCTAAAAAATAACGATAACGAACGCGAAAACTCCGGCCACTACTACTACGGCTCGGGTCAAACTAAGAGCCTCATCGTATACTACGATGTGGCTAAAAATTCGGTGTACTCTCCAATCCGAATAAATAGATGAATAAATAAATCCATATCTATACAAGTTGGAAAAACCAAAATATTACCTCTCCGAGTCAAGAGGTCAACATTGTTGTATATAGACATTAGTTTTTACGAAGGCTTTTTTCGCTATAAAAAATCTATCACCACGTGTTAGTAAAAAAACTACAGTATTGTATAAAAGCCGATTACTCCTTATCTCTGCAAGCAGTCCGACCCGCGCTCTCGACGATGTAAAACTTACTAATTTTAGACTGTAAATAAAGTTACAATTTTAATGAAGTAGTCGTATAAGTCTCAATATCTCAAGGCCCACGAACACAAAAAAAATGGCGACGGAGGCGAGATCGATGGCGTGATTGAATTACAGAAGTCCTAGCCCACACTGAAGAACGCGTGTCACTCGGAGACTTACTCAGCGGTATATCCCAGCCAGAAGTGCCCCAAGACATTCTTCAACCAGCGAACATGGCAGCCATTCTAGGAAGATTAGAGATGTTCGATAGCAGCAGTGAACCCTGGTCACAATATGTTGAACGCTTAGACGCCTACTTCGCTGTGAACAACATAACAGAAATTGCTAAAAAAGAGAGCCATACTTCAGACCGTATTGGAATCAAGCACGTACGCCCTATTGAGAAATCTCGTCAGACCTGAGACTATCCCAGACAAGACATACGCCGACTTGGTAACACTCTTAAGCCAACATTTCAATCCAAAGCCATCGAAGATTGTGGAGCGCTTACGATTCAATAATAGGAACAGAAGACAAGGAGAATCTATCGCAGTCTACATATCGGAGTTAAGGAAGCTAACAGAGCACTGTAGCTTCGGAACCAATTTGTAAGAGATGATTCGAGACAGACTAGTTTGTGGGATAAATGATGAGACAATGCAGCGACGACTACTGGCGGAAGAGGACACCCTCACTCTAACAGACGCTATTCGCATCACCCAAGGTATGGAGACGGCTACGAAGAATACTCACCAGATCAAGAACGGGGAAAGCAACCCTATTCCATCCGCTAATCATGTATCGAGTCAGCAGAAAGACGGCGATCATAGGCAAAGAAAGACGACCTTTAAAAGGCCAAATCCTCCACCGCAAGCAACTAAGTTCATTCCCAACAGCAACAGTTGCAACAGATGCACATCTAAAGGACACAGAAGTAACGAGTGTTCATTCATCCATGATACTTGTTACAAATGCGAAAAGATTGGACATATAGCAAAAGCGTGTCAGTCATCTGGAACCGAGAAACCAAAGAAAAGAGCAGCAGCACGTCAGAGAAATCATACCCGTACCCATCACATTGATCAGAAGAATACAGCGATCGCATCTTCACGAGAATATGACTTCCCAGTATACAACATTGTTGCTGAAAACGAAGAGACCGGGACCGAGATGCCATCTTCCGACACCAGCATCATTACTGAAACCGAAGAATGCGACACCGATATACCACCTCCCGACATCATCAGCTGTCATATCAACGGGACAAGCATTGATTTCGAAGTCGACAATGGCTCAGGTCACTCAATGATTAACGAGGCCCATTTTCGGACAATTCCACATACCGGAAGAATAAAGAAGTTCACGAAGACTTTACGCTCATACACCGGAGGATCAGTTGACGTCTTAGGAAGTACAACAGTAACAGTCAGGTACAAGACGAAGGAAGCCCGATTACCGATACTAGTGGTACAAGGAGAAGGTCCGAACTTATGTGGCAGGAAATGGCTTTATTCTTCATTGGAAATGCTACCATCCATCAACGAAGCAAGAGTCAGTCACATGAATCAGAGCCAAGCCACACTGGAAACGATATTGAAGAACCACGCACAGCTTTTCACTCCAGGTCTGGGGAAGCATAAGAATGTTCAAGCGCATCTACACATCAAACCAGACGCAGTCCCAAAGTACTGTAAGGCAAGGACCATACCATACTCTATGACGGAGAAAGTCGAGGCGGAACTACAAAGAATGGAGGAAGCCGATATCATTGAACGCATACCATTTTCCAAGTATGCATCACCGATTGTTCCAGTAATCAAGCCAAATGGGAATATCAGAATCTGCGGAGATTTCAGTTCAACTGCGAATCCGGCAATAAACACTGAAATCTATCCTCTTCCAAGAACGCAAGACATATTCGCCAGACTTGCGGGCTGCAAGTATTTCACCAAGATTGATTTGCGAGAAGCGTACAATCAAATTGAGCTTGATAAAGAGTCCAGAGAAATCACGGTTATTAACACCACAAAAGGATTGTACCAGCACAAGCGACTGCCATTCGGAATATCATCTTCGTCAGCGATCTTTCAACGGCACATGGAGATGGTTGTACAAGGAATGACCGGCGTAATGCCATTTCAGGATGATGTCCTACTAGGGGCTAAAACAGAAGAGGAACATCTCCATCAAATAGACAAGTTCCTTTCCATCATGAAAGAAAACAACTTGAAATTACGCAAGGAAAAGTGCCATTTCTTCGTCCCTCAAGTAGAATTCCTTGGACACCGTTTGGATGCTGAAGGTTTACACCCATTGAAAGAGAAGATGGAAGCCATTATGTTAGCACCTGAACCCGAGAACGTCGAAACGTTGCGATCATTTCTTGGCATGATCAATTATTACGGACGATTCCTACCAAACCATGCGACAAACCTTGCACCGCTACACCAACTTTTGCACAAGGACACGCCATGGAAATGGGGAAGAGAACAAAAGGAAGCTTTCGAACTAGCCAAGAAATCTATGCAAACGTCCAAAATGCTAGTCCACTACGACATCAAGAAGGAGGTTTCACTTTCATGCGACGCCTCACCGTACGGCAATGGAGGAGTAATCTCTCACGTGGAAAAAGACTCTGACGGGAAACTAACAGAACGGCCGAATGCATTCACGTCACGAAGTTTAACAGCCGCGGAAAAGAATTATTCGCAACTAGAGCGGGAAGCCCTTGCGATTGTCTTTTGCGTCGCCAAATTCCGAGATTACCTATATGGCAAGAAATTCATTTTGATCACCGATCACCAGCCTTTGGTATCACTACTCTCACCGGACAAGCCTGTTCCACCAATGGCAGCAGCAAGAATCCAACGATGGGCATTGTTATTATCCGCGTTCCAGTACGACATAAAGTTCCGTAAGGGATCGGCAAACCAAAATGCTGATGCTCTAAGCAGGTTACCGCTACGGAATACAGAAACGAAAACTCCAGTACCAACTGAATATGTTTTACTGATGAAGGACATAGACGATGGCCCAATTACCAGCGCAAAACTAGAGAAATTGACGACCCTCGATCCAACATTGACGAAAGTTCTGCACTACATGCGAAACGGATTCCCAACAACCAAGATGGAAGGAGAATTGGAAACGTACAGGTGACGACAAACGGAACTATCCAATTTCGATAACATCATTCTCATGGGAAACAGGGTGATAATACCGAAGTCATGCCAACAAGAACTCTTGAAGGAATTACATAATACTCATCAGGGAATAGTCAAGATGAAATCCCTAGCTCGCTCAAGAATATGGTGGCCAAACATCAATGAGGAGATCGAAGCAGTAGTGAAGCAATGTCCTATATGTCAGGAAAATTCATCCATGCCAGCAGCCGAATTTCAACCATGGCCAGAGACTAACCAACCGTGGCATAGAGTTCATGCTGATTTCGCCGGACCAATCGAAGGAAAATACCTTCTGATACTGGTCGATTCCCACAGCAAATGGATGGAAGTCGACGTTACCCGATCAACTTCATCCGAAGCAGTTATCAACTCTCTTCGAAACCACATCGCAAGATACGGCATCATGATGACGCTCGTAACCGATAACGGGACAGGGTTTACCAGCCAGGAGTTCCAAAGATTTGTCACGAATAACGGAATTAGGCATCTAACAACAGCACCATATCATCCGCAGTCAAACGGCCAAGCCGAGAGGAGCGTACGAACCATAAAATCCAGATTGAAGAAGCTCACAGGCGGTACGAATGACGAAATAGAGGCAATAAACAATGGCCTAGAACTGTATCCATCAGGAAGCTTGGAAACCCGAATAGCCAGAATTCTGATGACCTATCGCCGAACGCCTCTTTCATCTGGGAAATCGCCAGCCGAATTGATGATAGGAAGAAATATTATCACGAGACTTGATCTGTGTCATCCAAGCCTAAGACACAAGTCCGAGACCAATCGAGATCCAAGACCCGAAGTCAAGAAAACCAATTCTGAAGAGCGAAAGCCAGCGACACACAAGTACGCACCCAACGATCTAGTCTACGTGAAACACTTTGGAAAGGGCACCAAATGGAGAAAAGGAGTCATCAAGAGATACAGTGGAAGAATGATGTACGAGATTGAGACGCAATACGGCATGTCCCGCAGACATCAGAACCAGATACGTCTACGAATCCAACCTCGACATGGAAATGATCAAATCCAGCCTTGCGATTCAGATGCGGACATTTTCGACTGGATGCCAAGCAGCGTTAAGAATCCACCAACTAAACGACCTACAAGACGCCAGGCCGACCATACAACCGAACAAGAACGACACCAGTCAGTGTCAACAACATCCACTCGACATTCAAATCCTAGACCACCACAAGATTCCGTTCCAGAACTCAACGCCCGACCAATAAGAACTTGTCGCACCCTAAGACCAGCAATATACAACTAAACCTCTAAATAGTAAACAAAAAAAAGGTACATTGTTGTATATAGACATTAGTTTTTACGAAGCCTATTTTTCGCAATAAAAAATCTATCACCACGTGTTAGTAAAAAAACTACAGTATTGTATAAAAGCCGATTACTCCTTATCTCTGCAAGCAGTCCGACCCGCGCTCTCGACGATGTAAAACTTACTAATTTTAGACTGTAAATAAAGTTACAATTTTAATGAACTAGTCGTATAAGTCTTAATATCTCAAGGCCCACGAACACAACAATACGGAATTGTTTCTCTTTTTTTTAAGTAAAAATTTACGAATTATTGAAGCAGTATTCCAAGCATTGCGAATATACAGTAAAGCAGACGACATTTTACATCAAATAAGGGTACGTCTTGGACCCATGGAAATCAGTCAATGGGGAAAAGAACAGGAAAGTGTATAATTTTGGACAAATATAACCTTTATGTGTTTGTAAAGGCCCAATTGTCTACGCTTCAGCTGTTTACCCGATATACTCATAGGTACATTCACAACAGGTTTGCAGTGTAATTACTATCGTCTTGTCTCACCTCAACAATGTTCTTAGTTTGCCAACATACGTGTTAAGGTTAAATAACACCAAAGCTGATTTGTGGCTAGACGCACTGAAAGTCTTGCGCACCATAAAAAGAATGAAAACTCCGTAGCTAATTCCCGTTTACCATTAGCCCTTTCACTGGTCTAATTGCCACCATGATCTTTTCTTCTATTATAATATCTACACCTGATTATTTGAACGTGGATTTAACTTTCGGCTCACTCTGAACCGTTAATGTCTCTTCAATACAGACACGAAAATCAACAACCATTTATAGTTTACTACACCTTGGGCCTCAATTATTTACTCTTTAGTTCACTAGGCCTATTACGGATAATACTTGATTTAACCGACAGAGTGTAAGCCTTAGCGTTCTTCTTGATATAACTAAAGCAAGTATTATTTTATATACAGATGTATTATAGCTTAAGTAATATATAAACAGCCATTTCAAATAATGATATTAAAAAATGTCCTTGGAATATCAAAATGAAACAGAGCTTTCAAGTTACAAAACTACTAAAGGCATCGTAATTACAAAAATACTTCCACATATTCACCTTATATTATGGAAAAAGGGAATATTAAGGTTCTGTATGATTTCTTAACACATCAACGCAAGGCTAACTGCTAACGCGACGCACTAGTGTAACAATAGACGGACACACACAGACAAAAACATGGACTGCTTTTTAACTCTTTCCGTATTAATTTTGAGTTGAGAAACAAGATTATCTTAAATATTAATATAAATATAATTAATATAAAATATTTTCTTCGTTAGTTGTTCGCCTTATTGAGCGTTACATCGTTTTGATAAAGAACAATTAAACATTCTTGAGAGACTTGACTAATATTGGCGTTTGAAATGAAGCATGCGCCGGTTGCTTCGCCTTACTCAAATAGGTAGTATATAATGGTGTCGAATCGCAGCTGTAGATAAGAACATCGCAATTGCGTGAACCTTTGTTGGAAGACCCCGCCATTGGAAGGCTAGACGTTTCTCATAACCCTAGCCGATCGCCGCGTACGTCTTAACCTTAATGAAGATGGAGTAGAAGCCAGTATGTACAGACTGGTGTCCATGTGGTATGGACAAAAGACCAGAAGATGGTGGTGTTTAGAAGCCAGTATGTACAGACTGGGGTCCATGTTGGATGGACAAAAGACCAGAAGATGGTGGTGTTTAGAAGCCAGTATGAACAGACTGGTGTCCATGTGGGATGGACAAAAGACCAGAAGATGGTGGTGTTTAGAAGGCAGTATGTACAGACTGGTGTTCATGTGGGATGGACAAAGACCAGAGGCTTGTGGTGTTAGACAGGCAATGAAGTGGAATACAATTTCCGGGAACTGTAAATGCGGTCCGGCAATTGAAAACACCTTTGCTCCGATTTGCAAACTGCTAACACGATCAAGTGGGTGTAACAACAGACAGACACACAGACTCACAGACACACAGAGACGTCGAAATTAGAACCTCTCCGTGACATACGTCACTCGAAGAGGTAAAAATCAAAGTCTTGTCTGATTGACTGACAGACTGATAATCAACGCCCAGCCGAAACCGTTTGCCCTAGAAGGCTTAAAATTTGCAGGAACGTTACTCATAAGTAGTAGGCGCGTATTAAGAAAGATTTTTCCAATCCGCCGCCATCTTAATAAATGACGCACAGAAATGTAAAAAAATTCTCTATGCATCAAATAGGCCAGGACAGATAGGCCATAAAAGGGCTTGACCTAGAACATTTGAACATAAAGATGAAAATTGGTACATGTGTTAATTTTGACTCAACAAAAAATATACTAAAAGTCCCCTGCTGTAGAGCGCGAGCTTTCGTCGCCATCTTGGAAAATGGCCGCCGTGAATTACAGCTACAATGTATTCCACGTTCTTCTTCAAAAATTATGAAAATTGGTACACATTATGATTGGAACCACGTGAACATCATGGCAAGATTTTACAGCTCTGTGTTCAATAGTTTGGTCGCCATATTGGAAAATGGCCGCCGTTAATGCTAGGTACAGTATATTTCACCATTTTGTTGGAAAATTATGAAAACTGATAGGTATTATAATCAGAGCTGTGTGAATCTCATAGTAAAATATTGAAGCCATTAGTCAGATAGTTTGGCCGCCATGTTGGAAAATGGCCGCCATCAATGCCATTAAGATACAGTATATGGTTCAAAAACTATGAAAATTGGTAATTATTATGTTGAAGACCGTCTAAACATCACACTTGAATATTAAAGACGTGCTACTGATAGTTTGGGCGCCATCTTCGAAAATGACTGCTCGAAGTGCCAAATACATTACCGATATATAAATTTTATCGATATTTTTTTATTGAGTAGATGATTTTCATGAACATATAAAACGCCATAAAAATAACTATTTTCGAGTCTAAATTATCGACCCAGATGTCGCAGATACACTATTTGCTTGGGCCGTATGGCACTGTTGTGCTTGGAGAGAACTCCCCGTCCCATCGAGTCTTCTGCTGCCTTAATCCTTCCCTGTCACTGACCACCTCCTGACTGGGCTCGCCGCTGACGGTGTCCAGCTTCTGTTGCGTTTGTCGGGCCCGCTGGCCGATCCCGTGTGCCATGACGGCGGTTCCTCAGGTTCAATTTGGAATATGATGGGGAGGGGCGCTGATAAGGCCCCCCAGCTAGGTGTAGCGCTAATCAAGGATTCTGACATGCAATTATTATGAAAAATCTTCAGGATGACGATGAATATGTATGAAATGCTAGAGATTTGTCTAAATTATAATCTTAAACAACTCTAAAATGTATAAACCCTATTTAAATCATATTCTCTAATCAACATGTTGAGAATAACAGCTTGGAATAACTTTTCTTTCTTTCAGAATTTAGGGCAATGATTTTCATGTGGCCATTTTTAAAGATGGCGTCGATAATTTCGACTTCGAGATGTCCATTTTTTGTTGTTTATTACGTTAATGAAAATCATCTATTCAAAAATGGAATTTCAAAAAGATTTATATATTTGAAATATATTTAGCATTTCCAGCAGTCATTTTCGAAGATGGCGCCCAAACTTTCAGTAGCACGTCTTCAATATTCAAGTATGATGTTTAGACGGTCTTCAACATAATTTTTACCAATTTTCATAATTTTTGAACCATATATTGTATCTATATGACATTGATGGAGGCCATTTTCCAACATGGCGGCCAAACTTTCTGATTAATTGCTTCAATATTTTACTATGAGGTTCACACAGCTCTGATTATAATACCTATCAATTTTCATAATATTCCAATAACATGGTGAAATATACTGTACCTAGCATTAACGGCGGCCATTTTCCAATGTGGCGACCAAACTATTGAACATAGAGCTGTAAAATTTGGCCATGATATTCATGCGGTTCCAATCATAATGTGTACCAATTTTCATAATTTTTCAAGTAGAACGTGGAATACATTGTAGCTGTAATTCACGGCGGCCATTTTCCAAGATGGCGGCGACAGCTCGCGCTCTACAGCAGGGGACTTTTAGTATATTTTTTGTTGGGTCAAAAACAACACATGTACCAATTTTCATCTTTATGTTCAAATGTTCTAGGTCAAACCCTAAAAGTCCTGGGCTAAAAGTGCGCGCGTTTCAAACGTTTTCACAAATATTTAGTACACTGGTTTCCTTTAACATATAGACGGGCTGAATGGTCTTTTGGGTTCGATTTGTTGCCATATTTTTAAATGGCGGTCAGAAATTTAAAAACCCTTCTTTATGGAATAATGTCCACATGAAAAGTAGTAAAAAATGTCCCGACGGGTTGACGGGCAACGCCGAGTGCCTTCGCTCCTAGTCCTAGGGTGCTACAAAAATATTAGTCGTCATTAAAATCTACCCATTATTTATATCATTTTGTTGGAAGTTCTTATTACACGCGAGTACTTAAATAAACATTAGCGCTGCACGCCTCCCCCACGCCGATCATTAGCGAAGACGCGAACATCAAAATCCACGGTTTGAAATGTTTGTTACAATAACAAATATTAATGTAGGTAGAGCATATAATAGGTAAGAACGTAAGAATTAGATATATATTAATCCTTGCATTTTTGTCCAAGCTTCCGGTACCATCCCTTGCGTGATTTTAAAAAGGTTTCTCTTTTGTGCCACCAGGAAGATTCGTGTGACGAGTTTTACCTAAACAATGCTTGTGGCTAAATTCCTTCCTATTCACGCTTACGGGTGGTATGATATGCTTATAGCTTTATTGACTGCAGCGAACTTTTGGGAAAAATAAACTTTTATGCTCCCAACCAAAGAATTAGGTTCAGAAAACTATTTCAACTAAATATAATTAACAAGGCGGCCCAAGGGCTCGTAATAGTAGCCTCATCGTACGAGTGAATAGCCCCTCTATACCCTACCCTAATGAGTGGATAACCCCTCTATAACTTACCCTAATGAGCGAATAGCGCTATCTTTTACAATGCTTAAATGATTTACGGTGCATAAAATCAGAGTTGATAGCCCCTCGATGCCCTACTCTAAACAGTGATAAAATTATAACCGTATAAATTTACTTATGCCGTAATTCTAATATTCCGGCGAATCGAAGAACAGATAGTTTTAGTGATAATCCCCTCGATGAGTTTACAACATAGACTTATGCCGATGCACACTTATCGCATCTTATAAATTTCTAACAAGGACTTATGCCCAGAAACGTTTGAAAGAGAAAGTTTAGTTATAATGATTATCCCCTCGAATTACCTTTAGCAATGCTAAAATGATCAAACGCATAACGCTCATTTAACACTATGTTAGCTCTATCTAATTCATATTTGAATTAACCGCCAAAACGTTACAGTCAAACATAACATAGATGGCGATAGCTACCGAACGAGAACGAAACACATGAGGAGCGCGGTAGGAAACGGGGAAAATCGTTATCTATTTAATTAATTAGCACACAAATAAAAAGAAAATAAATATAAAAATAAATATAAAAACCCCAAACATACAAATTCAGAGGTGTCCAACACCACATGTAAAAATTGAAATGTATCCGACCCCACAGATTAAGAGGTACCCCACTCCACCTCACCCCCGTCACTTTAGAGATAAAACTAAACCATAAAAACTCGGGTTTTCTACCAAGTCTCTATGGCTCAGTGGTAGAGTGTCTTACTATTGTGTGAGCGACCCGGGTCTGACCTGGAAAATTTTTAATTAATATAAAATCTCTAACCGACCTCAGTTATCCATATTGGTGGGTTGAGGTACTATAGAGTTCCTTTTAAGCTAAAATCTGACGAAAGCGACAACCCCGGCCACTACTACTACTACTACTACTACTACGGCTCGGGTCAAACTAAGGGCCTCATCGTATACTACGATGTGGCTAAAATACGCCTATAAATAGAATGAATGAAATTCTTAATAAACATTTTAGCAATTTAGATTTATTCAAAGAAGACGTGTTAAAGTTGAAAAATTTAAAAATTAAAAATAATTGACACATTTAAACAATGGTGAACTAAAATAACCTAAATTGTTTACAAGAATTTTTTAAATATTTTTTCTCAAGCCTCTTTTTATTTCTTTGTTTTAAATTAAACTAACTTGGCATAAAGGACGACACAAATTTTGTGAAATTGAATTGTGTAAAATCTCGCTAATTCAACACCTGTATCATAATTATACTCATTAAACTTATTTATTCATGTTTAACGCCTAATTAGGCATGGTTTTATTCAATATGAAAGTTCAATAAATAAAGTAAATGAGCCACATCATTCAGAAAATTAATATATGTGGACAAATATTATTTAGCGTTTACATTGATAGGAAGGCCCTCACGGTTGCCAGTCCCTTAAAAAAACCGGCAACGACTTGTAGCCGAGTTCTTTGATTCTGTGTATGTTTGGTTTTTATGCACAGTCAAAATTCATTACCGAATTCAACAAATTTCATGTTAGCTGAAGTTTATAAACCCCTCGAAGTTCACATCAGACGCCTCCTCTGGCACGGCGTTAGCGATGAATTTTTTTACAGCTGCGATCGCAATTCTTGCCCAAATTTCAAGTCTTGCTCTCGGACATAAAAAACTATCCACACGCTATGAAAATGGCTATTTTAATGAAAGCTAGTAGGAGAGTTAGGAGCATTTGGAAAGATCCTGCTAAAAAGGCTCAAAGAATGTTTTTAAATAAATTTTTCATTGGGTAGTGCATTAATAAAGAGAATCCTCTTTTACAAAATTTTAACGACCTCTAAACTCATGATGTCTCGACTTCACATGGGAAAACATGTTCAACCCATTTATACTAAAAAAGGGCGCTTTCGAAAAGGTTTTATTTCCAACGCCGGGCACAATATTAAGCATTTCTGCTAGTATATCTCTTATATATATACATATATATATTAGGTTGCGATGCACAAGATTGGGTCCGTGAACCCCTAGATTATAATCAAGTAAAGATCATCCCAATCTAGATACTTAACTATGTTGCTTTAACCTTTAAGTAAGCATAATATCTTTGGAATTGCAAGCTGTAAATAACAGCACATAGATATGTAAAGACTCTATAATAATGTTTGGAATCTACCGAGACAGGAAACCTTTCACGGTTTCCATATAATTATATCTTTCTACTATACAAAAACGAGTTTTGCTTCGCAGTCCTTAAAAAACTGCATTTATACACAGTCCGCCACACTTTTTCAAACCCACAAAGGGCCAGGAACTAGAAATTATTATATGTATTGCAATTTGAAATGAAGTTTAATCGATATGACAAATTTGCTTTTAATTGCGTAGTTCAAACATTTGTTATGATTAGAAATTTTACAACAAACACAGGTATAAATGCCGCGTTTCGAGATAAAGGGAGATTAGATTTTCACGTACGAAATTATATAGAATCTGTTCCCGTAAAACTAATCCATGTCAAATAATTAAGGCGAAAAAATACAAAATGAGCTTTTAGCATTTTAATTTTTCAGGGTGGAAGAGATAAGAAGAACATTTATTTCGAGTAAAATGTCGCTTTACTACTCCTAAAATGAGGTCCCTCATTCTGATTTGTGGCTTTAAAAGCAGTGTCGTATTTCTGACATTTGTCATGCATTCAGAAAAGGTGTTCATATGTGTGTTGTTACATCTTGTATAAGTTTAAACTTCAGTTCGAACTCGAGTCATAATCGTCCTTGATTTAGCTCTTGCATGGTTCTGAAAAGCGGCATTTATACCCGTGTTTGTTGTAAAATTTCTAATCATAACAAATGTTTGAACTACGCAATTAAAAGCAAATTTGTCATATCGATTAAACTTCATTTCAAATTGCAATACATATAATAATTTCTAGTTTCTGGCCCTTTGTGGGTTTGAAAAAGTGTGGCGGATTGTGTATAAATGCAGTTTTTTAAGGTCTGCGAAGCAAAACTCGTTTTTGTATAATATCTGTCCCTTTTTGGGGAGAAACGTTATTTTGGAATAAATTAGTTCTGGAATAGTCAAACTCAATCGTCCAATTTTTTAAGACTAATTATATAGTATTTCACTAAATCGTAACTTACATTTGGAAATTAGAATGGTCGGATAATACAATGCACTGTATAAAAACACACTATGCTAAATATTCGTTGAAACCATGTGAAAATTTTAAAAATTCTCCAACTATTTCTTTGTGATCATTTAACCTTTGGCTTAGAAAGACAAAAAATAGGCCCTAAAAGTTTTAAAAAAATCACGTGAACTTAATTAGAGAATCAAAATGGTGAAATTAAGCGTGAGATTTGAATTGAAACTTTATTGAAATGCAGCGCGTGCTGGCGCGTTAGCTAGCGCGTGGTTTAAAAATATTTTTTTTGAAACCTATACAAAAACGCCTAGTTAACCTTACACTACGAGAAATGAGATACTGTACCTTTTCAGCCTTTGCTAGTGCTGTAAAGTTAGGCTGTGAAGAAAGTGTACCCCCTTGGTCGCGAAAATTTTTCCACCTCATAATGTTAAGCTCCATAGAGTTTAACATTAGGATGTAGGATTGAGTATAAATAGGGGATTTTCTTAATTGCTATTATTAAATTTATATATTTTGTGAAAATATAGGATAACTTCGTTTAATTCCTTAAAACAAATTAATTGAATATTCCTTCCACACTGTTAAATCTTAATCGCGTAGACCCTGACCATTTGTAATAGTTTAATTTTTAGCCACATCGTATGATGTACATCTACGATGAGGCTCTTAGTTTGACCTGCCCTGTAGTAGTAGTAGTAGCAGGGGTGTCACAGCAGCGCCTTTGGCAGTACTAAATTTTTCGTTCGTCAATGAAGGGAAAGTGAAAGGGAGAATATTGTGGTGAAGGTGATATTTTTCGTTTGTCTACTTAAATGGAAGGGAATTATAAACTCTCCCTTTGAAATTCCTCTCACCCGTCCTCAATACGATTTCACGCTTTCAAGACCGCTCCCTATTTCAACATTCAAAGAAATCGAGGAAAAGCAAAAGTAGCGCATTAATTTTATGTACGCCTGTTAAGTACGGTACCATGTGGCTACTATTACGAGTCTTTGGGTTGTCTTGTTTAATACTATACTTATCGCAATGTGTGTAATCTCGTAAACTAGGTAAATAGTTTTTATTATGCACACTAAACAAACTTTTTATTTCATTTCATTAATAATATGTGTACATATTACCTTTATAATATTAATATATACAATAGTATTAATGATTGAATGAATGAAAGTTTATTGTGCATATAAAAAACCACGAAGATTCACGAGAATATACACAGTTAAAGTATTGTATTTGCAACTGTTAAGAGTATCAAAAGGCAAAAAAATAAATAAATCGTATTAAACCAGCTCCTTGTATTTAACATAAAAAATATCAAAATTTTCGCCAAAATTGTTAACTGCAATTTGCATTCTTGTAATTCGATTTAAGTGTTTATTAGATTCCCTAAATGTTTTTCTAAACTGCCGGAGCGGTGGACTAGGAAGTCCAACCGTCCTAGCAGATCTGGAAGAGTTATCCTATTATGAATTAGTTGATGTTCAAATTTAACGTCGTTAATAGAAGGATATGAGCTATTGTTGGAATGTCTAAATAGCCTAGTAAGATATGGTAATCATATAGAGCCTTTTTCGTGAAATAAGTGTGGCAATATTCTATAAATTTCCGTTGTACATTCTCAATTTGACCTTTAAATATTGACTACAACTACCCCAGGCCAAGCCACCATACAAGACCAGAGATCTCACTAAGGCTTGATAAAGGAGACGGAAATGGTCTAGAGAATTTAATTTCTTACACAGTTTCAGGCAAACAGCTAGAGTTCGGCGACTTAATTCAACGCATTTATGTATCTGATCACTAAAATATATTCCTTTGTCAAAGATCACGCCAAGATCTCTGACCGTGGTCTTAAGGGGTATCTGAGCGCCCTCAATACTATAGACATTGTTAATTTCTCTAGCAATTCGCCTGGTGAATGTGACATGCTCGGATTTAGTTGGGTTTATTGGTAGTTTGTTAAGAGAGCACCATCTGGCTATAGAGTCAAGGTCAAGTTGTAGTAATTTACTGTCTAATTTAGAATTTATGCTTTTGAATACTTTATTGTCTACATACAATGATATTAATATATATATATAATAATATTAATACATACAATGATATTAATATATATATAATAATATTAATACATACAATGATATTAATATATATATGATAATATTAATACATACAATGATATTAATATATATATAATAATATTAATATGTACAATAATATTATAAATATTTTTTTATAATAGTAATGCGTATCAACCCCAATCTGGGTATAACCGCTTAGAGTGACTACTTCAACTTCTATTACGTGTGGAAGTTTCATACTTTTATCTAAAAATAAAGTCATTTGTTTATTCCCGCCCCACGACGCTGTGACGTAGACGCAAACCCAATTATGTTTGGTAAAGTCTATAATAATCACAAAATCGTATCATTCTGAGACTTTAAATAGAAAGTCCTTATTTCTGTATGCATTAGCAAAGGTAGAAAATCTATAGTTCAAAGAAAGTGGAAGAAACTCTGATAGGTCGTTGCTATGGTGACTATGTTTACAAACTAAATGTTTCTAGGAAAGTATTTCTTTCAGTGAAATAATTTTACTATTTTGGGATTCTGTTCAATGACGCCGTCTAGTGCCAGAAACTCAATTCACTGTAAATTAATATATCATAAAGTAGTATAAGTTTAAATGAAATAACCTTTCTTTTATGAGGGACGTCAAATGTTATATTAACTTTGGTGACTGAAATTCCTTTTCATTTTCACTGTCGAAGAAAGTTCAGGAAACTGTACTTGAAGTTGAAATAAGTTCATAATTTTTAGTTTTATTGAAAATAAACATGTTTGATGAAAAAAATTAACTTAGCATGAACTCTAAAAATTAGAACATATTTTTCTCCAAATTGTTTCTGAATAATAAATTTTTGTAACGGTGTTGGCAACGCACCTTTAATCAGTTGAAAATGAAAGATAGGAAAAACTGAAATAAATTAATAATTAGGTATAAACTTTCTGGCAATGATAGACCAAAAATGTACAGTTTAATGCAACTATAAATGATATTTTGGAGAGATTTTCAAACATTTTTTAGATTAAGAAAATGTTCCCTGTCGATATGCAACTATAAATGATATTTTGGAGAGATTTTCAAACATTTTTTAGATTAAAAAAATGTTCCCTGTCGATATTTAAGCATTGTTTCACAGGGAATTATGTTTGGAAACGATTTTTTTCGTGTATTTGTTTGAGCTTTGCCTACAGATTATTTTATATTTGGCTTAAATATCGATTTTCCACCTTCAACATTGTGGTCTAAACATGCATAATGTAATAAAGTTTCAATTTAATTACTCTTATATCACGTGATACTATCTGCATGTAATTTAAGAAATAGGTTCATCATAATTTCTCAATTTATTTTAAATTTTAAGAACTAAAGATAGTATAAAGACCAAATTTAGGGCGTATAACATAATAATCACCTTTAGCGCAATTTTTAACAGATGTTAAAATGGCAGATTCGTTTTTCACCCTTACCGTTTAAAGGGGTTCTATACTTCTTTAAGTCTTTCTAGAAAACAAAAGCTTAAATTATAGCAAAGCTTCCCTTATCTCCATATCTTTTTTTATTTAATTAAAAATAGGAATACAATCGGATGAGTCTTAAAAAAATTATACCATTTGTAAAAGTGCACTATAAAGAAACCACATCGACATAAAATTGATTCCCTTCATTACACTGGTTCTCATCAAATAGAGCTTTGCGATTTTACGGACCTTGGGTTCTCATCAGCTTAAAAACGAGACAAACTCGTAACAGTCGAAGAAGCAAATAATTTTCACATTCAATATTTTTATGCGGATATTATAGCTGCAGTCCTCGATAATGTCGTAAAGTAGACGAAAGAATGCATAAAGAGTTGCATTTCACAATCAGATATCCTTAATTTGTACATCATTAGCGACAAAGTTTCAAATGATTATGATTAAAATCGGCTTTCGTATATCCCTCAGAAAAAACTAAAAACATGACACAGCAGTGATTTCAAAAAAAGTTACAAAACAATAGTTTTAAATTGGCTGTAGAGAATGTGAAAGTTCATATCAAAAACTAAACCATGGAAAAAGAATGCTCGTGAGGAAATTTGTTTTCACGCTATAGGAAAGGCAGCTCCCTATCTCGAACGACATCATATTCTGCATATACTTTGCTACAGCATCGGTTGTCAACACGCGTAAAGCTAGGTCTCTATGTAACCTAGCTTTGTGCGTGCTGATAAGAGACGAAAAACGTCAGGATTTTCAGGATTTAAAACATCCGGGAGTTTTTTAGCTCGAATGCACGGATCTCTAAGCCTCAGATTCAAATACGTGTGAAATTGCTTAGCCAACTACAACGCACAACCGATGCTGGAACAAAGTATATACAGAATAAGCTGTGGAGTTGCCTATCCAATAGCGTGAAAACAAATTTTCTCACGCGCATTATTTTTCCATGACTAAACTTGGCAACTTTCCCATACCAAGAGGTAATTTTAAGCACACGGTCACCCGTGTTGCGCAGACGCGGAAAACTTATAATAGAAAAGTAAATGTCAGGAAAATGGAAAATTCTTTTCGTCACGCAATTCAATAGTTCTAGCCTATTTCCTAGAAATATTCCCTAGACCCGACATGAAAGCAACGGAGAAAACCAATCCTGGTTGTACTGCTTCGTCAAGGGCTTGCTAAACTAGAAATTATTGTTAGCGCTCCTGCCTTTGTTTGACTGAAATCGGTATAAAAATCAGTGTCGAAAAGGACTTTACACCGTAAATGTATTGAGAGCCTAAAGAAAAGCTGTGGGCTCAGAGCTAGTCCTGTTCAATAACAATCGATGATATAATCGATGGTATATTTTGGTTATTGAAACGTAGTACAGTCTAACATTAAAACTGTCGGCCACTCGCGTACCCCGACGTAAATCCTCGCGGAGCAGCCCTTTTCCTTCTAGTTACAGTAGTCATTACGGATCTCAAGGGTCGCCACTATCTCTCATCTCAGATAGTCGTCGCGGGTCACCGTTAGCTCTCATCACGGAAAGTCGACGCGAGTCGCCAGAACTCCTAATCACGGATACAAGAAAGGTATCGCACACCTCTTTTAGGAGTGCTGCATTTCCAACGTCGGAAGGTAGGACAGTAATATAGATTATGTTCGGACAAATCTTTTAATTGGCCATTTACATCTTTGTAAAAGATCAACTACTGTCCATATCCAATTTTCACTTTTAAAATTTAAGAACGACTTTGTGACTATAAAGCATGTACAATTAAAAGATCTTTGAAAACAGTGGGGTGGCTAGAAACATTTGTTGTCAATACTTTACGTAAGACGATAATGGGATCGCTCTTGGTGACGAGCTACAAGTTTCATATACTATAAGTTTAACAAACTATAGAACCTAACCTAAACAGATGCTAATGTAATTTTGATAAAGTGTTAAACTGCTTTGGATACAAACTTGTTGCAAAATTTGGTTGAGCATTGATCAGGATTGTATGCAATCTTGATCACGTTTTAATAAGCAAATAAATTCAAAGTTATTCACATTTTTATAAGCAAATAGATTCAAAGTTATTCACATTTTAATAAGCAAATATATTAAAAAATGATCACATTTTAATAAACAAATGGATGGAAAGTTGATCATATTTTAATAAGCAAATAGATGGAAAGTTGATCACATTTTAATAAGCAAATAGATGGAAAGTTGATCACATTTTAATAATAAAATATATTCAAAGTTGATCACATTTTAATAATAAAATATATTCAAAGTTGATCACATTTTAATAACATTTGATAAGGGGTTTATAAATTTTGAATTCAATGTTGAAAAGAGGTTTATTAATTTTGAATTCAATGTTGAAAAGAGGTTTATTAATTTTGAATTCAATGTTGAAAAGAGGTTAGTAAATTTTGAATTAGGGGCTAAAAATTTTTGAATGTTGTGTTTTTTAGTAGTTTTCTTTAGGTCAGAATCCAGGCTCATCATGAATAGTTGATTTTATAAAATAAACCTTGGCAATCTTGTTGGAATTTCTCTTCGTCTCTAAGTCACAAAGCCTAGATGTATACCTAGTTTTCAGACTAGGAGGATTGATACCATTTACACTGCAGGAGGCAAGGCTACTTGGTGCTGCACTTTGTACGCCAAGTAGCCTGGCCTCCTGTTATAAATGGTACCAATCTTCCTAGTCTTAAAACTGTGCAAGTGAACACTGACTTACATTCATTATCTTACTTAAAGGGAATGAGAAGCTTCGTTTGAAAAACCTCCGATTTATATTGCAAAAGATAGAATTAATTTCTGTGAATTCAAAAATATCAAGCTTTTAATTCTCCGATTTCTGGTTATTTGGCTATATGCATTTGAAAATGCTTCATATGAGATTATTTGAAATCCTCTTTTTAAGAAAGGCTAAAACGTTTCCTGTAGTCCGACGTCACAGATATATTTTTTCACGTGAGATGGTGCCACTCTCTGCTATCAGACCCGGGGTTTAGACTGGCGAGAAGCTCGAGACGCGTATACCTCGCGCATATGGGGATTTCCGCGCTTTTTTCCCTCACGTCATAATGATGTCATAAATAGTGGTCGGCATTTGGATAGGATAATATCTGTTTGTTTTATCTTTATCCATAATTTGAAATTATCCACGGGAAGTCTATGATTAATGCAATGTAATCACGAATAATTATCTGATTATTATCCATGGATAACTGATTAACCAAAATTCTGTGGATTATCTTGTCCAAACGCCGACCACTAGTCATAAAACAGGCGAACAAGCTCGACAAGACAAAGTTGCTCATATATCGAAACTCATTTTTCGTGATTTTTCAATGGATTTTATAAATTGAACCAAAGTCTCAATTATATTAAAAACTTGATGTTTTGATAGTAGAGACTTGAAAGTGTAACATTAAACCACTTTCGTGGTGAAATATGATATGAAATTGCAAATTTGCACACGCTTTAAATTTTCAAAACGAGCGTCAATAAACTTAAGTAGCCAAGGTTTAACGGTATTAAGAAAGTGTTCATTTCAAGTATAGTCCACTCGATCACGCTTGTTGCTCGAGCAGCCAGCGTGATCGAGTGGGCTATGATTTAATGAAATGGTCGGCTTTAATTCGCTCTTGCGAGATGACGTAGAAAATGACGTCGAAGGCAAAATTTTACATCACAAAAGTTGTAATTCATGAACTAATCCATCAGTAACGATTTTTTAGTAATTCCAAGTGTAAACGGGAAAGCTTGACTTTTGAAGGCTGAAAATAAAGAATAAATTAAAATTAACTGGCCAAAGGTTTGCCTTACTTTTAACTATAGTCGTTAGTCAGAACTTCAGGTTTTATGGCTCCTGATTGAAAAAGGTCTGAAGTATCAAACATTTTTAAAATTCACACAGTTTTATTACCTTGACTGGACTTGTTAGCGTAACTTATTTTCAAATTGACGGAGTCGCTTAAACGAGAGTTGCTAAGCCCAGTTTGAAATTTTTTAGGGTTAAAAGCAATTAAGAAGGTAGTTAGTGAATTTGGTGCCGGTGTTTTGATTTGGAGTACATCTGTAAGGGTGAAAAGTGTTCGCTAATTCTTTCTTAAGCCAATCATGTCTACTATCCTCATGATTTTGTAAACGAATTTGATGAAGTTAACCAAGGCTTAGTGAATGGCCAGGAGTTTTGCGAGCTTAGTGTTTGGTTAAAACCTGTTCGTTCTGTAATATCTATGAAGACTTTTACTCAATTCTAACTCATTTTAAATTTTCTTTGGTCTACCCCGTTTTTTTTCTTGTCTTGTGTAACTTCCATTTTTAAACAATGTTCTTTCAAAAATTACAATCCGAGCCCATTCCAACTTGGCAGACGACGTTTATTTGACCCGGATATACATACAACGCCATAACGAAAATAAGACCCGCCTCTTCTTTCATATCCCTCCGTCACGGGTAAGGGGGTCGTGGACTTGGACCCGAATAACCCTGTTACCCATTCCGTCTTAATAAAATAAATCTATCCCTGATTCAAATAAAAATTCCTCCATTAATTCCTTAAAACCTTGCCTACGTTACACTGTTAAAAAAAAAGGTATTTTGAAGGTACTATAAATTACCTCCGGGACCTTTTTAGTACCCATGAACGTATTCTATTAGTTGTCTCACAGTGCGGGTATTAAATGATTTCGAAAAAGGTATTTTGGGAAAATAAGGTATGTAATGAAACCTTTTAGAGTTTCAGCGCTTCTAGCGGTATTTTATCGTACCCTGGATGTAGAAAAGGACTTAACAGATCCCTTTAGAGGGATTTTTTAGCTCCGGTCTGCTTATTATTTCTAACACTACTAGAGTAAAGTAAAATACATGATATAATGCTTCTAGCCCAAATTCTCTAACACTGCTCACTTCACCATTAGCACTTGTAATGACAGCGCAGAAGGAATCTCTGTTGGAATATTATATATAAGCATAAAGAAAAGGTTAGGTTAGGTTTAGTTTTAGGTTTTTCACTTAATAGGGTAGTGGTTTTCTACCCGAGATTTAAATTTCAATCGCAAGCATCCTAGCTAGTGGTTTTTCTTAAATATTTAAATAGATATAATTAAAATTAATTATTTTCTTCTACAGTTATGGACATAAGCATACGTTACATCATTTAAATGTGGTACAATTATGACATAAGGTATACATAATTAATATAAAGGTTTGAATCCGAGCGTACGCCTTGAGTCGCCATTCAGAAAATATCCATGTATATGTGACCCCCAATTACTATTATAATGTAACAGTGCCACACCTTCCTTAACTATGGGTAAGCAAAACTTGGGGAAATCTATAGCGGTTGATCCCTTGCTTACTTTCATGATCCTGTAAGCCTACAGCACAGACACTAAAAGGCGAGATAGATGGCAAAATTTTATACTCGTACTGCGAGCCTACAGCGTAAAAGACGAGATGGAAGGCAAAATTTACCCTCGCGTCTTTCCGTCTCAGTAACATCGAAGTTGTCTATTGCTTACCTTGTCTGAGAATGATTCAAGCCCGTGGTAATTAAGGAAAAGCTTACCGGTATCAAATGTGCCGCCAATATTTCTGATGGCGCGAAAATATAATTTAGACCTGTTCGTGGGTTTTATTTGACACCTAATTCGGTAGCTCAAAATACCTTTAAAAGTATATTTTCGAACCTTTTTGAGTATTAACAGGTACCCTTTTCGGTAATAAGGAGTACCTTTCAAAATTTTAAAGTATTATTCTGACCTTTGTTGCCTTGTTCGGGTTTAAATAATACCTATTTCGGTATCACAAAATACCTTGTAGTCCTCAAAAATACCTTGATAAAGAGGTATTTTAGAGTACCTTTACACAACGGTATTTTGTAGTACCTTTATAGGTACGTCTGGGGATGCATCGAAAAACACCTTTAAAGGTACTAGACAGTACGGTTATTTTTTACAGTGTAATCAAGGCCTGTGCGCGGCGCCGATTTTTATTTTGGCAATTTAAGTTGCCAAATTCTCTCACCTGAGGCGCTGTTAGATGGACCTAAATAATTTGAATTGTTAATTTTCTCGCGCTTAGAATTTTAAAACTCATTTTCGTGCGCGTTTCGGTCCAGCTATCAATGAAATCTCGCGGTAGAATAGGGAGAAAATAAGAAGTTCCGTTTCTTAAATGTCGCCCCTTTGAAACCACCGCTCACAGGCCTTGAATAGCGTAGGCAACGCTTAAAAACACCCTCCATAACCCAAAATATTTACAAATGGTACAAAAACACAACAACAGAGAACCCGTAGGCTTGTTTTGGCACCCCAGAGGGTTAGAATAAACACCTTAAGGTGTTTTTTTTTAAAGAAAATACCTTTAAGGGTATAAAAATACCACATCAAAATCCAACTTTTTTACAGTGTATAAAAAGCGATTGATTCAAAATAAATGATATGAAAAGACGCAATTGCGAGAACCTTTGGTGGAAGTCCTGCCATTGGGAGGCTAGACGTTTCTCGTAATAATAGCCGATCGCCGCGTACTTCTTAATCCTACGATGGGAGTAGAAGCAAACAAGTTAGGAAAACCAAAATATTACCTCTCCGAGTCGGGGAAAAGACTAGTATACGACCATGAATTTATTTATTAACATGAATATATATGTGTATCATTAGCCTTTCTATCATGTTATTCAGGGATGGGAGGGACCTTTCTATTACATACGCGTTTAACGTCATCGCGGTAGCCAATCAAAATCTAGACACCTGGAAGTTCGAACAGCAGACGACCAGTTTAACAAAATTGTATGAGGGATACAATTTTCGGTTAGGTTCACCAAAGTGCGTCAACTGAATATTAAAAATGATCGCCGATACGTGAATAAATATCTCAACACGATGTCCGAAAGTGATATTGATCTTTTAAAGGAAATTATAATAAGTGCCTGCAATGGTTTTTCCTAATCTGAAACTGAAAACTGTTGGCAAAGTGCTAAGCCTTGGCCATTATGAAAATTAATGTAACGGTTGAAAGTAAACTACTAACATTTTAAATCGTGAGAATTGATGATGCTGGTTTTTCCCTGCTGTTGGAGTTAAATTAATTCGGTAGTTGATCCATTTACAAGCATAATTAGCCTTCCGCGTGACAAGAGCTTTAGCTTTAAAAATAAACCGACAGAAATCCTCTGACGTCACTCAAACTAAGCCCCTCCCATCCCTGAATATGTAGTTCAACTAGTCAATGCAGATATATATTCATGTTAATAAATAAATTCATGATACGACTCAATATCGAAATACTAGAGCAACATTTTTTCGCTTTGTTTTTTCTAACGAGGCTTAAGTCATTGAATAGTTTTCTCTACATTGTCAAAATATATAATCATCCGCTAATCCTAGTTTTCAAATCATTATTTACAATGAATATATAAGTTCTATGTTAAATTTTATTCTCTGATGCATACCACTAACCCGATAACGATTAGCCCTTTCACTGATATAACTGCTACCATGATGCTTTCTTCTATTATAAAATCTAAATCTGATTATTTAAACGTGTATTTAACTTTCGGCTCACTCTGAACCGTTAATGTCCCTTCATTACAGACACGATAATCAAAACCCAAATTTTACTCCACCTCAGGTCTCAATTATTTACTCATTGGTTCACTAAGCCTATTGCGGGTCAAACTTGATTTACCCGACAGAAACCAGGCCTTAGCTTTCTTCTTGAATTAACTAAACCAAGGATTATTCTATATACAGATGTAGTATAGCTTAAGTAATATATAAACAGCCATTTCAAATAATAATATTAAAAAACATCCTTGGAATATCAAAATGAAGCAGAGCTTTAAAGCTACAAAAGTACTAAATGCATCGTAATTACGAAAAAGATTTCCACATATTCACTTTATATAATGGAAAAAGTGAATATTAAGGTTCTGTAGGATTTCTTAACACATCAAAACAAAGAGAACTGCTAACTCGGCGCACTAGTGTGACAACGGACAGACACACACAGACAAAAAAATAGACTGCTTTTTAAAGGGATACTTTCTTTTATTTTCATTGCAATAAATCCCTATAAGGTTAATTTATTTCGATAGATAGACAAATAAGGATTCTGAAAATATATATGTTTTTATATTTGAGTTTAATTAATGATTTTTAAATTACGATTAAAAGATCCAAAATGCTCTTGTTTTGCGATCATGAGGGCACCTGGTGACACAGAGCCGAACCACCGAAAAACGTTACTAGTTCGTCTCTACCAATTTCTCCGTAGTGTTTTTCCTACTGGTAGGGGGATTCATTCTGTGAGCGCAGTATGATACAGATTGACGGGAATTGGTATGGCTGCACACCAAATTCTTCTACTTCAGAAGAACTACCCTCAGATTCGTTTATTATAAATTGTTCCGAATTTTCTGAAACCAAAGAATCAGAGTTCGAACTTTCATCCTCAGATTCAGGACCGGAATGATCAGAAATACTTTCTCGTCTGACATTCTTAAGCATATAAGCAGACGACGATTCACCAGGCAAGCTGACCTAGATTCTCGTTCCTACTATTTTTTACTCCTTAAACGACAGTTTTCATTCCAACTACTACCAACCAATCAGAGGCCGAACTTTACCTACGTAGGTAATGGGTTGAAAATGGTGGCCGATTTTAAATCTGGCGTTCAAAATTTCAATTTTTATTCACGTTTATTTTAATTAATAAATTTTTCTGGCGATTTCTACTGACCCCCATGTTTTTAGGGGTGGTTAATTTATAGAAAACCAATGTTAGTGTGACCAACTCAGATAAAGCCGATTCTATCCCTTTAACTCTTTCTGTATTAATTTTGAATTGAGAAAAGAGATTATCTTAAATATTAAAATAAATATAATTAATATTTAATATTTTCTTCGTTAGTTGTTCGCCTTATTGAGCGTTACATCGTTTTAAAGAAGAATAATTAAACAACCTTGAGAGACTTGACTAATATTGACGTTTGAATTGAACGATATGACTGTTGTTTCGCCTTAGTCAAATAGGTAGTATATAAAGGATTCGAATCGCAACTGTAGATAAGAACATCGCAATTGCGTGAACCTTGTGGAAGACCCCTCCATTGGAAGGCTAGACGTTTCTCGTAACCCTAGCCGATCGCCGCGTATGTCTTAACCTTAAGGATGATGGTGGTGTTAGAACCCAGGTGTACAGGCTGGTGTCCATGTGGGATGAACAAAAACAAAGACTAGAACATGGTGGTGTAGAAGCCAGGTGTACAGACTGGTGTCCTTGTGGGATGGACAAAACAAATACTAGAAGATGGTGGTGTTAGAAACCAGGTGTACAGACTGGTGTCCATGTGGGATGGACAAAGACGAAAAGGTGGTGGTGTTTAGAAGCCAGTAAGTACAGACTGGTGTCCAAGTGGGGTGGACAAATGAACAGAGTTGTTAGACAGGCAATGGAGTAATAGCCTGTAAGTGGAATACAATTTCCGGGACTGTAAATGCGGTCTGGAAATTGAATGCACGTTTGCTCCGATTTGCAAACTGCGAACGCGGTCACGTGGGTGTAACAACGGACAGACAGACACACAGACACGTCGAAATTAGAGCCTCTCCGTGACTTACGTCACTCGGAGAGGTAAAAATGGCTTCCTGCGAACATATTTGCACCGATGTGCCAACTGCGATTAGGGTGACTGACGGATACGTCCAGTGTAATATCTGTCTGTGACATCATTGTCACTCGGAGAGATTAAAATGCAATGATAACACACTCTACAATACTCAGATGGCGATAGCTTTTCTATCTTTGGAACTCCATAAATCGATACTATTATTGATATGAATTTTACAGCTCTGAAACAATCGCGGTTATTGAATACTTATTCCTATGGGTTTCAAAGCAAAGACGCTATGCAGGGTTGGCAAAAACCCGGAAAAAACTAGTTTTTGCCGGGACACGTGGAAAAAACCGGCAAAAACTAAATTCATGGTTACAAAGTGGTAAACTAGCGAGTTTTAAGTGCATTTTCGTGATGTTTGTTATTGTTATGTTAGAAAAATAACAATAGTATTTTTAATTTTTAAATTTGAGGTGGTTATTACTCTATTAAATTTTTAGTATTCAAATTTGCCAGGTTTTTCGCGAATATTTAACGAATGATTAGTTAAATACTTCACATAGCAACTGGAAAAACCTTAAAAAGTGGAAAAAACCGCGGAAAAAAATGGTTTTTGCCACCGGTTTTAACCTGGTTTAAACCGCGCGGTAAAAACCGCGGAAAAATTAGTTTCCACCATATTGGGAGAAAACACCACGTGAAAGAGCATCCAAACATCTACCAAGTCAGAAAGTTACAGCTTTGTTTCTATTTGTTTAGGGTCAACACCAATTTTTCCTGTACTAAATTTCCCATTGATTTAAAAACAGAACTGAAATTTTGGTGTTACGATCTAGAGAGATTGGAGAAGCCAAGGATGCAAAGTTGTTACTATCATACTCTTTTAAGGAGATTGCCAGTGTTAGTTTACAGTGTTTTTGTACGGCTAACTGCCGCGTTCTACGCTGAGCTCCGTGGAAAGAGGCTAATTTGCAGCCCGTCCCTTTCTAGGTATGAAAAATAACCCTCCATTTTTTTCCGACGTCCTTCAACTCGATATTTCTTCCGAAAGATCAATAGACAGGATGTGAATAATGTAATTGAGGGCTTTGAGCTTATGTATTTGACTGACCCAAAAATAATAACCATTCTTCAATTTTACACGTAATTATATAGAGCACTGGGCCGCCTTTCCTAATCCAAGTGTGCCGGTAAAGTTTATTTTTACCAAAAGGCAGAATGCAGATCACTATTATTTAATTAAGTAAAAGCGAATAACATTCACTGCGCACGTCACAAGTAATAATTTGAAAACAATGGCGAAATTTCATGGTAAAATGTTCATGGCGAACAAAATTTTGATGAAAGAAACGAAGATAAGGGTCTTTTTTCCAAATATTTGTTTTAAAATCTTAAATTAAAAATTTTAATTTTAAAAAATCCGAGTTCTTACGTTTTTTTTTCTAGGTATAATTATCAAATACATTTTAATTTACTTCGAATATGATTCAAAAAAGTCCTGTCCGGTCGTCACATTAAACAAACTTTGACATTTAGCTAAACCGATTTTTCACACATCTGCACAATACCATACTGCATTAGGGATTAAATGAATGGAAAATATACCATTCTCAAAACATATTTAGTGTAATAAGTTATAAGCATCACGTATTAAGCCACGTTTACACGAGACACTTTACAACCGTTTTGGAAAGGGCTCATGCTTCTTCAAAATAGTGAACGCATTTCCTCATGAAAGTCCTATCTGTTTAACAGCAAAATGCTCCATTTTCCAAAACGAGTTCGAAGTGTTCCGTGTAAACTTGGCCTTAATGTTATTAGATGTGTGTATTCCCGCATATTTAATAGAGGAAACCCTTCAAATCATAAACAGTTTGGAGTGGGAAACTGGAAGAAATTAAAGCTTCTCTTTAGTATTTTATTTAGTAGATTTGGATTATATAATCCTCGTCGGGCTATTTTCTAAATCACATCTTACTTTTTAATACAGATTAACATTAAGCCGTTCTGAATAATCCGATTTAAAAAATTAGTTTATATTAACGAGGGAAAAAATAGATTCTAGTGGCACACCGTATTTTAGTAATTGGACATCGCTTTAATAGTTACCACTTGAAACTGTTTGTTGGCTACCATTGAGACATTTCAAAAGGGATAGCCGTCACGCCAATGGTTTTGGGACCGTCCATAATCTACGTCACGAAAAAAGAAGCACTTTCTGACACCCCGTCCCCTCAGTTCACGCTTTGTCACGTTTTCTCAGACCCCTCCCCTAAAGACCATGCCACATTTAAAAAAAAACCTCCCCCAACGCACTATAATCTCTCTTAATTTACAAATTTAATTTGATTAAATTGAAAAGAAACCCTTTAAATTGAGTGATTTGGCGTTCCACTCAGAAATATTTTGCTTGGATTGAAATTAAAATTTCTCTTTCGTTTTAAGCTTTTTGCAAATACTGTTAGCCTCTGATTGAGCTTTAGAACTTGGATGTGCTTTTTTATAAGCTTCAAAAAATTTTCTCACACAAAGTGGCACACTTTATAGGTTTCGAAATTGTCACGCGAAAACCAAAAGTCCATTCGAGCACGGGATTCAGGGGTTTCAAAAATGTGCGGAAGAAAAGAAACCATTTCAATCGGGAAGGGGATCCGATTCATCCTCGCTATAATTCTATTTTAAAACTTTAAACTGATACTAAACATACTCTATTTAGCAATCCTAATTTTAAATGTGCTGTTTAAATTGGCTACACGTATGCGTAAGTAGAAGATAATTGCTTAACTTTTCTGTTACTTAAGCGAAGATGGAATGAAAATTTTGGTAAATTATTGTAGAGGTCGTTCCCACAGTGGACTTTGGAACGTTGTGTTTTTTCTTCTACAACGAAAGAGAGTCGATCGGCCTCTTAAAATTAATGTTAAATGTGACGTCACGCATCGAAGAATCCCTCCCCCCTTTAGAGTGTGACGTAGTTCATGGACGGTGCTTTCAACATTTATATTAGCAGATAATGGGACCGACGTAGCTAGAAATTATAATAATATATTAATGGGGACGAACTAAGGAATATCTCTTTATCTTAAGAATTTAAAATCTCACTCCATCGTAACAAGTTGAAATATTGTTTTTTTTACATATTCATTTTTGTTTCATCTAATGCATTTAGTTTTTAGATACCATGAGTGAATCATATACTAGCTCCCTATAAGTTACTCAGCCACACTGGTCTAATGTATCCAGCATTTTCTTCCCGCCAAAAAAGTGTTACCTATATGCGACCCCCAGTGAGAGAAAATAACACTGCTCTCGGCGCTTACGTTTTTCTGGTAAAAATCCGGAAAAGGGGATCAACCAATAAAACTTTGAACTGTAAGGTAATTAGTATAAGCAGACGACATTTTAGAAATGTTGTGATTGTTTGCGGACGGTTCACAATCGTATTTTATTTTTGAAATTATTTTAATGGGTTAAGGTTGGCGCAATAGGAAGTTTTATTTTTTCGCATTAAAATGGCAGAATTTTTTAATATTTTTTGACGAAGCCCAAATGAAATAAACTCATTTAATTCAGAGCGTTGCCTAAGGAATAAGAATTTTTATTCCGTAGGCAACGTTCAGAGACAGGAACTATTTATGGTGAGAGAACCAAACTTTATCAAAAAACTACTACCACGACCACGACCACAGGCTCGCGGGAGAAACTAATAGCCTCATCGTATAAATACGATGTGGCTAAAAATAAGAGCTAAACAACAACTTAATAGTCATCTCGAAAACCTTACTAAACTTTTTAATAACGCGTCTAAAGTACTAATAGAAAAACTTAAAGAAAGGCCCAACACATTTTTAACGAAGCCTGTTGTGAAACCAAAACTAATTTAAAATAAGCAAAAGAATGAATGTGACGCAAAGAAACTAAAACCTCCAAAACCGTTAATACCATTTGGAACTATCGTTACTTTCAAGTTCTCGATATATTAATTTCAAGGCCCTAAGAGAAAGCGTCGTCTACTATCACTTTCACCCAACTCCCCTCCTCTCGACTATTTGGAAGAAATTGCTGGACACATTAGGCCAGTGCGTCTGAGTAACTTATAGGGAGCTAGTATATGATTCACTCATGTAGATACTAATATCTTTATTTAATCATCCTATGTATATTTAGGGACGCACAACTACCCGGATTTTCCCTTAACTCCGTTGGGACACTTTTATTACTTTTCGGGAGAGCATTTTAAAAGATCGAACCTAAAAGCCACAAAGACCATCTACAGTACATAGGTAGCCATAGTGGTGAATACTAGTGAAATTGCTTGATAAGCGTAGACGTTAATCCATAAAGAAGTTTTTATACATTTCGTTCCTCCATTTTTCAGTCAGTCAGAACTTTCAATTTTATAGATACTGCGATTTTTCACCGACTAAACAATTAAAATTAAATGACGTGTATTTAAAAAGCCATTTAATAAGCTTTTTGAGTAATCTAACTCAAATTTAAATTTATATCATTACTATTAGTGGGCCTATGTGTACAATTTACGAATTTAATTCTTCACATTTATTAAATAGTAACTAAAAACCTTTGTCAGACTATCTTTACGCCAATTAAAATGGTTTTTCTTATAAAAATCAGTGTTTCTTGCATTGTTTTAAGTGAATTGGGTTAAAAAATTACATATTTCGTCGTCACTGACTGTCGTAGTCTCTATTTCCAAAGTTACTCTGTCAGCAACGCTTTCTACAGCAATATCCTTTTTTTTGCCATAAAAAACCTTTTGCTTGCGCGTCTAAATAAAATTAAAACAAAATTGCCTCTAAAAATACCCAAAATTAAATCTTAGAGTTTCAGTTGGATTAATGCTATCATTTCTTTAATTTGTCAGTGCAAAATTAGAATTTCTTGAAATTGTTCTTTATTAGCCTGATGTCATATATCGTGAAAAAACAAAGTAATCGAGGTCAGTTTAACTGGTATTGATTATGAAACACACTGTGGAGCTTGTACGTCACCACAACGTCGCGTTTACGCAAGCACAGCGAGAAAATTGCGTGTAGCTTAAGTTCTAAACTAATTTTTCTAGCATGGACTGAAAATATTATTTCGACTCTCTTAACGCACTATATCATATGAGCCAATAATTGAGTTTTATTCTTGAGCGCCCCTATTTGACAGCGCCATGAATCGTCCTAGTGGGAAACTCCTTTACTAAATTAAGTATACCGAACAGAGATATTTAAAATTTAGCATTCTACAGACTTTTGGCGTTGCCATAGAGACCTTTGTTGTACTGACAAACTCTCGTTCTATAAGTACACGTAGATTATATATATATATATACCTGTTGTTTCTACATAGATTCACACGCATCTTTTAAAGCAGTCGCATAATACTTTATTGGAAGGTACGCGTATAAATTTTTATTTTGTTCAAAATTTACCGGACGGAGATGCTCAATGGTGACCGTAAAATATCGCGAGCCACCCACAGTTTGGGACCTATGGGAGAAAGTAAGAAAATATTTTATTGTAATTTTTCGTAGCAATGTAGCCAGACAGAATCAGTATACATAGACTATTTAATACTTGACCTCACGCGGACTACTATTTTCCGTTATTCCTAAGATAGACTTTCATACAAAGGAAGTAGGGCCATTTCCGTTAGTTTTTCCTCCTTATTTACATATTTCATGACTTGCATTAACTTGCAAACAATAACCAGAATGAATTGAGAACCGGATTATACTTAAAAGTAAAATAGTCTATAATTCTCCCGGGAATTATGAAACACACAGTTCAGTAATGTCGAAGTACTGCTGTAAACCGACGCTTTAAATAAGTAATCCTATAATTTTAATCATTGAACGTGTAAAAAAACGCTTAAGGTGCGTAATAAATTATTAGTCTACATATCCTAGAAAAATAACCTTATGAATTAAAAATAAAAGCATCACATACATTTATTTCACTGACAACGTGTCAACCACATATTTATCCCAGCACTATCATTAACAGGATGGGAAATGGGAATACTAACTGTACAAACGTCTTTTTAAATTAAAATTAAGTAATTACAATGGTCTACTTAAACCTTACCCATGACATCTCTTAAAATATTCTTGAAAGTAAGCTACTTTCGATGTCGTGAAGAGAGTTTATTTTTGTTAATTGCGTTGTCGTTCGCACGTACGAGAACGTTGTAATTGAGCTGATAGTTTCGTAGGGGAAGTGAATTTTACTTACTCGTAGTTTTAAGGAATGGGTGTTTAGTTATTATCCAATCTTAAGTTCGGCTAATAGAAGCTGATTTAGATAAAACTAGTATCAGAAATTTTGGCAATATTTTAGAGTTTACAATAAAGGAGAATTTTAGTTCAGTATTCAAATATTAAAGTACCCAAGAAATTTACACAAAATCAACCAACTATGTGCTAATCAATTGAGATATAATATATTTAAATTTGAACTCGGAATAGAAAATAAAATCGACATTGAAACATTATCCCACAGGGCCCATGCTTACAGTTTTAATAGATTCCAACAGCCAAGAAACTTATCTTCACCGTACCTATATATACAAGTCTTTTGGGCAACTACTTACCTTTACTACTTATTTATACACCCAGATAATCATATTCCTTTGTCTCAGTAGAAAAAGCCACGAAAAAGTTGATTTGTTGAAAGGCATATATTAAAACTTTCAGTTTCAAAGACATGATTATAAAACATATTTAAAAAAATACTTGTCCTCGTTATTTTCACCAAAATATAATTTATCAACTCTACTTTTGCTGTCAGTTTTAGATAATGGAATAGTATTATCGTCCTATATTAAGTTTTGATATTTTAAAGTACCCGGAATTGTGGAAAATAAAGCTCAATGAGTTAAATCTTTTAATTTGAAAGTAGATATATACATATCACTGTTATTGCTGAAATAAGGAAGTATAAAACGTATACTCGACCAACCATTTACAATTAAATAATCCATAAATTTCTTGAAATATATTTTCAAAAAAATGTATTTTGGTGAAAACACGAAGATTATATTTTTTAAATAATCGATGTTATATAATCATGTCTGTCACTTAAGCAACTCGATCTTGTATACTTATTTTTTACTGTTTCGATGCTTTGTCTACAAAGGCAGTATTTATTACTAAAGTTAGATTTTGCAGTTTGCAGTAAATATTTAATTCGCCTAGCAAACGTAGTTATATAACAACTTAAGATGTAATAAGGATTTGTGAAAGTGTTGGCAATGCACCGTGGCGTTGGTTTCATGTCACGTCGGAATGTCTAGCACTATCCCTATTATCCTAAGAAAATAGGGAGCTATATATTATTTTCTTATGCTATTATATACAGGAAATTAATGCCGTCACTGGCTATGGTTTTATAGAAATTTTTATCAACACTTTGTTTATTATTGATTGTATTATGATAATTCCTACCACCACGAAACTTCAGACGGCCGTTTACAAGTAGAAGAACGCAAACCCTATGTTTTTGGCTTTGTATTGAATCTTTCGTATCATGTTGCAACGGCTCTGCTAAATTTTACCCAAGCTTTTTGACTCTAATTTGAGATTATTCGTTAGAACTGTCACGTGTTAAAAAGCTGTGGTTTTACTTACTCTTCGGCCAACTATAAACCAGCCAAGCTATTTCAGTAACCGGTATCATCTGCCACCAATACCGGAGTCGATAGTTTACTGCCTTTTGGCCAAAAATCAAATATTAGATTATTCGTTAACATAAATCCATCATTGGCTTGTAGTATCAAACCCAAAGCTAAAACAAAACATTTGGTCCCAACACAACACCATTATTGGCTTATAGTATCAAACACAAAGATAAAACAACAATTTTGGTCCCAACATTGGGAACATACACTCGAACCAACTGTGAGATTCCATCAAAAACATTAACAAGTACAAAAAGAGACCTCAACCTTGAAAAGATCTAAGATCCAATGAAGGGTCAAGTATGTTATTTCCTGAATCGCCAATTAAACAATTTTTTTATAAATAAGTACATTTCATAGTTCACGACCAATATGTTGTCACTTTATTACTATTAAATACATTTTAATCGAATATTTAAGAATTTGAAAATTTTCCATGCATAGTTCTGAAATAATTATTCTAATTCACTTTCATTAATATTTAAAATATCGAAATATTACACTGCTTTATAAAATTTAAATTTGAAACTTTGCTTCGATTAATCGGCTGAAAACAGGCGAATTGCATTTAACTTATTGAATATTTTTACACAAAGTTAACAAGTTCTATTCACCTCTTTGGTGACCCTCCCTCATAATTAGGATGGTTGTACAACTCCAAATTGAACTTCAAACTTTCATGCGTAGTTCTGAGTAATTTCTCTAAACCACCGTCTTATCATTTTTCCACAGTGTATAAACATTTTTTTTACCAAATGTTTTGAACTATTTCTTAACGTCAATAAGGCAAGGCTAGACTAGACATGTTCCTCGCTCATCAATCATTCTTGTCAAGCGATCAGTCAAAAAAGTAATAGGCAATTTATAAACATTTTTACTAAGAATGATTCCTCTAGGTTCTATTTATTCAGTAAAAGAAATACCTTTGCCTTTCCTGGTTTTCTTTTTTAGTACTTTGGGAAAAATAAAATATATACTCCTTTCAAAAGCCATACTCACTTTGCCACTATTTTAATGTATTCCATTCTCTTCTTTGATATTATTTTCCTAATTCTTCGCATGGCGAGACGTACCCGAAAAGTCGATAATGGAAACGTGGTGTAAGTTACATGGCTGAGGAATATTCATTAGCAGAAAATAGTGAACCTTTTCAACAGTCCAATTAGATAGCGTGGAATTGTTACGAAAATAAATTGAGAATGGCAAAGAAAAGCAAAACGAATGGAATAGCAGTTAAAGAAGCACTGATATTACCAGATGGAAACGTACTACAGAAACTACCAGTATTAGGGCTGTGCGAATAATTGTTTTTGGAACCGAATCGAATTGTAAATCTTCTATTCGAAATCCGAATCAAGTGCTCGTTCAAACGAATATTACTCGTTCTTCAAGTTCGAGTACTCGTTTTGAAAATTATTCGTTTCGATTAATCGTTTTCTAAATAAGCCTAACAGTGCCAGTTGTTTTCAAAACGAGTACTAAAAATTTGATTTCTCGGTTTTATCAGACGAACATTCTTTTCAAAACATTTATCAGACCAATAATATTGGCTTCAGTAGCATTGCGCCGAATCCCAATCAACCAACCCTAATGCCATTCAACCGTAAAACCCGCACTTTGGCGGATTTACGATTCTGTCCAATGGGACAATCCCATTGCACCGAAAAACCCGCACTTCGTGTTTTTCCCGATGGAATTTAAATAAATAAAATCCCGGGATTGCAAAGAATTTATCTTTCCTAGCAAAAATTTAAATTAACTTAAAACAATTTAAGGCCTACGTAAAATGAACACTAGATCCAAACATTTTCTAAATTATTATTTCATAAAACTAAGGATTTTAAGAAGAAATTAGTAATAAATCAGCAAAATATGACATGATAACACTAATTGCGAATATTGATTAATTTTTTATGTTATATTCGTCATGAAAATACTTCAAGCCAGCCGTTTTACTGTACTTGATGTGCATACGTCCTCCTAACCAAACCTAACCAGTCGTCTAATAGTGGCGTTTCCAAGGAATGTTTTTCTTTATTTATATAAAAAAACAGCTTGGTATATGTCACGTGACCATAGTCCCTCCCATTTCATTGAAACTATCGTTTTTCTAAGGAAACTATTACTCGGTTAAGGGAACTGTATTCTTATTCAAATCGATTATTCGAATTTCTTTTCGAATAATCGTTTTGTAATTCGAATACTTGTTTTTCTAAAAATGGCAATTTCGATTCGAATTAAACTAATGCTATTCGAAAATTCGAGTATTTAATAATAATAATAATCTAGGCTTTGTCTATGAAGGGATTTCCACACTAAGCCTTTGGATTATTTACAGGTGGGTCCCTTTACATTGCATAGAGGGGTGGTGGCTAGCCCCTATGCCACAGCTAACCTACAGCGCCCTATATTAACTATTACCGTTAACCTCAGCAAGTTTTGATGGAAAGGAGAAACCGGGTTAGACCTCGGAGGAAAACTCCTTTTAACAAGCGGGGAGATAACTTGCAAACTCTACGCATAAGGATTTGTTCCCAGATTTTCACCCGGTGCCACAGTCCGGGATCGAACCCGGAATCCTCTTGCTGTGAGGCTAAAGCGCTAACCGCTACGCCACCCCACTTCTTACTTGCACAGCGCTTACCTGGAAAAAATGTGTCCTATATGTTAAAGGAACAAAAATTAACTTGGTTTGTTCGACGTTATAGGGAAAAATATTAAAATATGAATTTTTTTTGAAATGATGAAGTAAAAAGGACAATTAAGAATATACCTTGTCTATCACCTAATTGCTTCCTATTATTTCCGAAACTCTTACTCAAACATCGTTTCATCTGTTAGTATTCTAACATCATCCCTTCCAGCAACTGCAGACTGCTCGTGCTGGTTCAACCTCTTTTATAAAGTACCACAAATTAATGCTCTGGTGTTCACTTTGTATAATTCTTTGTAGCTTTCTGCTTTTCTCATAAAAAAGCATGGGATTTTTTGTAGTCCATGACTTCCAAATAACTTTACTGAAGTTACGTTTCAGAAAACTTTTAAATTAATAAAAAATCTATTCACGGTGCGCCTTTTTCAAGTTTCATCAAAAACAATTAAGTCTAGGTATGTTATTTTTATAACTACGTAAGTAAGACCAAAAATTTATTTTTAGTTCAGTCTACCCTGTTAGCGTGCCGAAATCCATTTTTTTTTTCATTTTCGTTGTGTTTGAGAACAAATGAGACCTAGGTGCATGCCTATTAATAAGCTAAGTTGACAAATTTCAGTATACTTCATTCTGGGAAAATACAATTTTTTTAGCAATCGACACCGCTTTGGTTAATTTATACATTAAGAGCAACACTCTTACTAGCAAACACTTCGCTATCAAATCAAATCTCTGTTTAATAAAGTAAATAGTGTTAAATCTTTATTCATATGGTTTAGCACAAAACCGTTCAGAAGAAATCTCATTGTCGATATATTTATAGTTTCAAGTAAAAAATGGATTTTCTACCGAAATGAAGACTTCATAAAGGGTTGTGAAATTTAATTAGTGAAATAAGCATAAAGAATCACATTGATACTTAAGTTCTTCCGACATTCATATCTGCACAGTTTAGAGTGAAAATGCCATTATACTACTCGAATTAAGTCTTTGAAATTGAAAGATAGTGTCGGTCAGTGATCTAATTGCTCAAATCAGCATAAAGAATAACGTTTATACTAAGGCCAAAAACGGATTTATGCACTAAGAACGTGGGATCATAGCTTTAGCCTCTGGTACCATCCTCGCATACTTTATTGAGAAACTTCGTCTGCTTATATTTTGACTCCACCCACAAATTCTGTGTATAGAGACTTCTCTATTTTTGTGGTTAAATATTTTTTCCGAAATTGCGCCAGTGGTAAAAAAGCAAAGTGGACAACAATGCTATATAACTCCCGATTTAGTGGAATTAAGTTTTAAAGTTAAGAATATAAATAATTGATGTTTCTTTTTTAAGCATCTAGTTTTTCTTTCTTTATATATTTAACCACGAAAATAGAGATATACAGAATTTGTGGGTGGAGTCAAAATATAAGCAGACGACGTTTCTCAATAAAGTATGCGAGGATGGGTAGTGAATTTGCTACCTTCAACGTTCTTCTCACATAAATCCGTTTTTGCTAAGGCATAATAGATGGTCAATTTTCATCAAACTGGTTGAACGGCCATGTTTACATTATAGCAGATTTTCCAAAATAACCGCATGATATACACAGATTTAAATTGTTTGCTTTTTCCCCATTGCCGTTTGTTTATCCGCCTAAAATGCGATGAATGGCAGCAATAATGAACAATAATTTTCATGAAACTGGTTTAACACTAACAGTCATGTTTACATTAGCGCAGATTTTCCAGCGTAACCACGTAGGGTGCACAGGGTTATAATGTTTACTACTTGCACTTTGGCGTTGGTTTATCGGCCTAAACTGCTATGATTTAGGTTGGTATTAGATTTAATTACTCATACGCAAGGAAACGTAGAGAACCACGTCATTAATTAACATATTTGCCAGATATTTTTACTTTACCGCAAAGGTTTTTGCCACGTATTATTTATGAATAGTGTCTGCTTTTGATATAAGTCAAAATCAAACCAAAGTAGAAAACCATAAAGTTCGTTCACATATTTTCCTTCACAAACATTATCGGAGGAATTGCTACGACGTTTAAAAAGCAAATTATTATAGTAAAGTTTTTTGTGAACCTAACCCAGAAATGATTAAATCAATTTAAGGGATACTGCTAATCTTGTGTTAGGGAGGACACACTAAACTCCGTTCTTCTATTTTGCGAGTATAACTTATTTAGTATATACTAGTGGTTGCAGTGTGATGGGTTATCTGAGGCGTTGTCACAGACAACTAGGCAAATATTACCATATTGATCCAAACCTATCCACAAGAGAAAACTCTACGTGACTCTCCGGACTTCTCTGCCAACCTTATTAAGTTATTACCCTACTATCCCTGCATTATGAATATATTCCAGTACATGAATAGTATTTTATGGCCCAAAAGGGTTGTTTGATTTAAATCAAGCGATTGTTTTAAAAAATCATTTGATTAAAATCAAATATTTATTTATCTTTTTATAAAATGTTTTCTAAGATTCCAAGAAATAGTTTAAGAAAATTAACTAGAAAAGACCTATATAATTAAAAACAATCATGTCTTTGGCATATTTCAGTTTAAGTTTTTCCCAGAACTAAAGTTTTTCTTGTCACTCATGTGGTCAATTTTAACTGGAGTAAGATTCGAAATAGGCTAGAAAATGATATAGCGGTAAAGCTACCCTTTGCACAAGCATTTGAATGTAACAATAAGAATAAATCTGTGGAAAATATCTAATAGCTACTTAAATATCATGATTATTTTGCTTTTGGTTAATTTTGACTCAAATGTTTTCAGGATGGTAATTTACTATCTAGTAGTTCAATAAAAATAAAAAATCAAATAAATCAATGAAAATAAAAATAAAATAAATCAATGAAAATAAAAAATCAAATAAATCAATGAAAATAAAAAATCAAATAAATCAATGAAAATAAAAACCAATTTAAATAAAAAATCGATTTTATTGATTTTTTTGAAAAATTTGAAAATTCAACAACCCTGCCTCTAACCTGCTTGTGCCTTTATTTAAGGTGTTAAGGCGTGATGACGTTTAGAATGTAGGATGAATTATGACGGAGACGGAAATTGCAGTACATCATTGTCTCGACAGTGACGACAAAAGAAAAATACATTTTCGATATGCGTGGTTAAATGTATAAATTCATACAAAACTTTATATCTCTTATTTAGTACCCGCTTTTTAAAAAAAATCGATTTTCCATTTTTCCCATTTCCTATCTACTTATGTCAAAGATTGCTTACTTTTTAAACGGTCAATAGAATATTTTGAAAATTCAATATTAATTTCTCAACACTTACTCCCTTCAAAATAATTATTTCAATGATAAAATGTTTTCGGAGAAGGTTAACTGTTCTCGAAAAAGTGTAGATAAATAATTTTCTATTTTAATTTAGAGGGAATAAGTCGATTAGCAGTGAAATAAGTTGATTGAATTAAATAGTGATTACGGCTTAAGTTAATAAAAATAATCAACGAAAATTGCAACATCTGAACTTCAGTGAATTGATAAATCTCACTCATATAATTTTTTTTCTCGGCCTAGGTCCAAACCAAGATGTTTTTTAATAATACTGGTCCCGTATTTGTCCCTAACCGACTGTTCTTTCTTTTTTCTTATGTAGTCTGTCCTATTGGAGCCCATACTAGTTCTCGATTAATATTGCCTATTGCGCAGCCAATTAATCCCATGAGCATTATTCATCACTACTTCCTTGTCCAATTGCCAGACCTCTGTTTCTCTAATGTTTTAGCTATTTGGTTTCGGTTTCAAGGGAACTTAGTTCCTGCTATTTCATCAGGGCGTTCCGTCACACTGATCACTTTAAACTTAGACTCGTCAATTCAACCTTGAACTAGCTCATCTAGTTGAATTTTTCGTACAAATTTACAGTTTCTTCAAGATACAATTTCCATTCCAAACTAAATATTTCACCATTTGGAGTTAAAAAAATCTCCCCCTTTTTTCTTGTATTTTGATGATTTCTGATTGCCCTACCAATTCCATGTTTTTTATTTGGTTTCTTTTGCTACTCTATTGCATGTCATTATTAATTTGTAACCCCTCGGAGTACTTCTCGTTACCAGAAGTTTAAACCCCCCCCCCCTTCTGATGATTTTCTCAGCTCGGCCTTGTCCATAAATTTAGTTTTACAGAATAGCAGTCTTAACAAAGACAAATAGAAATAGCGTAAATAGGAGTAAGTAGGGCGTTGGCGAAGTGTGATTCTCACTGCCTGGCAGGTAAAAAAATATCCCCTTACCTTCATTCTAGGGGATATTTGACTAGAAGTAAATTTAATGAAGTAGGGAAAACGAAAATACTTAAGCAATGTGGCTTAGTGTTGTGTAGTTCTAATTTTCATTGCATAGATCTATAGTGACGTAAATCCCTTCTTTAAGAACCACTTCTAACCTCATGATGTCTCGACTTTAAAAGGGGAAACATTGTTCACCTCATTTTTACTAAAAAGGGGGTTTCGGAAACGTTTCATCACTAAACGCTGGGCACAGTATTGAGCATAGCTTTTAGTAACTCCCATATGAAAAATTAATATTATTACTGACTTCTATATTCTCTCTGGACTTGCCAATTCAGAAATATACTTATCATATCCTTTTTAATTCTCCGAGTGACGATGACGTCACAGAAAGCAATATTGGATTCTTTTACATTATCGTCGTTAAGGTTAAGATATACGCGGCGATCGGCTAGGGTTACGAGAAACGTATAGTCTCCCAATGGCATCACTTCCACCAAAGGTTCACGCAATTGCGGCTTTTCTTATCATTTACTGTGAATCAATCGCTTTATGTACCGTAAATTTACAAAAAGTGTGAAAAGGTGTTTGCTTGAAGTCAAACATTAACAATAGCTACTGACGATTAAAATCATTAACATCAATTATACTTATTTCACTTTTAAGAAAAACCTCTTAATTCGGTCGAAGGCCCTCGTCTCGCCCCGGAGAGGTTTGTTTTGGTTTCCCAACTTGTTGTCCTCTCTTCTCAATATGTATCAAGTAAAAACCGCGAATAATAGTGTTTCCCACGTGACTATTTTGAAAATTTCTTTCACCGCAATAAAGCTTAGATTGAAGGTGAAGAAAATATTCCAATAGTTTTTCTCGATTTCTCTACTAATAGTAAGACTCACATGCAAAATGATTCAAGCATGTTATAGCCCGAATGATTTTAATTATCAAACTAGCCAAGAATATCAATATTATTTAGTGCGCAATGTTCGCACTGAGTATTCGATATAAAAAGTCCCATTTTCGGTTTTCCCTGATGATAAGAGGGGAATAACTCACCTTTTGTTTTAGTCTCCCTCGGGCAGAGGCGGGCAGAGGCCCTGACTCCAACTCCTTCGCTTATTGCATTATAGAAATTGAGTTGAGGGCACTTCATATGATGAATATTTATTGGCTTAATTATGCTTCTTTTTATTAATTTATATTATATTAATATACATGAATAATAAATAGTCTGGCAATATTGGTAACAAGAGACTTCATATTTTACGACACCTATTTTTCTACACGACAAAACAAAATTCTCATTGTTTTTTGTATAACACCTCTTTGTTTAAACCTGAATAGTTCTTTACAAAATAATAACCTTATTCTCCGTCTAAACGTTATTCTTCCATGCTTTTTCGCTATAAGTAAAGGTCAAACTATATAAAAGTTGTTTATAAGAGCTTCCATTTAAGTATGCGAAAAAACCTTTTTTGATCGTAAAAGTAAAGATTTTTCAGTTAAAAAGTATATGCCACGTGATATTTTAAAACTTTTTAATCAAAAAATGCAACCAATATTAATTTCTCCTGGTACAGTATAAATCCCATTTTTAGAACCTACAAGAAGAAAACTTAACTTTCTAGATCATAGAGCTTTTCGATTTTTTTATCATCGTTGTTGTATTCAAGTTGCTATGGAAACGACATTCTGTTGTTAACTTTCCGATTGCTTTTCACAGTGCTGGAAAGAGAAGCACCTGTCGCGTGATTGCCCAAACAGAAACCCAGCCAACGAAATGTTTCTCATTAAGTCAGTCGCGCATGGGCAATCGTAACGACCCCGATATATCTCGTTTCAGGGCAAAAATATGTTCCCCCGTTACTTTAAAAAGCGCAAGCGAAAGTATCAATTAATAAACGTTATTAAGTCATTTAATAACTTTGCGCTCCTTCACCATTGCGTATACAAACGTCAACCACACGCATTCCCAGTGTTAGAAATACATTTATTTCGCGGATGAATTTTACAAACGATCAGAAGTTTCATTTCAGCCTTCTCTATGAGATAAGAACTTCTTCTAACTTGATGTAAACGTAGACTGTCCTAAAGTAGTCGTTATTAATTTTGATGTCGTGGTGTAAAGAATATTAAATTTTGATACTTCGTTTTAACTGTTCAACGTTGCTGGGAAAACTGATGGTATACATTGCTTTACATCTTCTAAAGCTGTATCATATATAATACTTTGAATTCAATGAATACGCGCTTTATTATGAAATACTGTGAACTCAAATACTCGTTACAGAAACCTTAATGTACACACATGGTAAGTTTTTCTGATCTTCTTTCAAAGACAAAAGAACTAAATCATTGGATTTTGGTCTTATTCCAAAATTGTTTTAAGTTTGTTGGGTTAATTTTTGAAATAATGAGGCATACAGAAGACTTTGTGCTAAGCCTTTCGGAGGTGAAAATTGCCGTATCGTGATAGTACGAGACGTCTTTGTTTCGGAAAATTTCTGTGTGTTACTTCTCGATATCCGAGTTTTCGGTGTGCGACCGCTTGGTAAAGGGGTTTTATGGCGCGGGACGTTTATGTATCTATGTTCTTTAGCTGCGAGACGTTACAGTTTTGGGTTTTTTGGTTGTCGGAAATATCGGTATCAGAATCATTTCGGTGCTTAGGTCATTTAAGAAGCGGACATTTTGTTGATTATAGTGTTGGAAAATGATTGACAAGAGCGCATGGGAAATATTTCAATTGCATTATGTTTTATTTCCATAGTTTTGTTAATTTTATAAATAACTAGCTGTTACCCGCGGCGTCGCTCGCGTTTAATAAAAACTTCCATCAAAATGATGTAAAGAATGGGTAGATTTTACTGATTAATAATATTTTTGTAGAACCCTAGGAGCGAAGGCACTCGGTTTTGCCCCTCGAGATATTTTTTATTACTTTTCACGCGGACATTATTCCTTAAAGAAGGGTGTTTTTAAATTTTTGGCCGCCATTTAAAAAGATGGCAACAAATCGAACCCGAAAGACCATTGATCCCGTCTATAGGTTAAAGGAAACCAGTGTACTCAATATTTGTGAAATAGGTAGAAACGCGCGGACTTCGTTGCATAGAGAAGAATTTTTACATTTCTGGTTGCCATTTATTAAGATTATGAGTAGCGTTCCTGCTAATTTTCAGCCTTCTAGGGCAAGAGGTTTAGGCTGGGCGTGAATTATCAGTCAGGACTTTGATTTATATAGATATAGATTGAAAAATCTTGGGAATCTAAAAGACTGAAAGTGCTTTGTTTTCTAAATAAATTAAAAAATAACTTAAAATGAGCTAGGTTCTATTAAGATTGTTTGCATTTAACGTGTAGACGTTGCCTTGAAAACTTTAGAATGCATCGAAAACAGCGGTGCATCCTAAAGTAATGAATGTGCCTAGACTTAGTTACTTTGCGAATATGATATTATCAGCTCTGCAAAATCAAAGCTAAACGGACGATGAAAAAAAACATCAATAGATATTTTACTCATCTTCCAATTAGTACCTATCGGCTTAATTGAAACCTTCGGGAAACATCTCCGAATGATTTTACACATCAGAAGAGATTCAGATGTAGTTGCATCTCCGTCGAAGCTTCCAGCTAACAAAATTCCCATGGGACAAAATATGTTGATGAACATTCGAGATACCATAAACTTCGTAAGCCATGAGATTATCCTGACGCGCTGCTTGGAGCAATCTCGAAAAACTTTGTTAGTTTGAAAGCTGGACTCTCAGCGATAGCTTTGAGATCCAAACTATAATTTATCGATGAGTTTCATATCTAGTTTAACTTATATAATTATTTGCATATGAACGTTGCATTTTTAACCAACCCAACAGGTCTTTTTATTAGGAAAGAGTCGATAAAAATCCACTGAATTCCCTCTTCACCCTCCCTTTAATATATGTCGAAGTGTTGAAAGTCTTTTATCTCCTTATTTGCATAGCTAAAAGAATAACTTTACGCGAGAATAGCGTTTTTCAAAACAGCGTATCTTTATATATAAGTATTTTGAAAAACTACATCTATATCTATATAAATCAAAGTCCTCACTGACTCACTGACTGACTGACTGATAAACAACGCCCGGCCCAAACCGCTTGCCCTAGAAGGCTGAAACTTTGCAGGAATCCGCCACCATCTTAAAAAATGGCGCCCAGAAATGTAAAAAATCTTCTCTATGCAACAAAGTCCGCGCTTTTCAACCAATTTCAAAAATATTTAGTACACTGGTTTCCTTTAACATCTAGATGGGCTGAATGGTCTTTTGGGTTCGAGATGTTGCCATCTTTTTAAACGGCGCCCAAAAACTTATAAACCCTTTATTATAGAATATGTCCGCGTGAAAAGTAATAAAAAATGTTCCCACGGGGTGACGGGCATCACCGAGTGCCTTCGCTACTAGGGTGCTGCAAAATTATTAGTCATCAGTAAAATCTACCCAATGTTTATATCCTTTTGATGGAAGTTCTTATTACACGCGAGCGACGCCACGGGTAACAGCAGTTCTTGTACAAAATTATTCTTTTAACTATGCAAATAATGAGATATTTAGTGAAATTTAAATTCTTTGCTTTACTCAAAAATTTTGAAGGGAGGGTGAAGAGGAAATTCAGCCTGTAGAAATTAGAGCTCGGCATTATCTATCCATTATCCTCGTTAATTTATTTTTATCCATACTCCAAAATTATCCACAGAACTGACATGTTTAATCGTCTTGTATCCACAACTTTGTTTATAAATAATTGGTTATCCACCAATTTGTGGATAATGGATAGAAAATGCCGAGCTCTAGTAAAGATTGCCCTATACCAGACCCGTAATATTTTATCTTTGTGATTGATCCCCATAAAAGTATAGTTTTTTTAATTTAAAAGTAAAAGGTCAGTAAAAAACAACATGGTGTAGATAGGGGTGTGTCGAAAGAGTATTTAGTGTTTAGTGTCAACATATACAGGAAACTCTTTCCGGTAAATAAAGCAACGGAAAGAAAAACTGAAAACATCTAGAACGCGCTTCCTATAACCTTTTTTTCGGTTGAAAACACGAGCAGGTTGCTGCTGGTTTGTTATGAGATAAACCAGAAGTAGGATAAGGGACTAGAAGTAGAGCTCTAGCATTGGTAATAGATCCTGGCCTGTATATATATACACCTCGTAGGCGTTGTCCTGGCAGTTGTGAAAAAAATTTATTTTAGGCCGCTTCCATCGCGCCTACACTAGAGAGAAAAAATTGGTCGAGTTCCAAAGCCGCGGAACACGGACGTGGCCCGTGGGTGCTTGAATCTAGTTCGGCCGTCTACGCCGCGAGCGTCTCACGTTTTAGAGGGAAAATACCAAAACTGTTACGTGTGTTATCAAAAATATTCACTTTCCCGGACAAAGTAGAAGAAGACACAAAATTTGTCATCGAAATTGGAGAAACAAGAGCGCGGTTAGGCTCTCGTTAAAATAACCCTCTGCCACTGGTGCGTCAGAATGTCCGGGAAAAGAATTGAGCTGCTCATAACTCTTAAAACCTCTAATATCCCTGCACCCACGGAACCATTTTCACAAGGGGAAAGGTACCGTGAACTTGTATTCGGTATTTCGATCGCCAGCGCACAAGGGGAAAGTTTAATCAAGAATGATGGGGGATCATGCTAAATATTTGAGAAATAGGCGCGCTAACTGTGGAACAGCTCAAATCCGGTGGGATACTAAAAATGGGTTAGAAATAGAAAAATGGCCATTTTTTCCGAGTATCGCTTCCCCTTTTGTGTGCCGAAAATGGAAATTATCATTTCGTCACAATGAGTGACTAGAAACTACATTCCTTCTCATGTTGAGAAATTCACTTCACCGGACTTGTAGTTACCAACGAAAAGGAATGTTTCCTCTTGACTACGACATAAAGTGAGATTTGACTCAATTATGTTGAAAATGTTTCAAATAAGTCTTGTAGATACAAAGAAAACGTGACACACCTAGTGAGAAAGGTTGTTACAAAGAATGATCCGCTGGACTTCGCATGATTTATGCGTATGATTTAAAACGTTTAATTTACCGCCGTGACTCAAAACTATGTAATTGACTTTTAGTTTAGTAACTTAATTGATGGGGCGCAAAAAATTGGACGAACTTTAAAAAGCTCTCATACTGCTAATATTATGGTAATCCTATGGACAGTCTATTTTTCTCAAGAAAGAAACACGTCCCTTGAAAGGATAGTATTGGAATATCGATCGAAATTTTTTTAAATATCGATACGTTTTAGCCACATCGCATGACATTTATCAACGAAAGTGTTATTATTTTAACGTGGCCCGTAGATGTGCTAGTACTAGTAGTTCCTCGTTCGTAATTATAAGGGGAGAGTGAAGAGGTATTGAAGTGTGGCGGTAAGGTTTAAGCATTGTATCTATACTTATACCTTGCTAGTATCATTTAGCCTTAACTTAATTGGGAGGTTTTATACTCCCTTAAAATTGTTCACAATTTAGGTCAAGGGAATTGTATGAAACTGCACAACATTCATATAATTTCGGAATTTTAAAAGCAATACCCTTCACAGCGGCAAAGTGATTACAAGTAACCCGTAATCGTTTTACAGGGAATCTGAGAATGTTTAACCACTGGAATAACAATTCATTTAGAAGCAATTTAATTGCAGCAAGGTTAACTGGACTACATAAACAACGTAGCTTCATTAGGGCTGAATCATCTTGTTTTTAATAGAATATAAAATACGTCTGTTTAGCCAGGGAATATTGATATAGGAAAACTTACAAGGTCAGAGGCGATTCATATCACGATCTCGGAGACTTCGGGAGAATTTACTGGACGCATTTACCTTTCGGAGTCTTGACATCCGTGTACATAAATATCGATTAAATGAAAAGGTGTTCGTAGGTCTTTAACTTCGTAAATCCGCTGCTCTTTTAAATGCTAGCTTTGGCCAAGGGAAATGAACTTCCGGGTGTGTGTTAATGGTTTTAAGAGGTAGAATGGAAACAGTATTTGAAGTTATGTGGGAGCTTATATACATTGAATAATATAACCTTAAAATATTTGAAAGAATGGTTTCTTGTTCAGCTGCTGTTCATGTACTTCGTTTTCACTTTTGCACGCCGTCTATTGATAGTGCAAAAGTATTATTTTTATAAACGGAAAACCTAAAGCCAGTCGAGCACGCTCGCGTTTCAATTGAAATATACCTGCCCACGAGAGGGAAACGATGAAAAATTTCCCAGTGGAATTCCGGCTTTGGTTTTTTTTTTCGTGTTGCACTATTAGAATAATAACAGAAGTAAATAAATTGACGTTAGAATTACGAGAAATCTTTTCAACACAGTTAGGGCTATTCACATAAATTTTCTCTACGCTTTTTAAGTACGGTACGATGTGGCTACTAATACGACCCCGTCCCTTGGGAATCTTTTAATAATAACAATAATATAAATTTGACCGGTGCCGTGAAAAGGATAACCTGTGTCCAACGGGCACATCTTGCTATTTATACATCTAAAATTTTTATCTATTTCATTTTCACAGCGGACACTACCGATTCTGGCCTAGGCGTCTGCGGATGGATTCTCACGATATGTTCTCTGTTTCTTGTTGGCATCACTTTTCCCTTTTCGCTTATGTTTTGCATAAAAGTCGTCCAAGAGTACGAAAGAGCCGTTATCTTCAGACTGGGAAGACTGCTCCACGGAGGGGCAAAGGGCCCAGGTAGGTTTAAATATTTATTACTTTGTTATTGGAATCCTTGAAATTTTCTACAGATGTGATTTATGAAAAGGTTAAAATAGGCAGAAATTTCACCAAAAAACGTAAGCTTAACTCTCACTTGGCAGAAAATCACGACGGAATACGGCGGATTGTAGTTCAACTGAAAACACTGATGTCGTTCTCTGGCAGAATGTACTTTCTATGTTTTCGGTTGTTCTTGACGTAAACCTGGGTAGTCCACCAATGATTGGATGATTTTTAAATCGTCATTGCTGACGTACTTTTTGAAGGAAAGAAGGCATTTTTTTAATTCGAGCTCAATGACAGGCAGCGCTATTTCACAAAATTTCACAAAATATTTGTATAATATGTCGGGAAGCTAGATTTGTTTTTCCCTGCATTTTAAAGCTTATTGTATAAAAATACGTTGGAATGTGTCATTTCCTAACTATAGAACTCGAGTGACGTGATTCGATTCGAAATCACGCCGTCAAATTTCCGTCCAGTTCTCAGCATCTGCAACGATTTAGGTCTAGCGTCAGTTTTTCGTCGTGATTTTCCACCGAGTAAGAATCAAGCGTTAAGCGTGTTTTTCATGTAACAGAATTATGGAAAACAAGCTACCCCCCTCCAGGCAGAAAGGACACTCGTGCGGGATATGTAAGATGATAAAAAAGTTAAACAATAGGGGCTAAAAAACCAAGCATGAGGTAAAAACTTCTTTACTAGACGACAGTTCTGAGCGAGACTGATAAATATTAGCTTAACAACAGAACTCGCAGCAGACAGCTTAAGTCTTTAGAAGGAAGGTTATCCCCTTGCACCATCCCCAAACCACCGCACCATCGCGCGCCTCTGAGAAGGAGGAGTCTATTTACCCTTTTTTTGTGATTTCAACTTGAGTAGTGAGTCATCGTGACTCACCTCATTGTTCTGGTAGGGTCACCAAATAAGTGTTTACTTTAAAAACATCGTAATCAGAATGATGGGGATGAAAAGTCCCGAACACACAGTATTACTGTCCGCATACATTGCCAAAGCTAGAGTAGAGAAACCTTGAAAAGCTGGCGCAATACTCGTGCGAGGGAGAATTCTCCCCCGCACGAGTAAAAAATAGTGCTTTTTCGCAGCTAAAATATACCTTTCGCAAGGGCAAGTTATTTTACGAAAGTGCAACCGGCGCACCGAAGCAGAATAGTTATATCCTGTTTAACATTAATACTGCCCTAATTGATAGCTGATTAATCGTCTGCTTTTTTGCTCATGGAATATCCAACATACAAATGAATGTCTATTCTAGACAATAGGAGGATTAAAAATATATTATTTTGTTTATGTTTAGCAGTTGTATCATTCATCGCGTTATATAATCCAGGGTTATTATTGACTGTTTCTATTACCGTATATTAGTACTTGCTCTTAGTCGCGCGAAAATACACTTATCGTTTCGACCTGCTGCAACATTTCCGCTGGAGGCACGTTTTTGCTTTGTTTTGCCTCGATTTGCCCCGTGAAAACCTGCCTTTATGCTGTCCTACATATATAATTTCAATTGAATGAAGCAGCGTCATTACAATTTCAGAGCCTAGTTTTCCAAAATCTTGCCATTAAGAACAGCGATTTTCATTTAATTTCCTGACGTATTTTTTAGTAGAATAGTTTTTATCAAACTCAAGATTTTTTGATATGGAAGAATTCCAGTAGCTTTAAGGTGAAACGTTTAAAATAAAATAAAAACAAAACGTTTCTTGCATGAGAGTTGATTAGTTTTGAAAGGTCAGTCAACTCTGCAATGAACTCTTTTGGAAGCCCAATTTAAGCAAACCGGGGCTCAATGTTCATTGCTGCTTTGCGTAGACTCTGATGCGCAGATATTTTATGTGCTACTTATGAACTAAGCCAACAGAGCAATATTAAAACAACATCCTTTAGCACATCATATATTTAGTAAATACTGCATATTTGATTGTTTAACGGTTGATAATATTAAATTGCCATTGTATTCCCTCATTTTTACTATTTTAAAGGAATCTTTTTCATCTTGCCATGCATTGAACACTACACTAAAGTGGACTTGAGAACGTTAACTTTCGATGTCCCCCCACAAGAGGTAAGACAGAAAGTGGATTAAAAAAACCTTACAGAAATGAATCAGCCTTCGTAAATGTCCGTTATCGTAATGTCGCGTGATGAAAATAGACCTGATTTGTTTCCATGATTTAGTTCCTGAAATACTTTTACGAATTTACCTTTTTTAAATAACTTTCTGATGGTTTCGTCCATCTCCAATTTTAAATAAATAACTTTCTGATGGTTTCGTCCATCTCCAATTTTAAATCTTTACAACTTTTCTGGGAAACCAGTGAATTCGAGGGTTTACAATCATATTCTTAAAAGTCTAAGTATCTTGCATAATGTTAAGTGTAATTGCATCTCCCAAAAATAGTTCTAGGTGGGGTGGCGAAGCGGTTATCACTTTCACGTTGCAGAAAGAAGGTACCAGTTTCGATTCCGAACAGTGGGACCGAGTGAAAACATGGGTGCTAAACCCTTAAATGTAGTTTGCAAATTCTCACTTCGCGCATTTGTACCCAGTTTCTCTGAGGTAAAAGGTAATAGTTGATATGCGGAGCCGGGTAGCCGTAGCATGGGGATATCCACTTCCTCCCCTCATGATTGTAGAGAGAACCGCTTAGAAATAAGCTCCAGACTCAAGAGGAGATCTATTCGGTACGCGACAGTTTGGTCTCGACGATTTGGCCTAGGGAAAAATGGGTCCTGGGAAAAATTGGTCTAGGGAAAATTGTTCTCAGGACAGTTTCGTCTCGAGACAATTGGGTCTTGCTGCAAATGGGTCTCGGGATAATTTTGTCTCGAGACAAATTGGTCCCGGAACAATTGGGTCTACGGGACAAATTGGTCTCTGGACACGAAAGTCTCGTTTTAAAAAAATTATCACCCCTTCAGCATTTTTTTTAACCAGCCAAATTTAACCAAACCAAACTTAACCTAACCGAACCCATTCAAAACCAAACCAAACCTAACCCAACCTTGTTTGGAGGTAAGAAGATTATTTATTTATTTATTTGGAAATTGTGGCAACGATTATTGGGACCAGTGTTTTGGAAAAGGTGGCAACTAATTAAATAACCAAGTAATCACGATACCAAATATTCCCGAGACCAAATAATCACCAGACCTAATAGTCCCGAGACCGTAAAATCACGGGACCAAACAGTACCGAGACCAAAAAGTCCCGAGACCAAAAAATCACGAGACCAAATCGGTGAGACCAAAATGGCGAGACCAATTCAGCGAGACCATATTTTCCTGTTCCGGATCTATTCGCAGATAAAGCTTAGACAATAGATTATAATTTATTCACCAATGGTATGGTTGTTTAATCCATGGATTTAGGATTTATCAATTTACTTACAGAGAACTTGTACTATTAGTTTTTGCATAACTTACCATCTATAAAATAAAAATGGCTCTCATACCAAAATTTCTCTACGGTAGGTTCTGACCAAGGACTCCGTAACTGTATCCGTTGATGCAGTGGTCTACTACCGCGTCCACAACGCCACAGTCTCAGTGGCTAACGTTGAAAATGCTCATCACAGCACACGATTATTGGCCCAGACAACATTGAGGAACATGCTCGGAACTCACAACCTTCACGAAATTCTATCAGATCGAGAGTCCATTTCAAGTTCCATGCAGGTTCGAAAATTAAATTTAATTTTTCAAACTAGCCCGGACAAAGTTCTTGGTTTATATCGTGGAGTTAAATGGTTGTGACAAAAACGATCTTTTTAATTACTTTACTAAAACGTTTCTTTGAAATATTGTATCGCAACCCCAATGCTGTGCCATAGTTTGTATCGTTTATTCAGACTAATACGAGTAATGGGTGAGACTCCTATGTCGTAAAATAGCGATGACGCTTTTATCAAATGTGACAAAAACTACTTTTTCTACAGAGAAAAATAATAACATGGGAGTTATTCTTGCGGAATATTACTGTGTTTGATGAAAACAAAAACTTTACCTTTGTGTTACACAAATGTTAGTTTTCAAAGAGATTCATTTAACTTGTCGGCCGTAATTATAATTCAAGGTGTAAAAACATATTAATTTCGATTCCATTACGCTATCTTCCAAATTAGATGAACATCACCCAAAAATCCTAAATGTAAACTAGCTTAGTAATTACAGACTTTCAGCAATTCCGATAAAAAATTAATAATATAGCAGTGAATGTAATGCCAAATTAACCTCAACTTCAGTGCATAATTTTCCATTATCAATGGAGACATTATAATGTAGACGATGGATAGAAACAGCAGGGTTCGTACGGAACCTGGATAACCTAGAAAACCTGGATATGTCAGAGATTTGTAAAATGTTTTAAAGATTCATAGATAAGTCAGGGATTTAAATTAATTTTCTAAAAAGTCAGGGATTTAAATTAATTTTCTAAAAAGTCAGGGATTTCGTTTGATATATGGACCAGGCGTGATGAAGTGGGCTCTAGAAAGCACCTTAAAATGGTCAGGGATAAAGATATTGTCAAAATTTGGTCAGGGATAACCTGGATATGTCAGTTATTATCAATATAAAAAATTCGTCCGAACCCTGAACAGACATTAAGCAAAAGTGCGAAAGAAACGTTGCTTTAGCTATACATAGAACAAGGTTGTTATCTACTTATTATTCAAAACAATTTCATGTCTCTTAACTAGACGTCCATTAAATAGACCTAAAATAGAAGAACGTTTCTCTGATTATTTATGGCTTAACCTATAATTTGATTCAATATGAATGCCCTATTGAAGGAAAGGGCGGCTCTGTTGATGCCCTTATAGATCTATGGCTTAGCTTGGTAAATGCTAGTTAAGCAGGAGCAAATCAGACCTAATGCACCATGTCTGATTGGTTCCTCTCTTTGGCAAGATAAAATTCGTGTCCATAAGGTTAGCCAAATGCTAGGGGTGATAACGAAGTCGCCTGTTGCTTTAACAGAACGTATAAAGCATCATTATGTACTGTACAGCATATTGCTTTAGTTTCAGTTCTACCTCAGAGGGTTTCATCTCACCGTTAGTATTAGTTTGATACAACGCTATGAGTCCTGCTAGATGAAAATTAACTTTTACTTAGCAATGACGGTCAATTCGAACTATAGCCGAGATTGGGGTTGTTGTGCATACCATATTTCTAGTAAATTGAGAGAAAATGGTTTATAATGTAGGTCGTTATTGATAACGCTAACCCAAAGAGATAGCAAAGTTTATGGAGTTTTAGTAAGGTTGGACTTGCCCAACCCTTCTCCAAACCAAAACCTATTCATCTGGGGTGATCACATATCATAACTCGCAATGTAAATTTTCGAAAATTAAGGTGAAAGAACCTTAACTCTGGGGAAAACATTATGATTTTCCCTCTTCGTAAACCACAAAACTATGCAAAAGTAGCTCATGATGTACCGTTCTTAACTTGGTAAACACAAGCAGGCGGAATAATTACCCAGAATTACTGACACCACGTTATAAAGTATGAGGAAGTATGTGATGTTTACGAAGCATGTACGCTACTGGCGTTTATCGTTAAAGATACGCTTAGTAATATTTTGTGACATTAAGGGAGGGTGAAATGGAAAATCAAGTGATTTTTTATCGATAATTATACTAATTATAAGGTATAGTCCCATTGGACCGAAACCGCTTTTTGGTTTTTTATGGAGAATATATTTAAATTTCCAGCCCAATGGCGGGTTTCTGCTGAATGGGAATTTATTTGAAAGAATTAGTTAATAAAATGTCTGTGAGGATTTCGAATCACCGCAGCAGCATGGTAGAATATCAGGCTTTTAATTCAGAGGCTCGGGTTCAAACCCAGAGAAGGAAATAATAAGTTTGGTAAGGTCAGGGTTAGGTTATGTTTGGTTAGGTAAATAATATTTTATAAACTATTTAACTATTCTACGCCTTTTCCAAAATATTTATGTTTAGCTTCATTGACTTCTCAAATAATATGCCTTTTCCAAAACATTACTGTTGTGTTAGGTTAGGTTTGGTTTGGTTAAGTTAGGTTAGTAATATTTTATAAATCATTTAACAATGTTACGCCTTTTCCAAAATATTGATATTTTATAGCTTCATTGACTTCTCAAATAATATGCCTTTTTCAAAACATTACTGTTATGTTAGGTTAGGTTTGGGTTGGTTAAGTTAGGTTAGTAATATTTTATAAATCATTTAACTATGGTACGCCTTTTCCAAAATATTCATGTTTAGCTTCATTTACTTCTTAAATAATATGCCTTTTCCAAAACATTACTGTTAGGTTAGGTTAGGTTAGGTTACTTCTATTATTCGAACCTTACAGGAGGGATTTCTACAATTATAGTAACTAATTTTATCCTTTTTCTTATTTAATTGAAACAAGTAGCCATTATTAATGTATAGAAAGCCGCCTTTATTAGCAATTCTCTCCATTATCAATCACTCTTAAAATTAAATTTTGCATTTCAAACATCAATATATATATACAACAAAAACTGTAGGGTAAAAAAAAATTCCTTAAAAAAAGTGAAAACGTTTGCTTTTTAAATTTTGATATATATTTTCCCAAAACCGCACATTTGGGCTGTTTTCGGTTGAATGGGAAACGCGTTCGGTTGAATAGGAAACGCGTGCGGTCGAATGGGACACAAGGAATTATAAGACCTATATTCACATTGAAACATCCAAGAAAATACATCCGAATAATTTTAGAAGTCAAATTAGGTTGAGATTTAAACTAGTGCAGCAAACCTCAAATTATTTTATTCAAAAATTCCATTTGCTATACAAATACACTTTCATCGTGAAAATAAATATACTGAATTTAACAGGTATGAGAAAACGGTGTGAGGGAAAGAGGTTAAGTAAAAAATGATCGCTTTTTTATCCCAATGTTACGTTAATTAAATACGAGTTATTAACTGAAAGGTCATTTTATTTCGATTTTATTTTATATTGGTTTATAAATTATTTGCAGACGTTTAATTTCCAAACTAAAACTTTTATATAGTTAATTGCCCTTTTTTCAATTCAAAGCGGCACGGAATATTTTTTTTTTTTTGGTTTCTGGGTGTGTTATAGTTCCATAATTACAAAAATTTCGCAAAATCACAGCTTCTAATTGGGTAATTAACTGTTAGAATAAAATAATTAACTATTTATTTTTCATGTTTCTATGATTTTGTGTTACATTTTCATGAGGATCGATATATTGGTGAAAAGTAGCTTTAATACCACAACGTCTAAAATTAACTTATTGTTAAGCTTTAAAAGAAACTGCGGCTTTTTTGTTCAACAATTGCATAATTCTACGTTACCAATTAAACCTAGCTAGAAACATTTCTCAATAAGGAGCTAGCGCCATTTTCTTCCTCTAGTTTCTTCTTTTGTTGCATCTAATAAACTGTTCAGAGCGTCTATTGAAATACAAAAGCTAGGAGTGAGATTGAGTTCTAGCAAAGGTTTCCCTCTATATCGAGTTTTTTTAAGCTCTATGAAAATGTGGCTCAACTATAGGTGATAACACTATCATAAAATGGCTATGAAATGTCGTTAATATTACTGAGGAATAACAATTAAGAATGCAGTTGTTTTAATAGTGGCGCTTTTTTCGGCGGCACTATTATTAACAATGATAACGAATCTCTATATAATTGCAATTGGAAGTAATATTAACCTTCTTCTTAAACTATGGAATAACTATGAAGGGAGTTCTCGTGAGTTAGTCATAAACTAGGATATCATGATAGTTCAGGTATCCTGAGCTCCTCTTTATCAAGCTAGTAACAAAAAATGTGCGTACCTTGACATACATTTAGAAAGTGAAATCGATAATTCACAACTTATCGAAATAATCAGAAATAAATGAACCGAAGTTAGTGATAAGAGTAAATTTTTTGACTCCTGATACGACTTAAATATGTTTTTCAACCCTAGGATTATGAAAATAGAAAAGAACCCAATACCACACTTATACATGATTTATGAAATGTTATACCAGGAATGTATGGAGGGGGTTGGAATGGCTAAAGGGGCTCCCGGTGTTCCGTTGATGGTGGAAACATATGGCGAGGCCTTATTTATTCGTTTTTTTAAGTGTAGCTCCTCCCCCATCATCGGCTTAGCCATCTCCTGAAGTCGGTAAATGTCTAGTCACTTCAAACTAGGGACCGAGCGGATAAAGGGGGAGTTAGTAGAAGAATTTTCACTTTTTTGGCAGCCAATGAAAATATTTAAGCGGGAAATAATCGTATTTAGTCAGTCTATGACGTCGCTATCATAAAATAAGCCAAGATGTTTCCAAGATCATTTCACGCCTATTATGATTTGACCTTAGCCATTCTTTGCACTTCATTCTAGGAGAGCGGTCGCTCTCTTAGATAAGACTTGATACCGCCTCTAATGCTAAAGGAGGGTTCTTTGATTGGCCGTAACGTTTTTCGTATTGTGTTTGCTGCTTTGAAACTTTGCCAGTGAACTAAAATTTGGACCCTAATTTTGTGGTTAAAATTTCAAAGAGATCCAACTAATAGTTAATTCTATAAAGAAAAAAGTTGTTAAGGGTGGTTTAAGAATCCATAAAATGAATCCGACATTTGGTGAAAGATACTATATTCTTCCATAGAGATAACATGGGATTTTTTTGAATAATGACCTTCTCTAGGAAGGCATATAAAGAAAACTATTCATTCGTTACGTTTGGGAGCCATCTTAAATGAAAGATAACATTCCATAGAAGTGCCTTTCCTTAGTTTCATTAATATAAATTAAGTTTAAGTATTGATTTTTATCATTATTAACAAATACTTTGACTTACGTTGTTTTGGGTATTAGAATTACGGCGTTTTACCACTGTTAGAGACACGCATTTTAGCCCTAATTTTTTATATGGGACTTACGGCGTTTTTGTCGTGATTCACGCCGTTAGAGGGATATTAAGCAAGAAAAACATGGCGTTTGAGCTCGGGTGCTTGTAGGTACTTGTGGGTACTAGTGGGTGCTTGTAGGTGCTTGTGGGTACTTGTGGGTACTTGTAGGTGCTTGTGGGTACTTGTGGGTACTTGTAGGTGCTTGTGGGTGCTTGTGGGTACTTGTAGGTGCTTGTGGGTACTTGTAGGTGCTTGTGGGTACTTGTAGGTGCTTGTGGGTACTTGTAGGTAATTGTAGGTGCTTGTGGGTACTTGTGGGTACTTGTAGGTGCTTGTGGGTGCTTGTAGGTACTTGTAGGTGCTTTTGGGTACTTGTGGGTTCTTGTGGGTGCTTGTAGGTACTTGTGGGCTCTTGTGGGTACTTGTGGGTGCTTGTAGGTACTTGTGGGTACTTGTGGGTGCTTGTAGGTGCTTGGTGGTGTTTGAAGGTACTTGTGGGTGCTTGTAGGTAGTTGTGGGTACTTTTGGGATCGTCTTTATGAAGTTTTAAGGATATCTGAATTTCATATTGGGCTTATGACAATTTTGAGCTAAATGTTAAACGGTCACAAATCAGCATTTTTAAAAATTTTGTAAAATTGTCAATTTGGACCTATTTCTGGAATTTTTAGGGGGGCGCCTCGCGTTTCAATAAATGATTGTAAAAAATTGTATTATGTTAATTACAATAAGAATCCCAATTTTTTTGATTTACGTTTTTTTGAAGTATCATTATAAATAAATGTCTGATTGAGCTAAAGTTATGGTCCTCTTTATATATGTTTCTGCTTAGTGCAGATTTTGAAAATGTAAAACAGTTTCTTAACATTCTTAATTAAAATGAAGACTGAAGGAACAGATATTAATCAAAAATGTCTTGATTAGAATCAAGACCTAAAAAGTATCGATAAGACTGAGGCTATCACTTGTCTGAAGGATCAGATATTAATTTTTCTTTTTAATTGAAACTTAAATGCATGCTTAAGAAAAAACAACGTTCCATTACCGTTTTCCGTTGAAATAAATTATTTTACTGGTAATCAATTTCAAAAATTTACTTATCTCGGCTTTTCGACCACAATTCCATTCCCCGAAAACATTTTATCATTACATTAATTACTTTTGGGAGATAACGTGTCAAAACAACCTATAAAACAATAAAAATCTGTAATAGCGGTCTTTTAGCCATGACAACAACCTTTAAAAGTTACAAGGACTATATAACCCTTTCGAGACTAACAGGACCTGAGCAAACTATAGCTTAACCTGCTATTAGTACGACCAGGGAGAATTGATGTAAACTGGAGTTGAAATTTCATCATGTGCGACCTGCGGCCCTGAAACTCTCCCATAGTACCAGTGTGTGTAGAACATAAATTTTTCGCTGTTATCTGCCAAAATCAATCTTTCTTGGTAGTGCCGCCTCCTCACTTGAAATTTTCATGATAAATTAAGGTTTGAAATAACAAAATTCTAGATTACTATTTTTACTACCATGTCCCTCTGCTAACTTGAAGCAAACTTTCCTCTCTTTTTGCTGCTCATTACCGGTGCCATTCCCTTGACTTTCTGTTCGTTATAACTACTATCATGAGTTTATTTATTTCAAACCAAAATATAAAAAAATGGATTCATTTTTCTTTTGTGCTACTTAGAATTTACAAATGTTTATCAAATAGTCTCTAACCATTGTTAGAAACTATAAATTGGGCAGTAACACTGATCAGGGACGGTCCATAAACTACGTCACGCGAAAAAAAGCATTTTCTGACCCCCCCGTCCCCCCAGATCACGCTTCGTCACGTTTTCTCAGACCCCTCCCCTAAAAACCACGTCACATTTCTTTAACCACCCCCCTCCGCACTATGATTTGTCTTAATTTACAAATTTAATTTGATTAATTTCTTGAGTGATATGCCGCCCCCTCAGAAATATTTTGCTCGGCTGAAAAATCGAAGTTCTCTTCCGTTTTAAGCTTTTTCCCTCTGATTGACCTTTAGAATTTAATGTCTGGATGTGCTTTTTATAAGCTTCAAAAAAGTTCCATAAAGCTTAGTTAAAGGGGCACACTTTTTAGGTTTCGACACTGTCACCGAAAACAGACTAATCGAGCTTGAGATTCAGAAAATTTGCCAAAGAAACGAAACCATTTCAATCGGCAGGAGGATTTGATTCATCTTCACAAATAATAGGGGCGAATAAACAGAGACATAAGAGAGTTTACGCTGTTTATTTTAAATGCGCTATTTAAATTGGCTATAAAAAGGTGTAAATAGTAGATAATTGCTTAAATTTTCTATTATTTAAGCGATGATGGAATAACAATTTTGGTAAATTATTGTAAGGGTGGACTATGCTGTCTTTCTTCTTCTATAACATAAGAGAGCCAATCGGCCTCTTACTGACTTCGTAACAAAATCAATGCTAAATGTGACGTCACGCATCGAAGAACCCCTCCCTCCCCCTTGTCATGGACCGTCACAAATTTAGAAACCCCCTCCCCCCCATAAGAGTGTGACGTAGTTTATGGACGGTCCCTCATGCCCTGAACTATGAGAAAGAACAATACGACGGTTGACTAAAGTACACTTGATATTACATCATTTTGCTAAACCGCGAGTAAAAATCTTACTGTCCCTATTGAATTTGGCACCATTGGTTTTATAATAATTAAAATGTTCCACTGCGAAGCGTGCGGGTCATGAATGGGGATGTAACGTCTTTAGGAACCTTTTAAAACGCAAAACCATATACGTACTTTCCGAAAAGTAATTAATGTAATGATAAAATGTTTTCGGGGAATAAAATTGTGGTCGAAAAGCCGAGATAAGTAAATTTTTGAAATTGATTACCAGTAAAATAATTTATTTCAACGGAAAACGGTAATGGAACGTTGTTTTTTCTTAAGCATGCATTTAAGTTTCAATTAAAAAGAAAAATTAATATCTGATCCTTCAGACAAGTGATAGCCTCAGTCTTATCGATACTTTTTAGGTCTTGATTCTAATCAAGACATTTTTGATTAATATAACTTTGACGTAAGTACAGAGTCCCACATTCATAAGTATTTTTTTTTTGCTTTTTTGAGTAATTTGCCAAAATATTTCCAATTTTATTTTTTCAAAATAAATAAAATTTTTTTTTTTTTTTGAATTTTTGTGCCTAATCCTTTTTCGAGCAGAATTACCTTGACGAAGGTACGGATCCTTGGGGAATTAAAGTGGAACGAGTGGAAATGTGAGTGAAGTAAAACCAAGCTGCGTCAAAACCATTTATTTTGACCCATAAAGTAGGCATATACTCCACTTTAAAACACAACAACATGACAGCAAAGATTTGTACAAAAACTTATGAAAAGTCGGTTTAGTTTTATGGAATGAAAGCGGTAAAATTTATCACGAGACGGACATAAGCGGATAGTGATGGTATAAAATGGAAACTATTTTCTTCTTTCACTTTAAAGAATCCTTATTAGCGATTGATCGCGATGGTCTGTTGCGAACGTTTATTGATATGTGATGCACCTCTATGGTTTTCTTTTCTTTTGTACTTCTTTTCTTTTATTTTTTATTTATTTTTTTGTGTTCTAAATCTATTTCTCTATTTTCTTCTCGCCATTTTCGTGGTAAAACCTTTGCGTTACTTACCATCAGAAATCTCTAGCCGAGCCAACCTCAGGATGGGGAATAAGAGTGGAACGAACAGAAATGTGAGTCGAGATTCTGTAATAAAAGTTAAAGAAATAAGATTGACTGAAAGCAAATTTCCAATTTTGAAAATTGCGTTTTAAATTTAGAAATAGTTCTAATACTTGATTGGCTGCAATAAAATCAGTGTTCGCCGGTGATCATTTCACTTCTGTGTGACCACATTTTACATGATCAAAAAATTTATATTATATATTTCACTTCGACAATGATAGGGTTTATACGGGTTATAATTCTAAACAATTTCTATTATAAAAATATATTAACCCGCCAGTTAGAAAAATCTACTTAGTTTCATTGTCCTCGGATATTTTTAATTAATATGCGTGCCGCTTTTAGCTAAGCGCACCACAAACCTTACAATAGATCTTTTTTAATACGGCCACGCACCACAAACCTTACAATAGATCTTTTTTAATACGGCCAGTTAATCAGAAATGTATAGTGATTAACTGGATTAGAAGACGGTGATTAACATATTGAACGAAATTGGTTCTTGGTCGCATTACTTTTACGATCCTGCTATAAGAAAACCGTAAAATAAATACGAAATCTGAAATAATTTTCTGTTAAATTACGGCGTCTTCACATAAATTAAAACCATCGCAGACAATTTCATTTCTCCTTCTTTGCAACTCTGTTTTAAACATGTTTAGATTTTCCCAATTTAACTGTCTTCAAAATCGAGTTTTTGTCTAAACTAATGCATCATGAATTGAAAAATGCAAATTTAGACATTTTACTCGTTAAACACTTCATAAATATATGTGTCATCTAAGGATAACTTTTACTTATTTTTATGTCAATAGCAAGGACGTTCGATTGCCAGTACAACTGCAAAGAGCCATGGCTGCCGAAGCTGAAGCTGCCAGAGAAGCCAGAGCAAAGGTAAAATGAGATGCAGATTTATAATAAAAGTTCAAATAAATGACAGCGAAACTACAATCTGCAGATAACTAGAAGACAAATTAGCCTAAGAATCATCAAGATTTAAACCACGACGTATAAATAAAATATATTAAATCACCCTGTGACGTGAAATTTAAATGAATTATAATTAATTACAATGATCAACCATCTTTATTCGTTTTTCAAAATTAGTATAAGTTAAGGCTTAATTAGACTGCGGCGGTGAAGTCGCCTTGCTAGCTTAATTGGACTGTTTGCATGTGCCAAGGAACAAGTAAAAGATTCGCGGGTTTGGTTTTAAAATTTTAGTTTCGTATATTATTGTCGAGATGACACCACTTCGTTAGGACCTTTTTTAGTTATAGTTTTCTCGGTATCGATGATGCCTTGGTGATAACAAATGTGGATGAGAGGGAAAGTATGACGATGGCCATAGAGCCTGGGTTAAAAAACGCGGACATCAAAGTTTCGCCAATAACTATTTAGTTTACTAGTGACTGATGGACTTGCAAACTCGCGACTGAAAGTAGTTCAGATATTTATGCTCCTTGGTTTAACCATAGCCCACTCGATCACGCGCATCACGACGCAAGCTGCTCGCACTATAGATTAATTACCGAGATTACACAATAGCAGACGACGGTAACCGCGTAACCGCGAATTAACACAAGACCTATTTTAAGGGAGTGAACAGTCCCAGTATAGCTACGCCAATAAAACGGTCAACTACGGCGAAACTCTGATGACTCGCGACTTTTGGCCATTTTCATACTTTTCCTCTCATCCACTTTTGGTGATAATGATCCAGTAAGCTATGCTTTAGGACTCTTGGCATGCCCTTGGCGGTACTTGTCGTCTATTTTAATATTCGAAGTCTTCGTTGAAAAAGCCACCATTACCGTGAAATGGTTTAATTCGTCTGCTCTCCCGTCTGAACAGGGAAATGAGCATACCAAAGCTTTCGAAACGAAATTAACACAGCGACCGACGGGAACTTAAATTTTAGTCTACTCTAAGTGGGCCTTAACCACCTATTTATCAGAAGTTCTAACAAACATGCATATTATTTAAGAATAGTTCCAAGTAAACCAAACAGGAGTATTATGAAACCTTTTTAACCAACTCTACCTCTAACCCTAAACCGTAATCCATAGCCGTCTCACTCGGGCCTCGGCCAAGAAATATGATTAATATACAGCGATCCTGTCGGTTTGAAATAGGATTAGTATTTGTAGTAGAAATTGAATTTTGTAGAGCGGAAATGACTGAAGTCAACTAGGAACAATCAAAGAACATGGGCTAATATCGCAACGTATCCTGCTTGGTTGTTCTACTTCCACTTTTTTGCACGAACAAAGGCTATATCATCCGCTGTCATTCAAAAATTATTTCTGCCAGCTGTCGACAACTAGGGTAGTCGAGGGCAATCAGGCTTTTAATATTGCCCTAAAAAACAAGGCTTATCAGGTCATACACTTTTCTACATGACAAAGTGATACTAAGACTAAGTTCGATTATATCCGTTAGGGTGTTGTCTCCCTTTAGAGAGACAACACGGATGGTGGAAGCTATGCTAGCATTGCGCTCGATTACCCTAATAAAAAATTTGGATTTATTTTACTCAAAATAAAAATATCCATTCCAAATAGAGTTACTTAGTTTTATCGCTGTTAATTCACTGATCTGATACTATTGGTAAACACTAATTACCCTCTCATTCCTACTATTTATAGACAATAAATTATATTCTAAATAATATTTTGAAATCTAAATCTATATGTAAATGACATGACTAATAATCAACACCCAGTTCGAACCGCTTTACCTAGAAGATTTAACATTTGCAGAGACGTTACTCTTAAATAGTAACATGCACTAAGAAAGTTTTTCAATCCTCGGCCATCTTGAAAAATGACGACCAGAAATGCAACGCTAGCTTTTTTGCGGCTAGTAATTTATGTATAAAAACCTTTTTTTCCTTTAGGTTATTGCTGCTGAAGGTGAACAGAAAGCTTCTCGGGCGCTTAAGGAAGCCGCTGACGTGATATCGGAATCGCCGGCTGCCATCCAGCTAAGATACCTCCAGACCCTGAACACCATTTCGGCCGAGAAAAACTCAACAATCATTTTCCCGCTGCCGATCGACTTTTTGTCGACATTTGTCAAAAGGTCGCCGAAGGTCGCCGAGTGAAAACGACATCAGTTTCAGCAGAAGAGCTAAATCTAAAACCAATAGTTTTTACATTATTTATACACACTATCTGTTCACGCAGGAAACTATAAATAACAAACCATAAATCTTAGAATTATAATAAGTATTTATTCAAACCAATAATTGCCGATAGGTTTACTGAAAAAACTAGAAGCCTGCATATTTCAATATATTTTATAAGAAAAAACTACTCTAATGATCAAAGCGAGTTTCATAAAATTACTCTTCTATAAACTCTTCAATTCGATTTTAAGCAGTTTCATAAAACTTTTTCTACCGTTTAAGTAACAATTTCTTAGTAAAATAAATAGAAAAAAACGTTACACTTCATTTAAAATTTAACAGATTTGTTTAATATTGGTCATTTTTAACATATCTTAAAAAATTCATATACTTGACGTAGTAAAGAATATTTTAAGTGCTTCTCTGTTTGCTTAAATTAATTAAATTAATGTTTCCTTTATTAATTTATGTATAAACTAAATCTTAATCACTAAGACTGGAAAAACTACTAACATATATTTATTATAAACTAAAGTATACGACTACAGTCATAAACTGTATCATTGCATAAAAATGCACTATTGTTTAAGAAGCACCAAAAGTGATTAGGTCCTTTTTCAATGTGATTAGACTCATTAAAAAGGATTTAATCGTCATACAGTTATTTTATTTGAGTATTATTTACGTGTTTTATATACGAGTAGGTTTGCATAATTATGACAATATCATGTTTAGATCGCGATAAGATTAATTACAAAGTAACTAATTATTTTTAGACTGCGATTAGATTAATCAAATCACGATTACAACGATTATACATTGGGTCTCCTTCTCAAAATCTGCAACCAAGATATGGATGTTGCGTAGTCAATGAAAAACAGGTCCAATGCGTGATTGTGCTCCTCGCCAGAAATAAAACTAGATTTGGTAATATGGTAATATAGTAATATTGTAGTAAAGTATTTAAAAAAGTAATTTTGAGATGTTTAATTGAGAAAGAATTCCATACGGGAATTTCTTTTGTTTATTAGAATTTTTAGAAATGCAATTAAGGATTTATATTTCTTAAAATTCGTAATCAACATTGTTCCATGAGTCGGGTTCCGAGTCTAACTGTATTTGTGCCTGACCGACTGCACTGGCTTATAATCAAATAATTCTTTTTAGTAGTAAAACAGGAGTTCAATTACATTTTTTAAACATCACTTTCATTATATAACAATAGTTACCTTACCTTGAAAACCTAATAATATGTTTCAAAGTAGACATTGCACATTGCCTTTTTCCAACTTGGTTAAAAAAATTTCAAAAGACTTTTTTCAGGCATTATGTTTAGTAATTTTCAAATGCTTATTTCAACTTTATATGACAGCATTAAAAGTAAACAATACCTTTTTTAAGAATTGTGTTGAAAACCCGTGTTATCCCAACGTAACACCAGTGTATTGCGGGGCTAGCACATACAGGGAGATGCGGAACCTGAACAGCGGATATATATTAATTTAGTCTTCTAGTTTAATAAGATAAACACTGCATGTTTTTCACTTAAAACTGAGTCATAGTATGCTTTATATTTTAGTCATAAATTCTAAATTGGGCCAAGTTCTAAAACCGGGTTCAGACAAAAAACGATCAAAATTGCGCGGTAAAACGTTTTTACCAGCTTTTGGTGGTTTCGAATGTTGTTAATTGAAGTATACGTCCTGGCCGCGTAAGGCAAGAGAAGAAAGATTTTGAAATTGACTTTCTACTCTATTCATAAAATGCTCAAAATAAATACATTTCCATTATTAAGAACAAACAAAAATATAATATGAAGTGTAACAAGATAAACTATCTCGATGGTAGAAATCGCACAACAAAGCACTTGTTCCGAAAAGGTTACGATCAAATATTTAAATAACTAATGTTGTCAACTAAATTGTTGGTGAAGTTCAAAATATTCAAAAAACTTTACACGAAGTATAAATTTTTATATTGAGCTAAAGGTTTAGTAATACCTTTATTATTCTATGTAAACTTCAATCAGAAAATTAAGCAAGTCATTCAGAACCAAACATACGAAATGGCAAAGAGCACTTTTTAAATGTAAAGCAATGAAAATCTAACGGATCAAGACTATTAGTGTGCTTTGTTTTAGACCAAATGAATCACCTATACTTTTCAAGTCCCATGAAACTGGTGATGGGTTTACTACAAATACATTCTCGTCAAAGAACAGACAGCTAGACGACTAGTGACATTGAATCGTTCTATTAAACATTAAAAATATTCTTAAATGTAGTGCAGACAACTAGGTTTAAAATTCCAAGTGAAGAGCGAAAAATCTTCTCTAGTTCCTGAAACACATTTCTATAATTATATTGATTAAATTAATAATTAAAAAATTAATTAATTGATTAATTATATTGATTAAATTAATAATTAATTAATTAATTAATTGATTAATTATATTGATTGATTGCGTAAACTTTTAGTTCCTGCATTATTAGTAATGTTCTTTCGCAATAAATACGATAACATTACAATAATTGCATTAATTGTAAATGAAGAAAATTATTTTTTATTTTTGTATCGATTGTCTCAAATTGATTTGAATTTATGTATGCTATTTTTATTTTATAATAGTGAATTGAACTGATTGTTTTCAAGACCGCAGAAAGTATTAACTATGAACAAAGACTTTCTATTATCTCTAGTTTTTCGAAAAATATAGCCTCATATTTTTTGTATGATTAATTGGCATATTTGAAAGTTTTTAGATTATTGTTTTCCAATCCTAGTTGTTTGGAAATCGCAACAAAAATACATGTAGAGGTCTTTAATGACTTTTAAAAAAGAACAATATTACTGATCGTTGACGAGATATTTATGAAGTAAATACTTTACTTTTAATTGTTATTGACATTTTTCGTGTTTAGATATTATAATACAGCCATTTTATATTCTTTATTATAAACAGTTCGCCATTATATATTAATAAACTGAAAACGCTTTACGCTTCATTTTACTGACCTTAAAGTCTAAGCTAAATATCAGTAACATGCAAAAAGGAATAGTGATCTAGTGTAATCAAGATGGAAACCAGTGTATTTTTGATTGTATCTTCTTGAACAATTAGAAATGTAGATAAAGTTCGAAATCAGTAGCATGACTTAAGGGAAGAAAAACCGAGAACGATTTTAATAATTTCTTTAATCTTATAGAAGTTCATCCACTATGCCAGAAACAATTGAGGTTAAGGCTGCTCTTTCCTTAATTGTTTCTACCCAGAGGGCGAACTATATATGGTACAAGATAGAATTCAAAAAAAGTGTCTGATAAAAATGTACTAATATGTTATTGAAGCGTACACGATAATTTGCAATGGAAACGTTAGTGATAGTCAAACGTATAACATTACTCTGATGTTGCTAGCACGTCGAAAAGAAAACTGAAACGATACCATTATGTAAGATGGTATAGATATATTGAAAATAAAATTTTAATAAACTATTAAAAATGCCTTATTGTAATTTTTAATGTGGCTGCAATCGGCGGTTTTAATATATATTAACTTTTAAAAACGCTGTACTTTTACTGTGGATAAGATATAGATTATTACACAACGCTTTAATATTTATGATCACCCCAAAAATAAATTGTATGTTATTCAAAGCATTATAACAGTCTTTTTCTTGTAGTCACTAATTAGTTCGTCGTTAAATTAGGAGTCAGTGGTGTACATTTGTTAATGAGATGTTTTCAAAGAATATCTGTACAATTTACCACAATGGTAGGAAACACAATTGAGGGTCACGGGCAAGCAGTGCAGAAAGAACTGGCTATGGAACTTAGCGAAGAGAGAATCGTCTAATCGTTGCCTACGGGATAAGTATTATTCCATAGGCAACGGTCCAATCATGGATTAACTAACGCTAGGGATTGTTCGTTCCCCCAAAAAGATAAAGAATGCATGTTCCAAACGCTCCTAGCAGCAGCTACTATCCCTAACAGGAAGCTATAAGAAAATTTGACGTAAAAATTAAAATACTGCCTAAGTTGGGTGCCGCCATCTTTAAAATCTGCAAAAACCAATCATTTTGCCTGGAGATGGCGCTATATCTACATCCGTTTTGGTCCAATAAATTGGGGGAATGAAGAGGGGAATCAAGGAATATTTCGGAACATGTAGTTGGCGATAGTAATACATGGGAAACACGGTTATTGAACAATCCCTAGCGTTAGTTAATCCATGGTCTAATTCAAGGGTCTGTCCACTCACAGGCCCAATACGCCAGATATCCAAAATATACAATATTTCATACATAAGTCAACGTTAGCCTTCCCCGCGCATTTGATGGTAGTTTTCGAAAAGACGATCCATCATTTAGGAGTAGCGCAAAAACAAAGATCTCTATTGGTTTAGTTCAATCACGAGTGCATCAAGATTCAGCAAATAAACACTAGTTTGAATATTTTTCGAAAGAAGTTCCCTAAACTTCCCTGCTCAGGCTGTTGTATTAATTCCAACAACAGCGAGGTCAGGCTAAATGACTTTATTTTAGTTTTTTATTTAAAATATCACACTATTTGAAGAAATAAGTAAAAGGTAAGAAATATTTACGTTACGACGTCCTTTTCGGTAAATTTACATATTAAGTTGTACGCTTAAACGCCATAATGACCTTTTTAAACTAAGGCTTGGCTCGAACCTTTATACATCATATTGTTATACTTGGAATAATGGATTTTTCGAAATCTACGCAATACCATTTCTATCTTAAACAAGCAACTGAAAAATGTGTATGAGTAAATCTTTTTACAAGGCAGAAGACGGAGGAAACATAGTTTGCATCCAAAATAGTCGGAGCGAATTTTTCCGATTCTCTTTTATCCCTTGTATTTTAAATTGTAAAATTAAAACCTTACCTTATAACTAAAGACAACCTGACAGACTGTCAGAACCACGTTTCAGCCTATTTTTTTGTGTACTAGCCAATCAAAACCGATCCCCCAACCCTTTCATAAAACCATTCGGAGAGAGTTTCTTCACATCTCTCCGCCAGGTCATCAAGGTAGATTCGTGGAAACGCCAATTAGCGCCTAATGGCATCCTAGTCCGGGAGGTCAGAGTCACAAGAAAGCTAAGATGACAATAGGACACCCCTAAAGACATAGAGGGTTGGGGAGTATGGAGACGCGCGGCTTTTAGCACCTTTACGGCGAGTGAAGCTGAATTTTCAGTTATTATATGGCTAAGAACGACCCTCGTTCCTTCTCTACGGCGAGCTTTTATACTCTCCGAGTATGGAAGAGACACTAGCGCCTTCTAAAATGGCGAGGCTAACGCCATCTAGACTACCCAGCCGTGACAATATTAGCAATTTCTGTGACTTGCATAGGCGGTCCGGAAATTGCCAACACATTAGCTCCGATTCGCCAACTGCGAACAACATGACAGACGGATACACATTTACAAACACGTCTTGTGTAATACCTCTCCGTGACGTATTCGTCACTCGGAGAGGTAATAAAGAATCCCAATAGGTAGAAACCGCACAAATAGCGGGATTTTAAATCAAATTTCATATAAAATCGGTCGAATGGGATTCTATTTAATGGGAGACACTGATTGGCCATCATTTCTCAAACATATTCACTTTTGGCAACAAAAGCCAAAGAGCTTCATTCCGTTGCACCCAACGTCCTTTGCAATGATATACTTATTGGAACACCTCTTCCAGGCAATGTAATAGTGTTGTGTTTGTTGGTGTAATAATGATTCACGATTAATTCAAATCAAATACTAGATTTATTAGTTAGCGAGAATCGTACACAAGGGACTGCCTCGGTTGAGGGCCCGAGTAAGAATGTTTTAATCCCAGGAGGGAACGCTCCTGGGCTCTTAATATCAACTATGTGGTGCCCTCTATTGGCGAGTTTAGGAACTTACATTTTATTACATTTATTTATCATTTAAATATTTGTACTTTTGTTATTGGACATAACAATACTTCCCCCTACGTTTGAGACTTTTAGGAATTAATTGATATTCAAGATTTGAGACATTTAAATTTTTAAGTGCTAATTGACATTTAAGAATGAGGTCTCGTGGGAGAGGTAATAATCGTCAGTTCCGGTGTCCACATGTGCGGTTTGTTCTGGTAAAGTCAACAGAAACTTTCCAGTATTTTAATTTGACGTTGACCCTTTGATGTTGCGATGGACTCTGGGATGCGAGGTGGTTCCGGACGACGTGTTGTTCATGGAATGACGCCAGAGCGTGCTCGAATTCTCTCTGAGGGAATGGATGGAAAAGACGTCTGGTTGATTAGGAGGTTCTGTGTTTTCTTGAGGATCTGTCGAGGTGCTTCCGAGGGATTCCCATAAGAGGTAATCATCAGACGAGGGTGGTGACGGTTTGGATGCGTCATAATTATGGCGTGATCTAAGTTGGCTTTTGTGGCGTCGAATTTCCCCACGAGCGGTCATCACGGTGTACATCATACTGCCTCAACGTCCGGTTATTTCGCCGATCAGCCATTTCTCGCCCTTTCCGTAGCTGTACGCATATACGGCGTCGTGTATTCGGAATGGCGCTTCATCATCGCAGTTGTCTATGTCGGCGTTCGGCGTGACAGTTGAGGGATGACATAAATCGAGGCGGGAGGTAATCTGCCTACCCAACATCAACTCCGCTGGATATTTTCCAGAGTTGTTTGGCGTTCGGCGGTATTGCAAAAGTATACGCGCGATTCGCACTTTCAAGGGTCCATGTTCGTGATGTCGAAATTTGATATTTAGACTTTAGAGCATCAATGGCTTCGGGTGTGTGTGTCGAAATTTTTCGAAAGGTCTCCTTGACGGTGCGTACCCCCCTTTCAGCAAGGCCGTTGCAGGCGGGGTTGTACGGAGCGCATGTAAGGTGTCGAATACCGTTGAGACTTGTGAACGTCGCGAACTCTCTGCTGGTAAAGCAGGGACCATTGTCAGGGACGAGTACTGGCATGATGCCAAAGCGAGATATAAGGTCACGAAAACATGAGATGACAACGTCAGAGGTTTGGGAGGTCGTGACGAAGATCTCCAACCACTTGCTGTAGCTGTCTACGACAATGAAGAGGTACTGGCCTTCGATAGGGCCAGCAAAGTCGGCATGGACGCGAATCCAGGGTTTCGTAGAAGGGGTCCATGGATGGAATGATTTGGCAGGAAGAGCGGCGTGTTTGCGGCAGACGGCGCAGGTTTGAGACAGCGTCTCACGTCCTGATCAATTCTGGACCACCAAATCCGTGAGTGGGCTATTGCCTTCATAAGAACGGTACCCATGAGGGAGATATGAAGTTCTTTTAGCAATGTTTGGCGGTGAGCCACAGGGATAATGACGCGGTTACTCATGAGAAATACGGCGTTGAAGCTTGAGATGTTGCGATCGTAGCTAATCAGTTCGGGTGGAACCTTATTTTTATTTGGGCAGCCCTTTTGTAACAATTTCCCGAGTTGTTGTAACGTTATATCTTTTTTAGTGGCTGCATTGAGCTCGCGAGCAGTGAAAGGACTAATAAGTTTACAGATTTATTAAACTCGTGTTTAAAATTTGGCCTGTTCCCTCGGTGCTGGAAGATTTCCAAATTAGTACTACTTTCGAAAAAAGGTAGAGAAGGAAGCGATCCTAAAGCATATCGCCCATTTTGTCTATTATCGGTTATTGGCAAGGTTTATGATAAACCAGGGATAGATAGACTTTTTTAAGACGGAATGGGTAACAGCGTTATTCGGGTGCGCGTCCAAGTCCACGACCCCCTTACCCGTGACGAAGGGGTATGAAGGAAGAGGCGGGTCTTATTTTTGTTATGGCGTTGTATGTATATCCGGGTCAAATAATCGTCTGCCCCTTCGTCTGCCAAGTTGGAATGGGCTCGGATTGTAATTTTTGAAATAACATTGTTTAAAAATGGAAGTTACACAAGACATAGGGTTTGTAACTGAAAAAAAAACGGGGAAGACCCAAGAAAATTAAAAGTGAGTTAGAATTGAGTAAAAGTCTTCATAGATAATACAGCACAAACAGGTTTCAACCAAACACTAAGCTCACAAAACTCCTGACCATTCACTAAGCCTTGGTTAACTTCATCAAATTCGTTTACAAAATCATGAGGATAGTAGAAATGATTGGCTTAAGAAAGAATTAGCGAACACTTTTCACCCTTACAGATGTACTCCAAATCCAAAACACCGGCACCAAATTCACTAACTACCTTCTTAATTGCTATTAAAAACAATTCCCGAATAATTACCCGACCCTCGCATTTAGACGGCTCCATTTTGAAGCCCTGTGACATGTCCAACTTAGATTACCGGTGGTAGAAGGCCTGCCAACTTCACCCGAGCCCCATGTTAAAAAACGACTAGCAAATTCGCCCCTAGTTCCGACTTTCGCCGTTAGGTGCGCTACCAACCCAGTTTTCCTCCTTATGCTTTTTCTATGGGAAAAAAATTCGGAAGTGGACTCGGTTTTAGAGCATTTTTAATATATTTAACGATTTTTTCGGGGCCGAGTTTTAAATGAGAAGTCAAGTAAGTTCTAATCTATATTTTGAGACCTATTTCATAATTTTCCGTCCGTTATTTGACGAGTAATCAACATTCAAAGTTGGGGTTGTTTTTAAGGCGGAGAAATTAAATTTCTCGTAAAACCTAAGCCTTGGTCCAACGGCGCCATTAAATTTTAATGTAAACTTCCTTCAAGACCGAGGCTTAACTCTAAACGGCGCATTTCTCCGCCTTAAAAACAACCCCAACTTTGAATGTTGATTACTCGTCAAATAACGGACGGAAAATTATGAAATAGGTCTCAAAATATAGATTAGAACTTACTTGACTTCTCATTTAAAACTCGGCCCCGAAAAAATCGTTAAATATATTAAAAATGCTCTAAAACCGAGTCCACTTCCGAATTTTTTTCCCATAGAAAAAGCATAAGGAGGAAAACTGGGTTGGTAGCGCACCTAACGGCGAAAGTCGGAACTAGGGGCGAATTTGCTAGTCGTTTTTTAACATGGGGCTCGGGTGAAGCTGGCAGGCCTTCTACCACCGGTAATCTAAGTTGGCCATGCCTGTGAAGACGCTTATCTGTACAACCATAGCCCACTCGATCCGCGCTCTATAGCTATAGCGCGAACAGCTTGCGTCGTGACGCGCGTGATCGAGTGAGCTATGGTACAACGCAAGAGGGGTCGTAGTCGTGGCGACAGAGGTAAACAGGAATTACGTATTTCCGCCCTCCTTGTCAGCAACGTCACCAATACGTAGTTTTTGTGAGCCAATAAGATAATTTAAATTTTTGGTTACGTGTTGAAGGAAGGGACTATACAGGGTGTTTCTGGAAAGTCTGGCACAAATTAACAGGCATGTTCCTTGGGTCAAATGGAGTCCGAAAGGTCCTATGACGTTTTGAGGTAAAGCGCTCCGTTGCGACGTTATGGGCTCTCAAAAGTAGGCCGAAAAACAAGAAGATTTTGCAGAATTATAGCACTAGTATTGTGGTTTTGACCCAATTGTTTTCGATTATTGAGCATAAGGCAATGATCGAAATAAGTTCAAACCTATTGGAAGACCGTGAACGTGTTAAACGGCCAAAAGCGTTAATCCCTTTGTTTTTATTAATGATTGTAATTAAAGGTAAGGAAAGTAGCTCAGATATCGGTTACTTGTTGTTCAGATGTACTGGTAACTGACCAGTCTTTTATTCTTTTTTTCAATTAGACACATTACTTTTACAATAATTCGAATGAACCCCTTAAATTTTACAATAAATCGAATCGATTCCATTAATTTTACAATAATTTGAATCGAACCCATTACATTTACAATAATTTGAATCGAACCCATTATATTTTCAATAATTCGAATCGAACCCCATTACTTTTACAATAATTCGAATCGAACCCAATTACATTGTTCTACAAAAATTGTTCAAAATGGGCACCATCAACGTTTAAGCAAACTTGCGCGCGTCGTTTGAAAGATTCACGAACACGTTCGAAGATTCCTGGCGTGTTACGGATGCTATTACAACAATCAATCATCCTTTGTCGTAAGTCTTCGACATCGCGAACTTCACTTCGGTTAACCAAGTCCTTGAGATGGCCCCAAAGAAAAAAATCGCAAGGGTTGCATTCGAATTATTGTAAAAGTAATGGGGTTCGATTCGAATTATTGTATAAGTAATGGGGTTCGATTCGAATTATTGTAAATGTAACGGGTTCGATTCAAATTATTGTAAAATTAATGGAATCGATTCGATTTATTGTAAAATTTAAGGGGTTCATTCGAATTATTGTAAAATTTAAGGGGTTCATTCGAATTATTGTAAAATTTAAGGGGTTCATTCGAATTATTGTAAAATTTAAGGGGTTCATTCGAATTATTGTAAAAGTAATGTGTCTATTTGAAAAAAAGAATAAAAGACTGGTCAGTTACCAGTACATCTGAACAAACAAGTAACCGATATCTGAGCTACTTTCCTTACCTTTTATTACAATCATTAATAAAAACCAAGGGATTAACGCTTTTGGCCGTTTAACACGTTCACGGTCTTCCACTAGGTTTGAACTTATTTCGATCATTGCCTTATGCTCAATAATCGAAAACAATTGGGTCAAAACCACAATACTAGTGCTATAATTCTGCAAAATCTCCTTGTTTTTCGGCCTACTTTTGAGAGCCCATAACGTCGCAACGAAGCGCTTTACCCCAAAACGTCATAGGACCTTTCGGACTCCTTTTGACCCAAGGAACATGCCTGTTAATTTGTGCCAGACTTTCCAGAAACACCCTGTATACTCGTCTACGAGTCGGACTGAAGTAAAGGCCAAAAATTGTATATTCCGTCTTAAAAAAGTCTATCTATCCCTGGATAAACTTATTACCAACAGGCTAAAATTTCTTAAAATAATTTAACTCGAATCAATTTAATATCAGTTATACAATTATTCAATATAAGTGGTTTAAATTCCAATTCCAAAAAAACCCAACCACATATATTAATAAACAAGACGGCCCAAGGGCTCGTAATAGTAGCCATATCGTACGAGTGAATAGCCCCTCTATACCCTACCTTAATGAGTGGATAACCCCTCTATACCTTACCCTAATGAGTGAATAGCGCTATCTTTTTCAATGCTTAAATGATTTACCGTGCATAAAATCAGAGTGAATAGCCCCTCGATTCCCCACTCTAAACAGTGATTAAATTATAACCGTATAAATTTACTTATGCTGTAATTCTATTATTCCGGCGAATCGAAGAACAGATAGTTTTTAGTGATAATCCCCTCGATGAGTTTACAACATAGACTTATGCCGATGCACACTTATCGCATCTTATAAATTTCTAACAAGGGCTTATGCCCAGAAACTTTTGAAAGAGAAAGTTTAGTTATAGTGATTACGCATTTTAGTGATTATCCCCTCGAATTACCTTTAGCAATGCTAAAATGATCAAACGCATAACGCTCATTTAACACTATGTTAGCTCTATCTAAACCCACATTTGAATTAACCGCCAAAACGTTCCAGTCAAACATAACATAGATGACGATAGCTACCGAACGAGAACGAAACATGAGGAGCGCGGTAGAAAAATCGTTATCTATTTAATTAGCACATACATAAAAAGAAAATAAATATAAAAACCCCAAACATACAAACTCATAAGTATCCGACCCCACAGATAAAAATTCAAAAGTTTCCGACCCCACAGATTAAGAGGTACCCCACCCCATATCACCCCGACATTTTAGAGATAAAAATAAATAATAAAAAACTCGGAGTTTCTATCAAGTCTCTATGGTTTAGTGGTTAGAACGTTTGTCTACTACGTCAGAGACCCGGGTTCGATTCCCGGGTCTGACCTGAAAAAATTTTAATTATAATTAAATCTCTAACCGAGCCCAGTAACCCCTATGGGTGGGTTGTGGTAATATAAAGTTCCTTTTAAGCTAAAATCTGACGATAACGAAGCGACAACCCCGGTCACTACTACGACGGCTCGGGTCAAACTAAGAGCCTATCGTATACTACGATATGGCTAAAAATGTCTTAGTGGATTAAAACCACAAAAAGTAATAGATATTGGGTGAAACTGGAATGACGGAAGTGCAGATAATGAAAATCTTCAGTTTAGAGACTTGATTATTTTTAATGTTTATCGACTTCATACTAAATCTTCATTACTCTTCCCATGTTAACTTTGAGTAGATAAGTTATTATTTAAAACTAATTCCCAATAGACAGAAACCTTTATATTGGATTTCGAAAAACCATTTATAAAATGCGATTTATTGGGAGTCGGTCTAACGGGATGCGATTTATTGGGACATTCGATTTAGTGGGATTCTACTACATGATGTTACTCCCTTAAAACTCTTCCCCAAAATCCATCGCCGTCCAATGCGTCTATATGAGTGCGAAATAAAATCGAGTTACCTTAATTACAGTCTAAAAAACTCTTAATACTTAAAAAATTATATTATAATCGTTTTAAAAAATTATACTATAATCGTTATAAAAAATTATATTATAATCGTTTTAAAAAATTATATTATAATCGTTTTAAAAAATTATATTATAATCGTTTTAAAAAATTATATTATAATCGTTTTATTATTAATAATGTTATTTTAATGAATCTTGAAAAGGTTTGCCTATCTGGGTGCACGGCAGTGCACCCGCCAAGTTGTCGTGCACTACCAGCAATCCTTTACCCGAAACATTTCAGCCTCATTTTGACCCCCTCTTAACTCGGTACTGGGGAATAGTACACCACTCATATTTGCACCTCAAGGGCACAGTGTTAATCCTAGGAAGTCCTCCAACTTCCAGCTTTCTAACTCATTTGGTTTCTGTGATAATCCTATGTGAAAATGACACATTATGAGACTGACTGACTGACTGACTGACTGACACATCATCAAAACCTCTAGGGCATTTCCGGTGGTGCTAGAATGATGAAATTTGGCATACTTGTACCACTAAGCATACAAGCAAAGGGAAAAGTCCCAAAAGCGGGAGTTTCCCCCATTTAGCCCCTGAAATGGGGGTTTAAAATTAGAGTCATCATCTAAACCTCTAGGGCATTTCCGGTGGTGCTAGAATGATGAAATTTGGCATACTTGTACCACTAAGCATACAAGCAAAGGGAAAAGTCCCAAAAGCGGGAGTTTCCCACTTTTAGCCCCTGAAATGGGGGTTTAAAATTAGAGTCATCATCTAAACCTCTAGGGCATTTCCGGTGGTGCTAGAATGATGAAATTCGGCATACTTGTACCACTAAGCATACAAGCAAAGGGAAAAGTCCCAAAAGCGGGAGTTTTCCCCTTTTAGCCCCTGAAATGGGGGTTTAGAATTAGAATCATCATCTAAACGTCTAGGGCACTTCCGGTGTTGCGGGAATGATAAAATTTGGCATACAAGTAGGACTTAGCATACAAAGAAAGGAAAAAGTCCCAAAAGCGGGAATTTTCCCCTGTTAGCCCCTGAAATGGGGGTTTTATAATTTATATCCCCTCGTAATAGGACATTATAATTTAATTTTTTCGTCTTTTAATATTAATATTTTTTACTAATATGATTCTTTCGTATTATTGCAGAATTTATGTTTTTTACATAATGTTTTAGTAATTAAATTTTTTACTCATTTCCTTTTCATTTCGTCTGAAATGGTTCTAAGCGTGTTTTGATTCATTTAGTTTTTCTTAAATCTATTCTGTTGATTAAAAGTGTTAGTTGCCACAATATTGTGTTCTTCGAATAGAAATACGGTTAACAATTATCACAGCCCGAGAAAAAAAAAAGAAAGTTGAATGCAAAAAAGTTGAAAAAGGCAAAGCCAAGTAAAACTCTTGGAAAGAACAAATAAAAATCTAAAAGTACAAATGTTTATTTCACTTCATAATCCTACTTCTATAAATCTACAAGAACATGCACGTACAAAAAGGAGTGAAATCTCACCAAAAACATCTCTGTAAAAATATGCCAAGTTGTTTGGCCGTAAAAAGAAGTGAGATCTAAAATACGGCCAAGTTATTATCTCCAGGTGAACCAACATTTTATTCGACTTAAAACTTCTCAAGAATGTTTTTCTGACTTGGCCATTAGCATTCCAAACTTGCATCCTTCTTCTTTGCACCCGTGAAGGTTAATAACGGAAATTACAAATTTAACCACAAAGGCTTATCAAGAATATTTAACCAATTTGATTTAATATTTTAATTTCGATCCACATCTGGAATTAAACGAATCCTTGATATTCAAATGGCTAAGTCAGAAAAACATTCTTGAGAAGTTTTAACTTAAGTCGAATAAAATGTTGGTTCACCTGGAGATAATAACTTGACCGTATTTTAGATCTCACTTCTTTTTACGGCGAAACAACTTGGCATATTTTTACAGAGATGTTTTTGGTGAGATTTTCTTGGACAGCAAGAAAATAACTAAATAGTGAAATCTAAATTTTACTTATTTTTAAGTTATGTACAGCTTTTTCTCGAGTCAAGCTAAATATTCATTAAAATGATGAACTATATAAGATTGGTATCCTTAGCCAATTTGCAGAAGAGGGATTGGTCATTCTTCAAGAGAGTTTGCGGAGAGTCAAATTCCACAACTTTGCCCTGATCGAGGACCATAACCCTAATAAAAAATTAAAAGATTACAATTATGAAATTATGTAGCTGCCAGTTTTATAGGAAGGTATACTTGTCGTAGTCCAAGATAGTGTTTATTCTGTGAGCAATGGTTCTTTCATGCCGTTACTGTGATGATGGTGGAGTCGGCGAAATCTTTTCTAATGGTTTCTTGAATTAAATCGTCGGTGTCCATGTCGACAGATGCCGTCGCTTCGTCCAAGATCAGGATCTTGGTGTTCCTCAACAAGGCACGAGCCAAACAGACCAATTGACGCTGCCCGACACTCAGATTATGTCCTCCTTCGGCCACAGGGTGATCCAGTCCCTGCTCGAGTGACGCCACGAAGGATTTCAGATGCGAGTGTTCCAGGGTGGCCCACAGTCGCTGGTCATCTTCTTGTCCAAATGGATCCAGATTGAGTCTGAGCGTGGCCGAGAAGAGGATGGGCTCTTGAGGGATGATAGTCAGCCGCGATCGCAAATCGGACAAGCCCAATCCCTCCACCTCCACTCCGTCTATGACGATCTGACCGCGCACCCCCTCGATGAGACGGAAGAGGGCCAGCGTCAGTGACGACTTTCCTGCGCCTGTCCGCCCCACCACGCCCACCTTCTCTCCAGCTTCGATCCTGACATTTATGTCCTTCAAGACCAAATCCAATCCTTCTCGGTATCTGGTGCTGTAGTCCTGGAATATGATTTGTCCTCGTTGAGGCCAGTCGGATGGAGGCCTATATTCTGGTTTCTCCCACTCAGCCTCTGACTCCAAATGACAGTATTCGTCAACTCTTTCTACAGAGACTGTACTGATTTCCAAACCAGTTGTTCCAACGATAAGGACCTTAATTAATTGTAGTGCCTGTAAGATAAATATATATATATATTAAGTTAGCAAAGGATTTTAGAACGAAAATAATTGTATCACGTGATATATAGAAAACGTATTTAAAGAATTCACACAGATACGACAGGTTATTGGTTTACTTTATTCTTAGCACTTACTAGATTGGCATTAATCATGATCATTCCCACTAAATCGGTTGGAAATGTTTCTTTGCTTAAAACAATAAAAATTCCTGTGCAAAAGAGTAAGCAGTTGCCCAAAAGATTGTAACGCACCGTCAGCCATCTGTAAAGAAACAGCATTTAATTCACTAGGAAACTATTCAGCTCAGATTGCCCAATAACAAGAAAACAGATTATGAAGCTTGAAAAGGTGGTGATTTTCACAGATCGCTTCTAAAATTTAACTCAAACCAAAGAATGCATTATAAACGCTTAAAAAGCACGGTAAACCCTACTTCGGAAACGAGCCATTAGCGTTGCAATTAAAAAACAAGTTGGCAAACCAAAATTAACCTCTCCGAGTCGACACGCAATTAAGAGGTTTTTCTTAAATAAATATAATTGATATCAATTATTTTAATCGTCATTAATTTAGCTTAATTATAGTTAAATCGTTTTAAGAAATTTTATTCATAAAATCATTTAAACATAGCTATTTTATGCGTTCGAATTTAAGCGTATACCTCTTTAACAATTTTTAGAAATTAAGGGTATATAGCGCGATTGATTCACTACGAATGATAAGAAAACCTCCAATTGCGTGAACCTTTGGAGGAAGCAATGCCATTGGGAGGCTAGACGTTTCTCGTAACCGTAGCCTATCGCCGCGATCACAATGGAGTTGCAGCTAATATTGCTTTTACACGTTTGCCCCGATTTGCCATCTGCGACAGACACTAAGTCAGACAGACCTCTTCGTGACGTCATGGTCACTTGGAGAGGTAATGATCGGTTCAAAAAATACCTTTGCGTCATGTTCATCATGTAATTAGCGGCAGTGCACTCGTCGATCAGTTTCAGGAAGTGACCTTCGAAGTTCTCTCCAGCGTTACAAGCCCTTATAACAGTGCTACCAGCCACTGATGCTCCCACATGCGAAAACAGAAAAGAATTTCTCGCGCTAGTTATTCGCTTCAGTTGACGATTACTTGCCATCAAGAAACGCTGAAAAAGACGTCGGAACACATGAGAGAAAATTATACCGCGCAAGGAGCACGGCGAACACGCGGGTAGTTAGGTTTGACATTTATGATCAGTACTTTTCCACCCCATCTTAAGCTTATAAAAATCGACCAGCATTTGTGCTACTTAATTTTTCAGTTTCGCTGAAGGATTAAACAATTTTGCGCTTTGGGTTTAAGATAGTGAGTGAACCGCGTATCTGCAGTTCCCTAAATAGCAATTCCAAAAAACAGCGGCGTTGTTCAAAACTACTGTTTTGGGAAATAATAGTAGTAAACTAAGTACTGAACAATTCTCAATCGTATACTTACCTCACCTAAGTTTTACTATTCTGTTACTACTGAGGTTTAAATAACCAAAGCAAGCCTAACCTACCCTTACCAGACGGTCCAGACCTAATAATATTGGGGTTCAACCTAATACTATTGAGGTTCAAATAAACAAAGGAAAGCTAACCTAACATTTCATGACTTTCCGAACAGGTTACAGTACGCCTCTAAGACACCTGCATTTTTTGTAATGCTAATTTCTCAATGAAATTTTTCACAGATCTGGGTTATTTTACCCAAAGTTTTATATTAATTTGGGAAGATTTCCCTTTGTCGAGTTCATTCAGGCAACTTTACCAAAAATATAACGCTGCCATCCACAATCAAATATTTCCCAATTTAACATCGACAATTTGCAGGTTAAAAACAATTAATTAGACTGAATTCAAATTCTTACCTGAAGCAAAAAGTATCCAACAATGACAGAAACACAAGGAATTATAAATAATGGTAAGTAAACTGCATTTGTTAAATTGGAAAGAACTATATACATAAATGAGAAACAAGTCATTCTCAACAACGAAGGTAGTTGCTGGTCGAGTGTGTCGATATCTTGCGAGAACCGATTAAGTATCCTTCCAATGGGGGTCGTGTCAAAGAAGGACATGGGAGCACGAGATACACTGTCGAGCATTTTCACGTGTAAAGCGTTTGTCGCTCGTAGGCTGCGAATGAGCATGACGAATGAATTCAAAAATGCCGAAATTGATGAGCCTAGACCTAAAACCAATAAGACCGCTATACGGGTAGTCTTTAATTCTGGGTTCGCTTTTACATCTTCTATCGTGTCCGCGCACCAAAGCGACAGCCAGTACACCGACGCCAAATTAAAGGTCGGAGCGCTGGCAAGTGTAAATAGCAACAGTACACACCATATCACACCAAAGGCTTTAAAATAGTGTTTATATGCCGCCAGCGGTGTCTGCAAATAAGAAAATTGTTATTGACTTTTTACTACTAAGGATGGTCTACTAAACAGATCCAAGAAGTAATAAACCTATAAGAAGGCTTAAATTAGCCAGGTTTTAGGCTTATACTCTTACGCCGGTGTGAGTGGACAAGAAAGCCTCACTCCTGTATGTCATAACTCTGCTTTTTCCCATTGTGTTCTGTGGGGGTAGTTCATACAGACGCGAATGACGTATTTCCGACAAGAGAAAAAAGGACTTGGTGCTACCTCCGGTGCCGAAACGGTACGGGATTGTTTTTTTAATTTTCATTAACAACATAGTTAAATATTCTGAACCTTATTTTTTTATTTTGAATACGTGTCCCTACGTGAAAATCGATCCCTAATTATTTCTAAATCAAATCGAGTGTATTATTCTTCTGATATCATGAGTTCCAAAAACCAAACCAAGGCTTAACGAAAAGGTAAAAGACATAGATGGTGGAAAACACAGAGTAAGATATAATATTAAGTCCCGCCTCCCTTCAATACATTGAAGGGGTTTTGTCGACAATCACACGTGCACCAGAGGCGAATTTAATCCTTCTTATAGGAATATTTCTTCTTGATAGAACTCACTCTTCCTTTTTTGAGCGTCTCTTTCGTCATAAGTATCGCCTCATTTTTATCCGATGCTTTTCCGTTGGATGCAACATGATATTTCTCTACACCAGTATTTAACTTACTACAAAAATGGGATGATCAAACTGATTGGCACAATCCATTCAAAAGAGTTCTTATTCATTGGCAATCTCTACCTGCAGTACAACTGCCTGTAGATATAGCCCCTATTTTCTCACCACAATTTTTCATTATCCTCGTCGTTCATGTGTTCTGCAAAATATTCTCTGGCCATTCCCTCACGGCTCATGATTTCATTGTACGTTCCCTTCTCGATAATTTGGCCGCCGTTCATGAAGTAGATCTGGTCCATTTGCCGTATGAAGCTTAAGTTATGAGTCACCAACACTCGGGTCTGTAATGTTGAAGAGGAATTTGTCGAACTACTTATAAGCCTATAGCGTCGCCTACTTTGTTTCTGAGCAATCCATTTGGTCCGATGACTTCGTTGAAGAGATGCTTAGCCACGTGCGAGTCAACCGCACCCAACGGGTCATCCAAGAGGTAGACATCGTCATCGCGATAAATTGCTCTTGCCAAGTTGATCCTTTGTTTTTGTCCACCACTCAAGTTGATACCCTGTAATGTATATTAAGTTAACACTTGTCCAATGCAAGTGACTCTAAAATCTAAACAAATATATCCACCGAAATTGTCAGAGGTTACTGTTGAGAGTGTTTGGTAAATAAGAACGTATAATAGAAAAAATAATCTTTAACTCTCTCTTAACGTTTTAGCCCTAACGATGATAATGGAGTAGTAAACAGTATCGATTTCTATGAACGCAGTACGGATGTTGTGAATACGTTTGCTTCGATTTGCCAACTGGGAAAGCGATGACAGATATAGACAGACAAGACACACAGACACATCCAGTTTAATAGCTCTCCGTGACGTCATCGTCACTTGGAGAGGTAAAAACTGCCGAAATCAATTGATAATAAAATTCAAAAGTAAACAGCAACATTGGCTAAACGCTCCTAAAACTTTCAAACTATTGAATAAATCTAGCAATCATTAGGGCTACCGGCATTATCAATTAGTTGCTTAAGCACAAAATAATTGAACACATTTTTAATTGAGTATGTCACTCGAACCAGAGAGAATTTATAATAGGGAGTGAAGCTCTTTCCCTTGACAGTGCTAAGTACAATCAGGGAGAATTTATAATAGGGAGTGGAAACTGAGGAATATTATGAAGCTCAAATATTACGTGATTAACAAAACTGGCCAGGTCTATTTCCGGTACTATTTTTGTGGCCCCTCCCTCTCTAGGGTGGGTCTAGAATGTTGCGGGAGGGTCTAGGGGAGATGGACACTACCTTTTTAGGGAAAGGGAAACGTCTGACTTAAAATAACTCCAAATGGCGCCAGTCGCACTCGAGATCGAGAACCCTTATTGGGTAATTGTACAACCAACAGTGATTGAGGGCAAACTTTAAAATTGAAGGAGATTCATGTGACCACTCCCTATTATAAATTCTCTCTGATACAATGTAGCTCAAACAAGTAGGCTGCGACGCTTAAACTGGCCAGGTAAATTTCCGGTCACATGATTCTACTTTAATTTTAAAGTTTGCCCTCAGTCACTGTTGAATGTACAATTACCCAATAAGGGTTCGCGATTTCGAGTGCGACTGGCGCCATGAGGAGTTATTTTAAGTCAGATGTTTCTCTTTCCCTAAAAAGGTAGTGTCCATCTCCCCTAGACCCTCCCGCAACATTCTAGACCCACCCTAGAAAAATAGTACCGGAAATAGACCTGGCCAGTTTTGTTGATCACGTGATTTTTGAGCTACATAATATTCCTCAGTTTCCACTCCCTATTATAAATTCTTTCTACTACCTTCATAGTTTTTGATACGTACTCTTTCTCCGATCTCTGTTTCATCGTCAGCGGGAAGCTGGTCGAGATCAGATTGGAGGACGCACGCGCTTATGACGTTATTGTATCTTTCTTGGTCCATGTCGGCAACGAAGAGAATATTCTCTCTGAGTGAGGCGTTCTGGATCCAGGGTTGTTGAGTGACATATCCCACTCTCCCGACCACTCTCACCTCTCCCTCGGCCTTCTGAATCTCAGAAACCAAAGCGGACAAGAGAGAAGACTTGCCACAACCCACAGGACCCACTACGGCCACCAACGAACCACGGGAAACTTTCAAATTGATGTCCTGAAGAGTCGCTGGATCTTCCAGGTTCCAATGAAACGTTCCCTTCTGAATCTCAATTACTGAAGTTTGATAAAATCAATGTAATCATGGTGTTTAAAATATTTATGTACAAAAAATGGGCTATGTAGTTCAGAATCTGAATTCAATCAGAGTTTTTTTTACAATGACATACCATATACGGTGTCGCTAGTCAAATGCTCCACGTAATCCTTGGCTTCCCCGCGATTTAACATCTGAGCAATTCTCTTTACGGAGACATGAGTCTGTGAAGAACAATTAACGCAACTTCAGTGGCTAAATCCTATTGCTTTAATTAGATGAAGTGTCAATTGTGCAATCTAGTTAATTTCTTATTTTCTAAACAAAGCATCTGCTCGCCATGGAAAACGATTTTTTTCCGAATATTAAAATAGTTCAGTTATCACAACTACCAATAAAATGAACTACGCACACGCGGTAGTGATTGAGCGAAGCTTTCATTGTAAAATCTGAACTCGCTTCAACGCATTTTTTCAGTAACTACTAAAGAGAGTCAATTTAATTTTTGCTGTTCCACACACAAAACAGTGGATATAAAGGACAGATGAAAATGCTTCCATAAATCGCCTTTTGAAATTTTATATGTTAACGTTACGTTAAATGTGCTATTTTCCTTTTTTTTCTACACTATCAACTCCGGCTTGGAATTACCAAGCATCGAAAAATAAATTACAGGCCACGTTCAACAACCCTCAACGGTAATATCAGTTTTTCTCCTTTGCGTTTGTATTGTCACCGCAACGTCATAGGTTGCTGAGCAAATGTTTGATGCTTTGTTCCGTTTCGATTAAAATAGCGTCTGCTGCAACGTATTCAAACAGCTCGCGAAACACCAAAACTTAACTAGTAAATCTAAAATTTTATTAATTTCAAAAAGAATCGGGGTAAAACTCTTTGAAAGCAAATTGAATGGATTCTTAGTAATATTTAGGCTTGTGTAAGTACCCGGTACCAGGAAGTATTCGAATATTTAAAAAATGATTGGTGGTAATTGTCACTCAAATCAATCTTCTTTTTGCTTCGGACAATATTACAATGTATCGCAGACGTCCCCGTATATATTCAAACACTTATTATGTTTTTAGTAGAATAATAATAATAATAAATGTGCTTGAAAACGATCTTACCAAAACTAAGGTGTTTATTAAATCAGGAAACGTGAGCATTGACGCCGCTATTAATCGTACCAATTGAAAGGACACAAAAGCTTTCCTCATTGTGAGATCGTTGTCTTCGTCAATTAACACATACATTGCGAAACACGGTGAACTAATCTGAATATTTAGAAAAATATCTGTAAGAAATGAAACAAATTTAGAGTACGACTTGGAGTTTAAGAGCAGGGTATTGACATAATGGTTTCCGTTTTGAATAAGATTTGCCCCCACACCGGGAACGTATTCCCCTTCAACCTCTGTTCTCACTCCAAGGACGCACTGTGAAATGGTGTCGTTTCTCTTCAGTTCCACTTTTGTGATCGTACCAAAATCGGTATGATATTTGCTATAAAAAGGTTTATTCCTTGGAAGAACGCTTGCTTCTTTAGAACCGCAATTTCTTTTTTCCTGATCTCAAGCACGATTCTTTGGAACGACCTTTCCCAGGCGTACAATTTCAAGACGCGGATTCCGTTCAAGATTTCACTCATCATTTTCAATCTGTTGTCTTTCAGCTTCATCAGATCTATCTAATAAACGATATAAATAAATAGAAAATTATTATTATTATTATTAAAGGCCAAAATTCCGCCTGTGCTAATCGGCAGTTCCCAGAAGTGCCGTTTCCGAGATAGCAACTCCGATTCAAAAAAAAGGAAGAAAAATGTTGGGAAACCAAAATAAACCTCTCTGAGTCGAGACCTAATTAAGAGGTTTTTCTTAAATAATTAAATAAATATATATTAATTCTTTCAATCGTCAGTAATTTACCTTAATTCTAGTTAAATCGTTTTAAGAAACTTTGTTCCTAAAATAATTTAAAACTTAGCTATTGTTGAAGCTTGAACTCAAGCGTAACTTGCCTCATTTTTGGAAATTTGGGGTATATAAGGCGATTGATTCGCAATAAATGATAAGAAAACCCACTATTGCATGATCCTTTGTTGGTACACTTACCATTGGGAGGCTAGACGTTTCTCGTAACCCTAGCCGATCGCCGCGTACTAAATCCTAACGATGGGAGTAGAAGCCATAATTGCTTTCTAAGAAAACACGTTTGCTCCGATTTGCCAACTGTGAACGCAGTGACAGGCAGACACACACAGACACGTCCAGTATAATACCTCTCCGTGACGTCTTTGTCACTCGGAGAGGTAAAAACAGCGGCGTTGTTCAAAACGGCTGTTTAAGTAATACCGGCTGCTGTTTTAATTATAGCAGCCGCTGTTTTTGTGATTAGCAGTTTTAAAATAAAGTTTTGAAGAATTCTCAATCTAACCAAACCTAACTTAACCTCACCTAACCTAATACTGATGGAGCACAAATAACAAAATTTAACCTGATCCAATTAACCCCGACCTAGTACAATAAACGACCACTGTTTTTCACATCCCGGAAGCACTGCTCTTTACTGAACTGCTGTAACGGTGCGTCGCGTTTACGAAAACCGCTTTATAGAGAACTGCTTTAACGGCTAAACTGCGTTTTTGGGAAACCGCTATTTAAACAAACGCGGTTACATAGACCGTTATTAAGGAATTCGCTTATACGGGAACAGCTTATATAATGGCTTCCCACTAAGGGTGTAGTGCTGGTTTATAATATTCAACCTATAGACAATTTAAACAGTCAAACTGTAGTTCTTTAGCCCAAGTGTTCATGAATGTTCATTTGTTTTTGAAATCTTGGTATTCGCAAAACCCTCCGAGGTTTAAAGTAGTATATTAAAGTGAAAGCAATTAACATTATCCAACACCAGGAATATAAGTTAACAATCAGCAAATAATTTGTGAGTTTTCGGTTGCCTGAATCTCAAACCAAGAACGGGTGTGGGGGTGAGTAGGTGAGTAGAAGAAATTGATTTACTAAAATATACACTTAGTAAATCTCTATTGTGATCTCGAATACGATCTAGCATGAACCTATATAACTATGAATATACAGCTCTATCATATGCCCCTTCTATCATGTCGATTTGGTTTGGGTGTTACCCTCCTGGCTTTGACGCTTTTTGCGTAGCCAATCACGAGACAAGAGGAAGTGACGTTTCGAATTTACACCCCCCCGATTCGCCCTCCCTTCTCCCGCTCCTAACACTAGCAGACACATGACTAATGTCTTCGCTAAGCCCCGCCCAAACCTTTTCGAGAGGTTAGATAGCGTTACGCAGCTGTATATTCATAGTTATATAGATTCATGGATCTAGTGATGTTTAATTGGATAAAATTACCTGCAATTCTTTGTATTTCTTGGTGCTCAGGTAGCTAAGTGGAACCAAAACAACAATTGGTACGATTCCTGCAAAGGCTGAATATCCCAGTTCTTGATACATGAAAACGAAGCACAAAATTACTTGCAGTGGAACCGACCACAAAAGGCTCAGTTGCGACGACAGAATTTGGAATCTGTTGGTGTCGACGTACATCGTGTTAAGTATTTCACCCATTGTCAAGTCACGTCTGTCGATACTTGCCAAACGAAATGTCTGTTTCAAAGAGTATCATTTTTTATCGTTCCATATTTACTATCAAGATAACACCAGAAGTCCATTAAATTAGCCTAGGAAGTAACCAAAAGCGAGGTTTGGGACTCCCCTCTCATGTGTAGAAATACTGAAGAAGGGCGACACATTCGCCACCTCGCGATAATTTTTCTCAGATCTCCGGTTTAGGTGCGACTCCTACGCCAAAATTTGCCCTATTGAGAGAGAAAAAACTATTGGCTGAAAATGAACACTGTATCTCTAAAGGGGTCGGAAACGCCCCCTTCCACTGTAAAACCGAGCCCTCTTTAGCATAGAATCAGGAGAAGGGATGGGGGGTGTGAATTTTGGAACAGTCAAGGTCATTTAATTTTTTCTATTGAAAAAAAAATTTTTAACGACCGTGGCCGTTCCTTTTTTTATTTTTTTATAAAGCAAACAATCTACCTTTTAGAGATCCAGCGTTCATGGGCTGAAGAAGTCACGCCCCGCTCACGTCAAAAAAGACTTCCTAGAGAGGAGCTCGAGATTTCTAACAGTGTTAGGAAAGGGGGAAAATTTAACCCCCTATCCATGTAGTTAGATGGAGTTCTTACCCCAGCAGAGACGTTCGCTATACCAGCTTTTGTAATTCTTTACTTCCTTGGCTAATTTAATTCACTTCTGATAACACTAACTCACTTTCTTGTAAAGAACGTGCATGGTGGCAGATTTGAGCCTCAGTCCTATTTTAGTGTGAAAAATGGCGCTTCCTTCTTGTAACAGAGATTGCAAGACACCGGCCAGACCGTAAATGCAAACGTAGAAAATACCCTTCCATGAAGGTTCTTCGCTCGTAAGGAAATCAATTATGACACTAAAGGTAGAATGGAATAAACTTGATAAATTGTTGAACAACGAAGTGAAAGAGCAGGTGAAAACTCTTTCCTCTTTCCCTAAGGTTTATCCTCAAGAACGTATCGTCAAAAACTTATAAGCACAGAACAGTTTGATTCAGATTCAAATCACTTTCAGGGCAAATCAAACTTTTCCATGGATAACTCCATTTTTGAGCATCGCTATTTTGCCGTTTACTATTGTGGTGTGAGGTAATATAGTATACGCCATATCACTATACCCATAGATCTAAGATTAGTACATGTCACTATAGCTGAACCAAAGTAACGAAGTATTTATACCAGAACACTGACTGGGTAAAATCTTAAACCACAACTCGAGGAAAGATCGTTTTTGCAAAAACTTCTTATCGATAGAAATATATTTGAATCCCTAAACCGGCCTACCAAATAACAAGTTCATTTGCTGTATCAAGTCTTATTACATTTTCCCTTACTTTATGAAGGTACACAAAAGTTACAACCTTCTTAAGCATAATTAATGTTTATCGACTCTTTTCCACTTCCCGTGCTTCTCGAAGAGCACTAAATTTTATTCATATAAACCGAAAATGTAATGTTTGGTAATATAATCCGGAGTATTTATCATACCTTTGGGGAGAACGAAAATTGGACTAAGCGCGTTTGGCTGAAGCACACAAAAAGCCTTCGGGGGAATTTTAACATTGGGGCAAATGACATTAGGAGAAACAGAGGGACACCTTCGAGATTCTTCTGTAATCACTTGTGACGTCTCGGATACAGTTAAAAAGTAAACGAACTTACCCTAACAAAAGGGGTGATGCAAAAGACGTCACATCGGAGAGAACTTGCAAGACCACTCCAGCAGTCAGACAAGGTCCAATTGTTCTCAACAACGGCCAAGAGATCGATTTGCTTTCTTTTTTTGGTCTGCTTCGTTCTCCGGAAGAGCTTTTCATTTTAATTTGATCGCTATCATTATTGGTCTTCGCTTGGGATCTCAAGTGTTTTTCAAAAATACGTGAGACAGTTATCGCTTGTTCAGAGTGATTCAGGTCGAACACGTCCGATGGCTCTAGGGTTTTCTTCCAACCTTTCCATAGTGCGCTACAATTCGATTAAAAACCGCCATTTAGAAAAAAGGAATGAAGAACCATTTTGTTCTTAATTCATGTCAGGGATAGATTTAATTTTAGAATTAGGAACGGAGAACGGTTTGTATTTACTTCAGGCCGACTCATAGCCCAGTATAGAGCCCGTCCCTCCAACACGTAACGAAAACTTAAAATTATCTTATTGACTCACTTAAACTACGTTTTGATGACGTTTCTGACGGGGACGGCGAAAAATACGTAGTTCTTTTATACCTCTGTCGCTATGACCCGCCGCTTCTTTCATGCCCCCCTCTACTTCCCGGGGAAGGGGATCCGAGACTTTCACGCGCGCCCAGATTACTCTGTTCTCCATTCCCACTTCTAAAATTAAATCTATCCCTGTTCGAGTCTTTTTTGATCATTCATAGACCTACCTGTTGAGCCATGTATGTACCATACGTGAACAAAACGATGCATCCTCTTCTTTTGATTTCTAAAGGTTTAAAATATAATTTTTTAAATCATTTTAATACAAACAATGATAAAAAATTTCTCTCGAATATATGAGTAAAACATTGGATCAGAAAACATTATTTCTCATATGTTTTTTATTCTCGACTCGAGTTGACTCCTTAAAAAAACTTATTCTTTAACAAAATAGCGAAGAGAAGTAGTGCATAATACCCAATGTAAAAAATTTCTTACTCAAATATGTGAGCAATATTTTTAAGAGTATTACCCATTCGTCTTCGATCATGTATTTCCGTTTATCGAAGTACGGTGCAGTGTCACTCAGTGTGTTCAGTACGAAGGTAACTACTACTAAAGGATAAATTACCGACTCAATTACCAGTTCGAAGTATTCATCTTTGTCGTTCTGAAAAATAATGAATTTTTTTAAGGCCTTACAACTATTAGTAAATATAAACAACAACCATTACTAACTTGGAAATAGTATTTCATGATCGCTGATCTCAGTGTTATTGTTTTGCTTAGCGTAAAGAGAAACCAAAACAAGGCAAGGATTCCCGACAACATCGCACCGCCCCCTCTGCCGTAAACTATCAGCAACAATACCAGAATCTGAAACAAGGGTACTCAAATTATTTTACCAAATACAAGTCTTAACGTAGAGAAGATGTTACCAGAACTACTTCCTTACATAAGTTACGAACTGAAGGACTAGCGCTAAATTGTCAACAACTTGAAAATCTCCATGGTAAATTTGTTCTCCAAATTTTAAAACGCTAATTGAGGCAAGTAACGAAACCAAGAGCTGGAACGATAAAGAAGCAAGCTATATCTATTGAGCTATCTCAGTTGTGACGTCATTGTCCAGGTGAAACGTCACAGGATTAGCTTTCTATGGGCAAATAGCATGAGTGATGTCACACTAATGCTTATGATATATGAACCCTATCCCATGATCATACGATGCTCCAAAGTTTAGCTTATTCATTTAACAGATTACAATTATATCTCAAATCAATAACATGTCTTGAAGAGTTTCTGTAACATAGAGATTATGCGTTCGAAATTCAGGTTTACGTCTCAGATGGTTAAAAATAACGCAAAACTTTGGATTGTCGCAGTTCAATTTTACAAACACCTAGTGTAATTGATAATCCGGATGACAATAGTTGATTAGTAAGTTTAATAGACCCTTTTCAAAAGTTAAAGGTAAAATAGAGGCTAGTGTTTCACCATCTTGTTATCTTAAGACAGAAATTTCGGTTTGTGAATCGAAAGGCGTTAAACATGACTTCAAACAAAAGTAATTTAGGGGACTGTGAACTTTGAAGCCCTATACTTTCGTCTGTGCATCCAAATGGCGGATGTTGCGTCTTAATTCCCTATATAAAGCAGACAACACTGCGGCCTTGCTTTTGAAAAGGGTATATTCCTTTAAGAGGTCATTTCGAAAGAGATTCTCAGTGAGGAGCTAATTTTCTTTAAAGAAAAAGATCCCCGGAACTGAATGATCATAAGTGCTCATTGAATATAGAAGGACTTACACATTTTATAATTGCTAGATGAGAAGTGCGAATGCTTTTCCGTTCCGATTTCGTGATCAGCGATATCTCCAAGGGAAGAAACAACCATAATACAGCGCATGGCACCCAGACCAATATGGTCCTTTGGAAACACGGCGAGAAATCGGGGTTATCCGTGTACCATGTTAAATTGGCGTCCTATTAAAGACACTTACATTCTCCATAATTAGAAAAAACATCGCGTAGAATCTTGCTAGAACTGATTCCTTAATCTAAGGGTATGGCAGAGCTGGTGAAGTAATCAAGGCGTGACATACCCAAAATTTAGATTGACAAAACTGATCCATTTAAAAAATAAGAAGAATTAAATTGTCAAAGAGCTTAATTCCGAGGCTCGTAACTGTGCGGCTTTTAGACGACTGAAATATCACTATATCTTTTGGAAAAACAGTTTTCGATCGCTTAATCCCCTACATAGCAAGTACTTCAACCTAGTTCGTAACATATGTTTATTGCAAAGTGTATACATGTACAGAATTAAAGTGATTCAAAACCAAAATAATATAGACCTCACGTTAAAAATAAAATCTTCTTATAAAAATCGCTGATAACAGGCACTGCTCGCCGTTCATATATCATACAACAGTGGCTGAAATAATCCACTGAACTGAGACGTATAATCGAGTGTTCTAGATTATTAACCTTTTGATAAAACGCTACAGTTGACTTTTATATATAAATCTAAAGAAGATAATCGTTTAATTTGATAAAGCTATAAAAGAATAATATATGTATAATTGTTTACGGCTATTTAGTTACATTAAATCACGTCTCTTAGGCTTACGGCAACAAATCGGGGCAGATCCAAATCTGAACCTAGGGCCTAGTGCGCCTTTGCAACATCCGGGAGCTTAAGATTAACTCCTTTCACGTCAAACTTCAAACACAGCCTCCGTTTAAGCCGCGTTCTGGGCGATATCACGATAAACAGCAAAAAACAAATGGTACTACTAAACACAAACATAGGACAAGTTGGGAAAACCAAAATATTACCTCTCCGTGTCAAGAAGATTATATAAACTTAAGTATCCAATGAAAACGTTATGTTTCTGAGTTGGGGTTTCCCATTTTTGTTGTTGTTTTGAAAAATATATCGCAATGCACGGGCCTTGATAGATATAGGAGGCAATGAATGAAATATATCACAATGCACGGGCCTTGATAGATATAGGAGGCAATGAATGAAATATATCACAATGCACGGGCCTTGATAGATATAGGAGGCAATGAAGGAAATATATCGCATGCACGGGCCTTGGTAGATATAGGAGGCAATGATAATCTCTCTCTTTGCACGAGAGGTTTATCTTTAATATTTAAATAAATATAATTATTTTTAATTATTTTAATCTTCAATAATTAACATTAATAATAGTTAAATCGTTTAAAATAAAGTTATACCTATTATCTTCTCAAACTTTGCTAATATTGACGTTTAAAGTGAAGGGTACCCCTCTTGCCCGCTTTTTTCAAATTTGGGGGTATTCGTTTCCATTATAATAGTAAGGAAAAAGCGCAATTGCGAAAACCTTTGGTGGCGATCCCACCTTAGGGAGGCTAGACGTTTCTCGTAACCCTAGCTGATCGCCGCGTATATCCTAAAACCAAACGATGATAATGGAGTAGAAGCCAATGATACAGATTGGTGTCTATGTGGAATAGACGGAAGACCAGTGGATGGTGGTGTTAGAAGCCAGTGTAAGTGCAGACTGGTGTAAATGTGGGATTGACAAAGAACAGAAGATGGTGGTGATTAGAAGCCAGTAAGAACAGACTGGTGTCCGTGTGGGATGGACAAAGACCAGAAGATGGTGGTGATTAGAAGCCAGTAAGAACAGACTGGTGTCCGTGTGGGATGGACAAAGACCAGAAGATGGTGGTGTGAGAACTCAAGTAGAGGAGCCATTTCCGTGACTGTGAAAGCAGTTCGGAAATGGCCAACACGTTTGCTCCGATACGCAAACTGCGAACGCGGTCACGTGGGTGTAACAACGGACAGACAGACACACACACACACACACACACACAGACAGACAGACACACAGACAGACACGGCCGTTACAGAACCTCTCCTGGACTACGTCACACGGAGAGGTAAAAAGTTTTCAAGGCCCCAATATAATCCCGCTGTTAACAAGAAGGCCCAATCTGGGTTCTTTTCAACGTTTACACTCACTAGTCACTGGAATGTCATTAATTTATTATGAAAAGACCCCGGCTTTATTAACTATTTTTAATTTTACTATTTGAATATTATAATTATATTAGCGATATATGATTTTTTTCGCTACGTTAATTTATGTTTATAAGTGACATAAATTTATTTCGAAAATAAATTGAACAATATTATTTATTTCCACCTCTCATTCATTTAAATCAGAACTAACCCTTTGAGAAAGAAAACATTAGTTTGCCCTTATGCGTAGAGTACGTCTATATCAGTTTAAACTCTTACCTATAGTGTTTTCCTTCTTCGCCAGCCACCAAGTGTAATCGGTTTACACACTGCTTAGGAAAATTTATTAATGAAATAAATTATTATTTTATAAATAATAAACTGCGTAGAGTTTGCAAGTTCTCTCCCCGCTTGTTAAAGGAGTTTTCCTCCGCGGTCTAACCCGGTTTCTCCTTTCCATCAAAGCTTGCTGAGGTTAACGGTAATAGTTAGTATAGGGCGCTGTCGGTTAGCTGTGGCATAGGGGCTAGCCACCACCCCTCTATGCATTGTAAAGGGACCCACCTGTAAACAAGCCACAGGCTTAGTGTGGATATCCCTTCCTAGGCAAAGCTTAGATTATTATTATTATTATTATTATTTAAGAATTTACGACCTGCTCGCGGAAAAGGGCAAGGGAAAAAGTGCCTAGTCAGCCGTAAGAGGGTGAAAACAGGGGGTATAATAGGGGTAAACGATGGCAAAAAGGTGGAAATAGAGGGATAAAGTGGTAAAAATCTTCCCTTTTAAATCTAAAACTTTCTCGCTGATCGCTAGATGGAGTAGTTTGGGCCTGAATAAAGTGGAGGTTGAAAATTTTTCTACTAATTACTTCTAGCCATTTTAAAAATATATGGCTAAAATAATAATGGGACTTCGTTAATTTTCCCTTGACCGTTCAGTGTGAGCCGCCCGCGCTAAAGATTTTCTTTTTATTTCATGTTCGTGTAGACATTATTCTAGATTTAATTAAATTTTAAGATGGATAGCTTTGTTCAGTGCAATTTAATTTATCGTGAAACTAGTGATAAAAAAGTGAGTCAAATTTTAAGGGCAAATCACAAAAATCCGACAGTTCTACTCTGATAAAAATTAAAGCAGACGAACCCTGGAAAAATCTAGTTCCATGTATTCATCCGCGGTTTCGCGCCAAAACCGCCGATATTCAGAGGCGCGAAAAATGGCGTTAAGTGACGATTCGAAAAACGGCAACGCATACCTACTTCCCCCTATCTACTTCTGGATAGTGCTAGTTTGCTCTTCGGTTCAATGGGAATTTAATTTATATTCATTGGGAAAGTGTAGTTCATTGCACTTATTTTTCTTTAAATTGAAAATTTTCAGTATCTGGTTCTTCCATCATTCTATTTTATTCCCTCATCTTTTTAGTCTTTATCCGCTAAGAAACTTTTTATTAATTTTTAAAACGCCGATGACTGTACTATACACTGCCTTGTAATCCACTCTCGACCAGCTATGGGAGGAGCTGTATTTTTGTGGCATTCGTGTGACGTAAATTTCAAATGTAGGCTTAGGAAGCAAAATGTTATTATATTAGATACGTAAGCTAAGCAGGTATGTGCCCGTAAGCGATGACCGTCGCGGTTTTGTTTTGGTCTATCTTTTAAACGAAACTTGAACTTGACAACTTTTGTCAACACTAATGTCAACACTAAATAGGCTCCTTCTATCGCCGAGTAAGAAGTGTTTGGTATTCATAGTTGATAAATTCATGATATTCATATTCAATATATACGCTTGATGAAAACGCTACTTTTCTTGATTAAGAGATCTCGCCTTTTCCTTTCAAAATCAAGAGCGAAAAATGAAGAAGAATATAACTGTACGACAATTTCAAAGCTTCTTAGATACTTCTAAAATAGGGTATTTTAGTCTTGTTTCGTGTTTTTATAATTAGTATTAATTAAAAGTAAATTGATCTTTTTTATTTGTACTATTAGTGTGCAAAATAACAAAACTAATAATGGCAACGCTTGTTCGGTTTAGTCGTTATCTTGCAAATTTATATAATTAAAATTAGTGATCTTGAGAAGATTTGAATCTTTAACCAGTTCGTAGAAGAGTGACAGATCATTCTTCAAGAGAGTTTGCGGAGAGTCAAATTCCACAATTCTGCCCTGATCGAGGAACATAACCCTAACAAGAGTTAACAATTAGTAAATTATATATACGCTAGTTTAATAGTAAGGTATTACGAGGATTCATACCATTTACGCCAGGAGACCCAGCTTTATGACTCACCCAGTGAGTCAGGCCTCCTTGAGTAACACTTGAAGCCTGGCCTCCCTGTATAAATGGTATGAATCCTCCTAGTCTATAGACTGTGTATTCTCCCTAATTATCTTAATATTCATTTTTTAGAGGAGCTTAAGTTGTAGATTTTTACCTCTCCGAGTGACGATGACGTCACGGAGAGGTATTACACCGGCCGTGTCTGTCTGTCTGTCTGTCTGTCTGTGTGTCTGTCTGTCTGTCTGTGTGTCTGTCTGTCTGTCAGACCCCGCGTGACCGCGTTCGCAGTTTACAAATCGGAGCAAACAAATACCCGATTTCCGGAACGCGTTCGCGGTTCACGGAAATTTGCCCATTCATCTACCAACACCAGTCTTTACTAACAGGCTTCTAAGCACCACAATCTGCTAGTCTTTGTCCATCCCACATGGACACTAGCCTGTACTTGCTGGCTCGGAAGCACCACCATCTTCTGTACTTCGTCAATCCCACATTGACACCAGCCTGTACTTGCTGGCTCGTAAGCACCACCATCTTCTGTTCTTCGTCAATCCCACATTGACACCAGCTTCTATGCACCACCATCTTCAGGTCTTTGTCCATTCCGGCTTCTTCTCCATCGTTACCGTTCGGTTTTAAGATATACGCGGCGATCGGCTAGGGTTACGAGAAACGTCTAGCCTCCCAATGGTAGGGCTTCCACCAAAGAATCACGCGAATGCGTTTTTATCTATTATTATAATGGAAACGAATTGTGTATATACCCCAAAATTTGAAGAAAGCGGGCAAGAGGGGTACCCTTCACTTTAAACGTCAATATTAGCAAAGTTTCGAAAGATAATAGGAACAACTTTATTTTAAACGATTTAACTATTTTTAAAGTTATTTACTGGCGATTAAAATAATTAATATCATTTACATTTAATTAATTATTTAAGATAAACTTATTTCCATGTACTGACACAAGTGAGAGTTAATATAGAACGAGTAATGAAAATTGCATCTGAATCGAAACAGTACACGCATAGCAAAGTTAATATAAAGCGAGTAGGGTGAAAAGATCCCTTACAAAACGATAACATTTTCTTTTTGCAGAATATTAAATGGAAATACTTAAATATTTTTCGGCATTACGATTCTTTTAGTAGTTGTGTAGCTATAAAGCTCTGTTTCATCTCAATATTCAAAGAACATCTTTTGATATTAACATTTAAAATTTGGTGTTTACTTTTTAATTCATCTTTACTACATTTATATATAGTGTAAACGTAACTTTTAGCTTCAGTAAATAATAAGGATGTTAATACTTCATCTCTCCATACGTGTTGAAACGACTGGGTCTATGAGATAAGATAACCTAGATCTTAACCATAATTGACCTTGTTATATTAGGTCTTAACGGTTCAGATTGAGCCTAAAGTTAAATACACATTTAAGTGATAGATATTAGGTCCTCATTAGAATTATTGTGGATACGCAGGAAATTATTAAACCGCTTTAAACTAAATGATCAAGGCAATATCTCGCCGATTAGAACTATGTATTTCCGGTTTGCCTCATTGGCTTGCGGAACTGTGTTTGGAAAGTAAATTCGTCTCGGCTCGGAGAGGTTTATTTTGGTTTCCCAACTTGTTTTATTTGATACATTCATAGTAACGTTATTTTAACCTTCAATACCTTTTTATTTATACTTGAGTGGCATAGTTTTTAGAAAGATAATTTAAGGATGATATCAGATTGTAAATCAGATTAATAAAATCCCCCCTATCCCACAGAGAAGGTCAGAAATTTAAATCATTTGGCAGAGAATGGAGGTGTCAACGTTTAGTGTCAGACTCTCAAATGAGTATTTAAAAAACTGGGATACATTTAAATTGAAGTTCCAAATTACAATTAAATACTTTTTTGATACCTTGATATTATCGTAATCAATCCTTGAATACGTTAATTTCGTTTGATAATAGTCAGAGTTTCGCATTTCTTACTCCTGTTATCGTTGAGTTGTTGATTTAGTTTTAGAATTATCGTTAACAAAATTCAAATGGAGCCTTACATTTTTCATTTTAACTAATAATTAAACCATGAGTATGTTGATTGCGTTTGTCATTAGTGGTATCGCCGGAATTAAGTTACATTTAAACACCTGAAACTGGGATACATTTAAATTGAAATTCCAAATTACAATTAAATACTTTTTTTGATACCTTGATATTATCGTAATCAATCCTTGAATACGTTAATTTCGTTTGATAGTAGTCAGAGTTTCGCATTTCTTACTCCTGTTATCGTTGAGTTGTTGATTTAGTTTTATAATTATCGTTAACAAAATTCAAATGGAGCCTTACATTTTTCATATTAACTTTAATTGGTTTCATTTGTCATTTATGGTATCGCTGGAATTAAGTTACATTTAAACACCTGATTAAACTATCTAATCATCGATCGTCCGTTAAGCCTTAGACCTTGCCATAAGCAGGCGACCATCTAGACGGAGTTTGCAGTCTATTTATGACATCTCATTTTGCCCTCTAGTGGATCTCTCAACACTATCGTTAAATTTATTACTTAAATAATATCTTTTTTTTAATATAATAATCATATTAGCGATTTATGATTATTTAACTTTAAATGAGTATGTTTCATTGATTTAAATTACATTGCTAAAAATTATCAAGCGAACGCTACTTTTTATTTCCCCTGTGTGGCAGAGAAATAATTTCACTTGAAATAAAATTAGTTACGCCACCTATGTTGTGTAACGTGAACTAAGGGTGAAATTTGAATTGAAAATTCGCGGGAAATTCAAAATATAAAAGGTTTGTTTATGACGAAACTCATCAGGTCCCAAACAATCCAGCCAGCCAACAGAGGTCGGAACAATCGTTTTCCAGCTCTACGATGTGGCTAAAAGTTGGCTTATTTTATCCTTTAACAAAGTTATCCTTTTCTTCTACATCTATTTTGATTGCGTATTATCAAGAGAAAATTTATCTAACAGGAATACAGACAGATAATTTACATATTAGTCGTATGTAGCCTTGATATAACCCCGTAGAACTATTATCTCAAGCCCTAATATTTCATCGCAAAAATAACTCATGTAAAAACGTAGGATAAAAGAGATGAAAGCGAAAAGCCTGGAATTTTATTTTGGATGCAGAACACTAGCGTTATCTAAAGTCGGCAGTTCAGAGGATTGTGTTTCCTCTACGTCAGCTACGTTTTATTCCATAAACTGGAAAACATCATTACATGCTTCGAAAACGGAGAATTCAGAAAAACATTTATTTTTAAATTAGAGCATTAGTAGCTACTTTGGGGAAAGAAGACTACCTGCTCAGTCGCAAATTACACTTTATCCAGAATAAGCGCGTTACAGTTCAGAAAAAGGAATGCTTTAACAAAGATACTAGCCGACCCATAAGATTATACTACCATGAAATACACAACATCGCTAAAAGTCTCATGCACAGAAGCCAAATTGTTTAATCCTGTACTGATTATCGTCACTTTAGAAAGAGGTCCGCTATCTTAACTTTTGGTATTCTATACAGCCTTGAAATTGTTTAATTCTCCGTTATGTGATACGTTGGCCTAACGTTTCTTTACTCAATTTTAAATGAAGGCTCTGTTCATTTCCTACTAGGCTATCATGGAAAGGATAATTTTTTATAAATACATTTTTCTCTTTTTGGTTGTTATCAACGATGCCCTATCAACATGAGATTATTATAATGGCTTTCCTACTAATACTTAGGACAATCTTTCTTCTAGAGAATGTGTGGTTCATAAAAGCATACGACGGATTTTAACGCCTAACGTCTGGTATTTTGTTATTCGGTTTTAATGTAGAGGAATTTGTTCCGAAATACACTTGTGTTTTGCCTGCGGGCTTCGATCAAGGCCTTTTAACGTAGTGTTTGATGGTTTAACGCTATCAACGCTACGGTTTATTTAGTTAGACGCTCGATAACATCATAGCAGCTAGTTTTTTAGACAAATTTCTCAAGTTTATTTTGGCAAAGATTTAAGTATTATTCATCTTCAAATGGATTCATTTATTCTCGCCGACTTTTGCAAATCTCCATTTTGGGCATGTTACTTATTGTTTATTTACTTTACAAGGATTCTATTAATAGCATTTGATGTCGCAAAAATAAGGATCAAAATTTCACGGTTGCGTTTAATAATTTAACCGCACAATATTTTAATCAGGACTCCAATTTGACATGGTACACGGATGATCCAGACTTCACTCCCTGTTTTCAAAAGACCATCCTGGTCTGGGTGCCATGCGCGATGCTCTGGTTCTTCCTTCCATTGGAAATCGCGTTGATCACCAAGTCGGAGTGGCGAAGCGTCCATTGTTCTCATCTTTCCATTACAAAACGTGTAAGTCCTTTTACACCTAACGAGCAGGCAGCATAATTGCTCATGCAATAAGCATTGTACATCTGCCTTAGAACGATGCACGCTTATTTAACAATTAGGTATAACTTAGACTTTTTGTTTTAGATCTTGGTTTTGTTTCTGGTCGCAATTAGCGTTTTAAATTTTGGTAAACAAATATACTGCGGCTATTATCAAGTCGTTGAAAATTTGGCGGTCGTCCTTCAATTTGGAACTTACGTAAGAAAGTGCAAAAATACATCAAGTTTTGATGAATTAAATTGGACTGGTGTAGACTCATACACCAGAGCCGTGTTGTAGATCTTGGCGTTGTTCCTCATAATTTATGGCAGAGGGGCTGGCACGGTGTTGTCCGGAATTCTGACAATGTTTTGGTTCCTCTTAACACTAACGCAAACTATCACGCTGAGATCCACCATCATGAAATACTATATACAAGTAAGCCAAGGTTTTTTTAACAATTTATAATTATATTACGGCATAATAAACACGTGTAATATTTCAGAACGACAAAGATGATTATTTCGGGTTGGTAATTGAGTCGGTAATTTACCCTTTAATAGTAACTACCCTCGTATTACACACAATGAGTGACTCCTCTCAGCACTACGAAAAACATACGTGCGCACTCGAAGTCAAAATGGTAATAATCCACACATTTTCATTATAAGAGGTTGATGTATAATAAATTCCACACTGGTTACTATGAGCTCTGTCCTTCTCGCTTGTCGTTCTTGATTTAGCTCTCAGTAAGGTTTAAGTGTCTTAGTTGTGGACAGAAATGCATACAGCTAATGGGAATCATTATGCCTCCATATAGACCAAGTTAATTACAATTCGAGTTTTCTGGGCCGGCCTGAATACTATCCGTCACAATTCATATTTCTGATGTCTTTCTAGCTGTTCTATTTTCTTGTTTAGTAGTAACTCGCGGTCGGGTGCTCGTGCAGGGTTCAACGTGCAGCGATTCAGATCATTCGCCAGATGAAATTCGTTGTTCATAATGATACTCTAGGTCTAGTCCACAAAATCCGCCTAGAAACACCACAATTATTATATAAAAAAGACTTGGTTTGCCCAAGCCTTAAAAACAAGACGACCCCAAAGCTCATAATAATAACCACATCGTACGAGTGAATAGCCCCTCTCTGCCCTACCCTAATGAGTGGATAACCCACTCTATACCTTACCCTAATGAGTGGATAACCCCCTCTATACCTTACCCAAATGAGTGAATAGCGCATTCTTTTACATTGCTTAAATGATATACCGTGAATAGCCCCTCGATGCCCTACCCTAAACTGTGATAAAATTATTACCCGTATTATTTTATTTATTATTGGGAGGAGGGGGCTCACGCCCTAAAATCCGATGCCAGAGAAATATTGTGCACCCTCTTATTCAGGCCTTGAAGAGACCCGTGGCCGCGGTGTAACGTAGAATTCGTTTCACCGTCATGGAAGAGACCTGCGAGGGCTCCACAGTATGTGAATCAAAGTAATCTAGTCTGAGTGAGGCGAAGTAATCGCACTCGCACAGTATGTATGCAGAGAGGGTCGTCAGCAAGGCCCATCAGATAGAGTTGTCTATTTAGCCGACAGTGTCCGGTCAAAAGACCGGTGGCCAGCCTAATATCCCATCTGCTGAGCGCAATAAGGTCCCTAGCTCGAAACCTGCTGGGGCCATTGACAAACAGTTTCGTCCGTCTCTGGCCCTCCATTTTATGCCAGAGCTGATTTTGAATGACAGTCAACCTGTCATGCAGGCATCGTCTAGCGTACCCGTAGGGGATGGGAACGACCGGCGCCAGTCCCAAGAACTTGGCCTCCGCCCCCTTTTAGCAAACCTATCGGCTTGCTTATTGCCATGATGTACGCTATGACCAGGCACCCAGTACAACTGGATCCTGTTGCAAGACGCCAGTTGCACAAGCAGATCAAGGCAGCTGCGCACCAGTTGAGAAGCGATCTGACACTGGTTCAGCGCTTTCAGGGCGGCCTGACTGTCAGAGTAAATTCTCACAGTCCGTCCAGTATACCCTTTCTTGATGCAGTAGTCCGCGCAATAACAGATCTTGGCAATTTACGCCTGGAACACACTTGCGTAGGTGCCCAGACTCTCTGAGAAACCCACCCTTGTGGTTTGGCAGTAGTAGCCGGCACCAGCGCCGGAATCAGTCTTAGAACCATCGGTGAACCAAATAGTCTCACTCCCGGTACCAAGAGGCAGCGGGTTAGTCCTCTCCGCCCGACTGGGAAAACGGATGCTGAATGGCTTTGTGAAATCAAAACTGGTAACGGTTTTGTCAGAGCACATCGTCAGCGATGGGTCAAGTGCGACATACTCCCGGAAGAGCTTAGTATGGCTGTGATCCCTAAGTCTGGGTGCCCAGCAGCCATTATTAAATAGCCTGTAGGCCCCCATGGCAGTCTCTTGCTCAACGAAGAGATGAAGAGAAAGCAGGTCGAGGAGTATCTCCAAGAAGCGGTCGGGGTCGATCTCATGGCCCCCGTGATACCAATGCAGGCCAGCCTTTGAAGCCTGCACCGTCTTGAGCCGGACCCTCGTCCACCAGACAAGCGCCCCGTAGGATATTATGGGTCTAATGATCCCAGTGTTAAGCCAGTGTACGGCCTTGGGGTTGAGGCCTCAAGTCTTGCCGACAGAGCTCCTGTTTCTCCAGAAAAGCATTTTGGCCTTCTTGATGCACCGATCAAGGTGCGGCTTCCATGTAAGTCTACAATCGAAAGTCACCCCAGGTATAAATTTACTTACGTTGTAATTGTAATATTCCTGCGAATCAAAGAACAGATAGTTTTAGTGATTATCCCCTCGATGACTTTACAACATAGACTTATGCCGATGCACACTTATCGCATCCCATAAATTTCTAACATGGACTTATGCCCAGAACCTTTTGAAAAAGAAAGTTTATGTTGAATGGTTAATTTGAAAATATGCACTGAACGCACTCCGGTGTCATTAAATACGATTATGTATAGTCCATGTAGATCTTTAGTTTATGGAATATTGTCGGCTGTATGAGTTGATTAATTTGGATTTAGTAGATTGTTGGGCGCTAGCCATGAATTAACAAATTAACTTAATGATATAAATAAACTTAATTTATACTAACTTAAGCCACGGAATTATTATTTAATCAGAATTTCCAACAAAAATGGTAGCAGAGCGTGGTTGCGAGAAGTAAACAGTAATGGACTAAGGCTTAAGTTAGGGATACTATTAAATGCGATTATGGCGGCAGCGGAACCTGGAACGTTTTCTTTTCCGAAATTAAACCATGGAAATTATAAAAGATGGAAGGCAGATATGCGAATGGCGTTACTGGATTTTGGTTTGTGGAAATTCGCCGAAGGGACAGCGGTTCAACCTAGTGCAGAGGCAAGATCGGAGGAGATTGAAAGGTATGAGACGAGAAGTGAACAAGCGTTGTCGAAAATAACTCTTGCCCTCGATAATGAACACAAGGATATTATTGCACATTGTAAAACGGCTAAAGAAGCATGGCAAACTTTGCAAGACGTTCATGAACCGAAAACCATGGCTAGGATAGGGGCATTACGTACTGAATTTGTTAGCCTACGGTATACACCCCCGGAAACAATGGCTGGTTACATAGCAAGGGTAACAGCGGTTGCTGAACAATTGAAGAATGCTGGAAAGACGGTCCCTGATGATGAGATTGCTCATCAGATGATCTATAAGTTACCCCCACAGTACGCGATTACGGCTAATATTGCTTATGGACTGGATAAAGCATCATTTACGTCTCAGAAAGTGAAATCCTTATTATTAGCGGAGGCTGACCGGTTAAAGCATTTAGAAGGTGATGACGTCGTGACGACGCAAGCAGGATATTCATCTACAATTAAAGAGACTCAGAACAATGCAGTACACAATAAACAAGGGCAGAAAAGGTGTTATCGTTGTAACAAGCCTGGACATTTTGCTCGAAACTGTAGAGGGAAGCCAGCCCGGAATCAGGATGATAGCAATAAAAGAGATAGGACACAAGGAGGAAGAAAAGATATATCCTTCTTATCAGCGATGCTTACGGTAGCAAAGTCGGATGTATGGATTTATGATTGTGGAGCGACCCACCATTTTTGTACCAAGAAAGAATGGATGTTTAATTACCAAGAACTATCTACCACAGTTGATACGGCAGAAAAACAAGCTAAAGCGGTGGGAAAAGGAGACGTGGCTTTAATGGTTAATAGCCCCTCGGGAATAAGAAGAATATACTTGCGTAATGTTTACCACATGCCACACTACAAGAGGAATTTAATATCCGCCCGCATGATTGATGAAAAAGGCTTTCGATCTGTTATTAATAACGGTGAAATCAGAGTTTACGCACCAGAAGGGCCATTACTTATGGTATCAAAGCTTAAAGATGATAAACTGTATGAGGTAGATGCCTATGCTGAAATGGTTGAGGAGCGTCAATGTCATGTTAGCGTGTCAAAGGAAATGGGCATATGGCATCAAAGGCTTGGGCATCCCAGTATTAATCGCATGAAAAAGTTATCACAGATGGAGATGGTGTACGGGTTGCCAACGCTGAAAGGAGATTTGGGTGTCTGTGCCTCGTGCAGACTATCGAAAGCGACAAAGGCAGTCTGTAAAGAAAGAAGCTCCATTGTTACGAAGAAACCTCTCGAGCTTGTTCATAGCGATGTGTGGGGGCCATCACCGGTCACAACACGAGCAGGAGCAAAATATTTCATATCATTTATTGATGATTTCTCTCGACTGGCCATGGTATACACAATGACGTCAAAAGGTCAAGCATTTGAGTACTACACCATTTATAAAGCATGGGCAGAACGACAAACGGGAAATCGTCTACAACGACTTCGAACCGATAATGGCATGGAATATTGCTCTAAGATTTTTGAAGACGATTGCATTAAAAATGGGATACAGATAGAAAGAACCAACATTTATACACCGGAAATGAATGGCATTGCTGAGCGATATAACAGAACCATCATGGAAGGGGTTCGTACACTCCTAGAAGATGCTCATTTACCTCAGAATTTGTGGGGTGAAGCTCTCCATGCATATGCGTATTTGGCAAATCGTCTACCTCATTCGAAAGGGGAAAACAAGGTACCAGAAGAACGATGGTCTGACAGAAAACCATCCGTACGACATTTAAAGAGATATGGTTGTCTAGCATATGCATATAAGCCTATACCTTACCGAAATAAACTAGAGAGACGTGCAACACCAGGTGTTCTTGTCGGATATGCTGTAAACACTCGTGGCTACCGGATCTGGTTACCAACAGAGAAGAGAGTTCTTGAGACGAAACATGTTAAATTTGATGAAACAAAACTGGGTATCGACAACATTAGTGGAGCGGATGATAACATTTTTGATCCGGTATATAATGATCTCTGGCCTGAACAAACCAATATTCTGGAAGACGAAGGAGTAGCAGACGAATTGGACGTAGTCGTAACAGAAGAAGATAAGATAGAGCAGGCCAAAGATATGGAAAATGTGAAGCCCCGTTGGAAGAGAATAGAAAGACCCCGGAAAAAGGGATCGGAGAAGGGAAGAATCGATGTATATTATTATGATCAATACAGCGAAGGGGCTAAAGTACGCATTCGCTCGCAGGACGAAATGAGAAGATACTTACAAGACAATGGAGAAGTATATAGTCCTGAAGATTTTAATTTTAAGCCGACAGTGGAAATTGCACCAAACGTTATTGAAGCCCATTGTATAGAAATTCCATCAACCTACGAACAGGCTACAAACAGTAAAGAAAAAGCGAATTGGAAAAGGGCTATGGAAACAGAACTAACAACTATAAAGGAACGGAATGTATGGGAACTAGTGGAGAGACCAGATAATAGGAGTATTATTGGAAGCCGCTGGGTCTTTGACGTGAAGCGTAAGGCATCTGGGGAGATTGTCAGATATAGAGCAAGATTGGTAGCTCGGGGATTTACGCAGAAAGCGGGACAAGACTATTACGATACCTATGCTCCAGTAGTTAACTTCACACTGGTTCGATTATTCATTTTCATATTTGCGGTATGCTTGAGATGGGTGCATGTACAGGTCGATGTAAAAGGAGCCAATTTATATGGCAAGTTGGACTAAGACATCTATGTAACGCAACCCATTGGATTTGTGGAACCCGGGAAGGACGATTGGGTATGGAAGTTAAAAAGAGCCTTATATGGGCTAAAACAGAGTGGCAGACAATGGTTCTCTGAATTAGACGCTACATTACTCAATTTTGGATGTACGCGATTAAAAGCGTGTAATTGTATATACACCTATGGATGTGATGCACTAATTATAGTATATGTTGATGATATTATTATTTTGGCCAAAACACTAGACGTGAAGAATGATGTTACGCGACTGCTCAATAACCATTATGAGCTTACGGTTCTCGGAAATTTACATTATTTCCTTGGTGTGGAATTTGAGTTCCTACAAAATGGTTCGCTACGAATACATCAAGCGAATTACATAGAGAAACTCAAGGAGGAATTCAAGATTGAAGAAGCGAGTAAGAAGTTGCTAGTTCCACTTCCAACGGACATCATCTTAACAAGGAAAGATAATCACACAACTACAGACTCGATAGAACAATTGTATCGAAGATTAATTGGATCATTGAATTACCTATCCCAACATACAAGACCTGATATAGCGTTCATTGTATCAAGCTTGTCACGGTTTACGTCGAGTCCTGGGAAGAAGCATCTAAATTATTTAGAAAATGTATTGAAATATGTCTTTGATACCGCAGAGTATAGCTTAACATATATTCCTTCAAGCAAGCTCAATTTAGAGGTATACTCCGACTCATCATGGGCCTCAGATGTTGATGACCGGAAGTCGACAAGTGGGTTATTGGTCAACATCAGTGAGAACCCCATATACTGGAAATCAGTTAAGCAAACAGTTGTAACGCTTTCCTCGATGGAGGCAGAATATGTTGCCATGGCTGAAGCATCAAAAGAACTTGTGTGGATCAATCGTGTCATATTGGAAATAGAACAGCTCATTGGCAATGCGAGAGATGAGCATCTTCCAATTATCAAGTGTGACAACCTTTCCGCGATATATTTTTCGAAAAGTTGTATAGAAAATAACAGATCAAAACATATAGATATAAAATTTCATTATATTCGTGATTGTTTAACGAAAAGATTGTTTAATATTGGATATGTAAATACTAACGATAATTTAGCCGATTTATTTACAAAAATATTACCGAAAAGAAAGTTCCAAGAATTTTGTCTTAAACTAAAGTTATGTTAAAGAAATGCATATTTATCTAATTAAGGGGGAGTGTTGAATGGTTAATTTGAAAATATGCACTGAACGCACTCCGGTGTCATTAAATACGATTATGTATAGTCCATGTAGATCTTTAGTTCATGGAATATTGTCGGCTGTATGAGTTGATTAATTTGGATTTAGTAGATTGTTGGGCGCTAGCCATGAATTAACAAATTAACTTAATGATATAAATAAACTTAATTTATACTAACTTAAGCCACGGAATTATTATTTAATCAGAATTTCCAACAGTTTAGTTATAGTGATTATCCCCTCGATGAGTTTACAACATAGACTTAAGCCGACGCATACATGTTCATTAATATTTTCATAGTGCATCCGCATTGGACTGTTAGAGAGAGATTATTCCCTATGAAATCACCCATGAATGAAAAATATCACCTAAACACAACTTATCCCTTTTCACACTAAGTGCGTTCATTAACATGTGCGTTGTACATTCGCAATGCACTGTTATGGACAAATAATATTCCCCACCCTTTGAAAATCAAAAATCCACTCTCCCTTTAAAAAACGTCCTCTTCTTCACACCAAGCCAAACTAATACCTCCTTCGTAAGATGTACATATATCAAACGATGTGGCTAACAAAACGATAAGAGTTTTTCCAGTTGACTGAAGCGTGGATATTATTATTTTTCTATTGAATTTTATACATGTAAATGTACCAATTTTCATAATTTTTGGAAAATATACTGTATCTAAATGACATTCCCGGTGGCCATTTTCCAAAATGGCGGCGAAATCTCGCGCACTACAGCAGGGGACTTTTAGTATATTTTTTGTTGCCTCAAAAACAACACAAGTACCAATTTTCATCTTTATGTTCAAATGTTCTATGTCAAGCCCTTTTTTAGCCTATCTGTCCTGGCCTATTTAGCCAAGAAGCACAAACTACTAACGGTTTTATATAGAAAATTACCTGTGAAAACATGAGTAAAAACTAAAATTAAAAAGAAAACAACATTTAAAAAGAGATAATTGGGTTTAAATGTTTGAATCTGTAACGGCTAACTTTAAACTGTCCGCCTTATTTTACCCGTATCTTCGTCTACACGGTACATAAATTTCATTGGTGATCTTAGGAACAGTAGGTTTTATTTATAGTATGATACTAAACTCCTAAGAGGGAATTTTGTCGTCTGCGATATTGGGAGAAATTATTTAAAAATGTTAAGTTCAGATTCGGAAGTTTCTCAATTCGCCGAGATTGAAAGAAATTCAGAAAGTTAAACACGAGTTTATATTCTCAAGAATCTTTTATTATTAACAAATCTTATGAAGAAGGTTCAGGTTCGGAAGTTGAAGAAGAGTTTGGTATTCAACCTTATCAGTTTGAGCCGCTAGTTCCAGGGGTCGATGCCGAAGGTGGTAATGAAGCAGGAGCTGGCGTGATGTTAGATCATCCTTGACTAAAAAACACTCATTGGTACGATTGTCGCAATATTATGTGCAATAAATACAGTTGAGAACTTCTCTACACTTTTATGCAGGTGTAATTGTGGCTATTAATTTATTATGCCTACTGCCGAAGAAAGTTTCTGTTGCCTTGATACTGATAGGCCAAATCAGAGTTTAATTGAAAAAATTGGTCCTTTGAATTGCGTCATTGAAACAGAAATTTTAAATGATATCATGCGACGCAATATTCTAGATCTTTTATTTGAAAAGCTTAGAGAAAATAATTTTGTTCCTCGAGAGGATAAAATTAATCCGTATGTTTGGCCTTCCTTTGTAATTAGCCTCGCGATTTAGGCTTTTAATAATGGAATGACATAGCTTGTACAAATATTTAATCTATTGACTGTATACTCGGTGGATTCATAGAGTATTTGGGAAGAAGATCCAGGCGGCCAATTCCTAGTTGTGTTGTAAATCGTGTAAGGAGAGAGTATCCGTCGAATGACTATACAGGATACATGGAGGCAGGCCCACGACAGCCCTCGTCTTAGGTTTTTCAGTTTCTCCATTAGATAAGACTTCATACCGCCTCTAATCAAAGAGGGTAGAAAGAGGGGGAGTAGAAGGCTTGGCTGGAGTGTTCTCGCTTTGAAAGTTTACCTCTAAGCTTCCGGTGTGCGCGAACATCTTTCTCTGCCCTCTTATTGGTTGAAATACGGTGAACCGGATATTGGGAGGAAACTATAACAAATAAATAAAAAAGAAAAGCAAGAACACCCAAAATGCCTTGCCAAAGCCGCTAGCTTCTACTCCCCTTCTTTCAACCCTCTTTGCTCTAATGTATAAAGAAGGTTTTTTGTGTTGTGTTAATTGTTTCGAAAAAAAATTGCCCAGAACTATAATCCGGGCCCTAAAGATATGGTTAAAATTTCAAAGACATCCATCTGATTAATATAAACTGTCGTAGACAGAGACGGAAACGTGTAAAAGATAAGTGTAGAAAATTAATTGCCTGAAGCAACAGATATTCAAATTTTCACTTTTGAAGACATCGACTAGGGTTAGTCCCCCTATTATCGGACGCTCCTATTATCGGACACATTTTTAAAAAGTTGTTTATAAAACTGCCGGGGAGAAAAGGAACACTGTAAGTTACCTAGTTTTAAAGAGGGTGTCGAAATCTGTATGTTGCATGTAAAAACAGAGAAGGGGCGCGATGTCAGAGGAGGAAAGCGCGAACGAACCAGATATCCAATTTTTTTGATTAATTAAAACTAATTGAGGGGCCGGAAAAATTCTTCCCCCATTTTTAAATCGTGTTTTGAGGTATATAAATAGAAGCCAATTATAAGTTAGGTGTATGGCTGTAAAGCCCGAATCTTTTTCTATAAATTGCTACTTTAACAGTTAGTTCTAGGTTTCTTTTCATGAAAATAAAACGCGAATCGTATCTAATGGAGAAAACCTATTATCGGACAGCTTTCAAACACGTTTTAAAGACAAATATTTAACGTAGGCTTACAATAAGAGAGGGATTGTAAATATTTAATGCTTAAAGCGGTTAGTGATGTTCAGAATGGGTCCAGAAGTGTCAGAGAAGTGACAATTTCCACGGGTCTTTTATTGTTAAAAAAATTGGTGTCCCAATTGAGGAACCATTGTCCGATACAGAGATCCCAATGTCCGATAACGAAGACCCACTGTCCGATTCTGAGATCCCAGTGTCCGATAGCGAACACCCACTGTCCGATTCTGAGATCCCAGTGTCCGATAACGAAGACCCACTGTCCGATTCTGAGATCCCAGTGTCCGGGCTACAAAGACCCACTGCCCGATTCTGAGATCCCAGTGTCCGAGTTGGATGTATAGGCGTCCGATAAATGGAACATGGGTGTCCGAATCAACATCCAAATAGCCGATAATAGGGTACGATACTTGCCGAATAAAATCCATGATTGGGACAATATTAGATCGTTCTTTTGGAATTATTTCTATACCATTAGGTGCAGAAACGTTCAAAATATATATTTCATAAACTTTTCAAAGGTTTTCTGTGATTTCCTTACATTTAACCATAATTTTTTAAAATGTGTCCGATAATAGGGGGACTAACCCTATTTGAAAAAATTCTTATCTTAGTTTTTTCACCAAAATTACTTCAGTAAAAAAATATTAACATAAAACATGTGTATCATTTAAAATTAGTACGCGTTTGCATTTTATATTACTTTTAAAAATTAAAGTGTTGAATAGCTCTCAGAGATCACGATCAATGTACGACACTAATAACTACATCACAGTCAAAAGGTTTATGTTATTTTCCGCTTCGCAATATTTTCAATTTCAAAATATAAAAATTTAAAGTCATCAAGCTTAATTTTTTCAGATATCTGAGTATTTGAATCTCCCAAAAGCAAATGTTAGTTGAAAGTAAAACCTGGTATCAAGCTAGTATCCCTTAAAAAATTCTTGAAGGTGACATTTTTTCTAGAACTACTATTGAGAGAGAAATACTTGGGTAAAAAACTAAGATAAGAATTTTTTCAAATAGTTTATGCTTTATAATGTCTTCAAAAGTGAAAATTTTAATATCTGTACTTCAGGCGATTAATTGTCTACACTTACCTTTTACACTTTCCCGTCTTTGTCTACAATGACAGTTTTCATTAATATCTGTCACTTCAGTCTAAATATTAATTAAAAATGTTTGGAAACCATAGGAGAGAAAAAGACTTGAACTGACCAACTTAATTATAGTCGATGAAAGTCGCTAAGCGCCAAGTAAAATGTTGTACCTTTCATTTAAAGTAGTTTTTAAGTCTAACAAACGAATAGTCCTAGTTACGTCTATAAGGGCCTGCACAAAATGGCCGTTTGCCAAAAAAATCCCATCTTATTTCTATGGGGAATTTCCAGTTTTTAGTCAAAAGGGCTGATTAATTTTAGGCAAATGAAACCACCCTTAGCAACTTTATTTTTTATAAAAAAAACTAATTAATGGATCTCTTTGAAATTTTAACCACATATTGAGGGCCCGAATTGGATTTTTTCCAAAACAGTTAATACTATACAAAAAAAACTACATCCAAACAAAAAACCCTCCTTATACAGTATGAAGTCTTATCTAAGAGAGCTACCGCTCTCTCAGAATTCTTTTAAGCTGTATGAGTGTCTATTCTGGAACATACGCACTTAATTTTTTTCTTAACATAAAAATGATTATTTTCAAACATTAAGAAATCAAGGGAAGATGATGCATCATTTTGTTCACGCATGGTTCATTCATGGCTTACCAGGTAAATCTTTTCGTGGTCTTGTATTCTTATAAATTGCACTTATTATTACAGCGCAGCTCATTGTATTTTTGACGAATTGTAGTACCCTGTGGAAAGGTTGGAAGAAAAGCCTGCAGCCATCGGATTTGTACGAATTGAATAACTCGGAGCAAGCCCTGACCGTCTCGCACCTTTTCGAAAAACACTGGAAACCCCAAGCTAAGACCACAAGTGACGGCGATGCAATGGATATAAAAAGATTTTCGGAAGAACGAAACAGAACAAAATACCATAGCAAATCCATTTTTTTGCCCTTGTTGAGGACAGTCGGGCCTTGCTTTATTTCTGGAGTGGTCCTACAATTTCTGTCCGACGTAGTGTCTATCGGTCCTGCCCTATTGACAGGGTATACAATTTGAATTTTTCCGCATTTAAATAAACGTCATAGCATTAATGTGATTTTTTATGGTAAATCAAGAATATTATATTAAATTCAAATAGAAAGATCGAGATTCCTTTGAATCGTGAAATTAAGTTCCTTTGTTGTTGAGAGTTGGTTCTTTGCTCAAACTGAGAAAGGTCCAAATACATGAGCAATGCAAATTTGTGTTTCGGTGGGTCAGCTGTCTGATTATTTCATAAATATTAATATTCTTTGAAACTAGTTCTATCTGGGGTTGAGATTACAAGCGGTTTGCCACGCTGCTATGAATTAAGAAAACTTTGGGACCGAGTTAACTATAGCTTACAAACTTATGTTTTCAGTTTCATAATCGATTACTCAATGAACGAAGATCCTTTGTGGAAGGGGATTTTCTACGTTTTCCTTTACGGTTTGGCCGGTCTTGCGCAATCTTTGTTGCAAGAAGGCAGCGCCATTTTCCACACCAAACTTGGACTGAGGCTCAAATCCGCCACCATGCATGTTTTGTACAAAAAAGTAAGTTGGTTTTTTCGTGATAGTGGGACGCTAGTTCATTGACGAATTTCGTCGAAGCAGACATTTCGCTTGACGAGTAGCGATCGACGTGACCTGACAATGGGCGAAATACTGAACACTATGTACGTCGACACGAACAGATTCCAAATTCTGTCGCAGCAACTGGGCGTCTTGTGGTCGGTCCCGGTACAATTAGTACTGTGTTTCGCCTTCATGTATCGAGAACTGGGCTATTCAGCCTTTGCTGGAATCGCACCTATTATAGTTCTTCTTCCACTGAACTATCTCAGCACCAAGAAATGCAAGGAATTGCAGGTAAATTTTATCCAAGTAAATCACAACTAGACCATAACGTGAACTAATGGCATATATTCTGGGAGAGCGGTAGCTCTCTTAGACAAGACTTCATACTGCCTTTAATGTATAAGGAGGTTTTTTGATTGGATGTAACTTTTTTCGTATTATGTTTACTGTTTTGAAAATTTCCACTAAACTACAATCCGGGCCCTTAATATGTGGTTAGAATTTCAAAATGATCCACCCATTAGTTTATTTTATAAAAAAATAAAGTTGCTTAGGGTGGTTTTCATTTCCATAAAATTAGTGTTTTTGGTGAAAACGTTCAAATTTTCCCATAGAAATAACATGGGAGTTTTTCTCCATTTTGCCCATTTTGTCGCAACCGTTTTGAAATGAAATATTCGTTTCTTACGTTTGGGAACGGTTTTATATCAAAATATCCACCTTTTTCTAGGAATGTATTTAAGGTTTTTGAGAAAAATTAAGTTTAAGTGCTACATTTCATGTTTTTAAGCATGCTTTTACTTACGTGGTTGCACCCTATATGCCGTACTGTTGGACTAGATTAGCTATGAAAAATGAAAGGTAATTAAGCTAGATTACCTATGAATGGTAATTAAGCTAGATTACCTATGAATGGTAATTAAGCTAGATTACCTATGAATGGTAATTAAGCTAGATTACCTATGAATGGTAATTAAGCTAGATTACCTATGAATGGTAATTAAGCTAGATTACCTATGAATGGTAATTAAGCTAGATTACCGATGAAAAGTAATTAAGCTAGATTACCTATGAATGGTAATTAAGCTAGATTACCGATGAAAAGTAATTAAGCTAGATTACCTATGAAAGGTAATTAAGCTAGATTACCTATGAAAGGTAATTAAGCTACATTACCTATGAAAGGTAATTAAGCTACATTACCTATGAAAGGTAATTAAGCTAGATTACCTATGAAAGGTAATTAAGCTAGATTACCTATGAAAGGTAATTAAGCTAGATTACCTATCAAAGTTGATTAAGCTAGATTACCTATGAAAGTTGATTAAGCTAGATTACCTATGAAAGTTGATTAAGCTAGATTACCTATGAAAGTTGATTAAGCTAGATTACCTATGAAAGTTGATTAAGCTAGATTACCTATGAAAGTTGATTAAGCTAGATTACCTATGAAAGGTTATTAAGCTAGATCACCGATGAAATGTAATTAAGCTAGATCACCGATGAAAAGCAATTAAGCTAGATTACCGATGAAATGTAATTAAGCTAGATTACCTATGAAAGGTAATTAAGCTAGATTACCTATGAAAGGTAATTAAGCTAGATTACCGATGAAAGGTAATTAAGCTAGATTACCGATGAAAGGTAATTAAGCTAGATTACCGATGAAAGGTAATTAAGCTAGATTACCGAAAAAAAGGTAATTAAGCTAGATTACCGATGAAAGGTAATTAAGCTAGATTACCGATGAAAGGTAATTAAGCTAGATTACCGATGAAAGGTAATTAAGCTAGATTACAGTTGAAAGGTAATTAAGCTAGATTACCGTTGAAAGGTAATTAAGCTAGATTACCGATGAAAGGTAATTAAGCTAGATTACCGATGAAAGGTAATTAAGCTAGATTACCGATGAAAGGTAATTAAGCTAGATTACAGTTGAAAGGTAATTAAGCTAGATTACCGTTGAAAGGTAATTAAGCTAGATTACCGATGAAAGGTAATTAAGCTAGATTACCGATGAAAGGTAATTAAGCTAGATTACCGATGAAAGGTAATTAAGCTAGATTACCGATGACAGGTAATTAAGCTAGATTACCGATGACAGGTAATTAAGCTAGATTAACTATTACATGTAATTGAGCTAGATTACCGATTACAGGATATTGAGCTAGATTACCGATTACAGGATATTGAGCTAGATTACCGATTACAGGATATTGAGCTAGATTACCGATGACAGGTAATTAAGTTAGATTACCGAAGACTGGTAATTAAGCTAGATTTACGATTCTATGACATGTGTCGGTGCACAAGTCTAAGACATACGTTGGTGCACAAGTCTAAGAAATGCGTTGGTGCACAAGTCGAAGACATGCGTTGTTGCACAAGTCTAAGACATCTCTTGGTGCACAAGTCTTAAGGCCCATTTACACTAGACTAAAATCTTACGTTCACGTCGGCGAAGTCGCTTTGTTCGCTTCATTAGACTGTTCACACTTGTCAACGACTACGTAAAATATTCGCGGGTTTAAGGTTGAAAAAATTCAATTTAAAATCCTAAAAAATAGCCGAATCGCATTCCAATAAGGACAAGGTTCAAACTGAGTAGAGCCCTAGAGCACGTCTGCCGTCTGCTAAAGAAAAGGTGCTAAAAAGAGGTGCTGCCATCTCGACACTGACCGACGAAATTGAATTTTTTCAACCTTAAACCCGCGAATATTTTAAGTAGTCGTTGACAAGTGTGAACAGTCTAATGAAGCGAACAAAGCGACTTCGCCGACGAGAACGTAAGATTTTAGTCTAGTGTAAATGGGCCTTAAGACATCTCTTGGTGCACAGATCTATGGAATCTTTTTGTGCACAGACCTACTTAATCTTTTATGCACAGACCTACTTAATATTTTTGTGGTATAACTACCGTTTTCTCTGCGATTTGCTTGTGAAAATGACGGGATAGCAAATTGAGTTTGGCTGGACGTTGATTGCCAAGGCAAGCAGTCAGGATTGAAGTTATGTAATAGATGGTTGGTCAGTTCAAAAGCTTTAACTAATGAAAGTGCAACGCTCTAAAACATTTTCTCTAATAAGGTTTCTAAACTATTTTAGTTAATATTAAGACTGAAGTAACAGATTTTAATAAAAACCGTCGTTGTAAACAAATTTGGAAAAAAGTAAGAGATAAGTGTAGAAAATTAATTGCTTGAAGTTACAGATATTCAGTTTTCACTTTTGAACAAATGATTATAAAACCTCTATTATTTGAAAAAATTCTTATCTTAGTTTTTTCACCAAAATTTCATTTGGGAAAAATATTTTTCAACATTATTTACCCTAGTATTTTGCTCTCAATATTAGCTTTAGAATAAGGCTTCTTCAAGAACTTTTGTAAGGGATACAAGCTTGATACTACGTTTTACTTTCGACTGACATGGTCGTTAAGAAGGTTCAAATACTTGCATATCTGAAAAAATTGAGATTTATGAGTTTAATTTTCATATTTTTAAATGGGAAATATTGCGAAGCGGAAAGTAATATAGGCATTATGATTGTGATGTAGATATTAGTTTCGAAAAGATCTGCAGATTGATCGTGATTTTTAAGAGCTACACATCACGTCAATTTTCGAAACTTCGAAAACTTTCAAATTAACGAACACTTTTTGTTTTGATACGGTTTTTACTTTATGAGCTATTAAAATTTTTCTGTCCATTTTATTCCCCTTAAAGGGCTCAACCTAATTGTAAATATTTGAGAGAAAATAAATGGAAAACGCGTATTATTTTTAAAATGATATAATGTAACATGCTAAAATAATTTTACTAAACTAATTTTGGTGAAAAAAGTAAGTTAATAATTTTTTTAAAATAATTGATGTTTTATAATAATAATAATAATAATCTAAGCTTTGCCTATGAAGGGATTTCCACACTAAGCCTGTGGCTTGTTTACATAATAAAAATAATAATCTAACTTTATTTCGTGTCCATAACACCCAGTGGGCTATATTTCAATGGGTCACGATTTCAATGCATAGAGAGGTGGTGGCTAGCCCCTATACCACAGCTAATCGACAGCGCCCTATACTAACTATTACCATTAACCTCAGCAAGTTTTGATGGAAAGGAGAAACCGGGTTAGACCGCGGAGGAAAACTCCTTTAACAAGTGGGGAGAGAACTTGCAAACTTTACGCAGAAGGGTTTGTTCCCATTTTTTTCACCCGGTGCCACAGTCCGGGATCGAACCCGGGACCCTCTTGCTGCGAGGCGGAAGTGCTAACCACTTCACCACCCCACCATCATCATGTGTTCAAAAGTGAAAATGGAATATCTGGTACTTCAGGCAATTAATTTTCTACACTTAACTCTTACTTTTTCCCGACTTTGTCTACAAAGACAGTTTTCATTAATATATATAGTAATTACAAGCTTCAGTAAATCTCATCAATGAAATGTTAACAGCGATTTGTAATAAGCTTTTACAAATATTCACATTCAAAAAATGTTGCCGGCGGAACGTAATCTGCAAAGTTTCTTGTAAATTTTTACGTTCTTGGAACTCGCGTGTTAGCTACAACATAAGAATATTTTCAATTACTACAATATCAAGATCATCAGTTTCTGTGAATGGTGTCTTGAATTATCTTGTTTTATTAGATTGATCTGATGAAGCTGAAGGACAAGAGAATGAAAATGATGAGCGAAATCTTGAACGGAATCCGAGTCTTGAAGTTGTACGCCTGGGAGAGATCATTCCAGAGAATCGTTCTTGAAATTAGGAAGAAAGAAATTGCACTCATGAAGAAACAAGGCCTCTTCGAAGGAATAAACCTGTTTATATTTGCTCTTATACCGGTTTTGGTACGAACGTAAAAAAAAATCACAAAAAGTAGATTACTTGGATTCTGTGGGCACGTAGACCAGGGATAAGGGAGGTGATATGGATTGGAAATGATGAAGGGCGACCCGCGGCACCGTATCTCTCCCATTGTACCTCGCGCACGCCCCTACCCTTCGGTAGGCGATTGCTGAGTGCTGCCGCGTAGCGCTCTTTTATATGTACAAGAACTAGCTTCTATTTTTAAGATAGAGGGAGCGTCCTTTACAATTTCGTCCGGTGCGACCCTACCTAACCGCGGAGGATGCTGGGAGGACTACGGTGCCGTAGGTGGGGGTACAGAGGCAACGCTATAGGTATGGGGGTTTCCACTCCATTCCTCTCTCCTTCAAGCGTAGACGTGTAAAGAATTCAGCCTCGTATCAGTTTCTCATCCAAGCGTTCTCACTCGCTTCAGTAGCATTGCGCCGAATCCCAATCAACCGAACCCAATCCCATTGCACCGAAAAACCCGCACTTTGCGGATTAAGATTCGGTCCATGGGGATAAAACCATTTTACCGAAAAACCCGCACTTCGGGTTTTTCCCGATGAAATTTAAATAAAATCCGGAAAATTAAATTAACTTAGAGCAATTTAAGGCCTACGTAAAATGAACAATAGATCCAAACATTCTCTAAATTATTATTTTAAAACTAAGGATTTTAAGACCAAAATAATAATAAATCGGCAATATATGACATAATAAAACAAATTTCTAATATTTATTTATTTTTTTATGTTATATTCATCATGAAAATACTTTTAAGCCAGCCGTTTTAATATACTAAAAGTGTATAACTGCTCCAAAGTGGAAGAGACGTCCTCTTAACCAAACCTAACCAAACAGTAATTTTTTGGAAAAGTCATATTGTTTGGAAAAGGCGTAACATTGTTAAGTGATTTATAAAATATTACTAACGTATCTTAACCAAATAGTGGCATTTCCAAGGCAGTAAAAATGTATTTAAAACGGTTTCATTGAAAAACAACATAAATAGAAATTAAACTATATAGCATTTTTGGGGTCGCTTATTTCAACAAATAGCGTCGTTTGAATTGTAAATACCAAACCCGCCGTTGGGATAAATTCTTTAAAAACATTGGCGGGACTCGGTCTAATGGGAATTAGGTTTAATGGAATTCTGCGCAAAGGGAAGATACCTTCTCGCTCGGCTCAAAGAAATCTTTACGCAGGCTCAAGAAAGGCGATAACGCCACATTTCTGCGATGAAATAAGACCGGGGGTCAAAGTTGGTTGTACTGTTGGTCATCATGTCTTTTTTTTAAACTTATACTCGCCAGGGCTTAAACACCCTTTCACGTCCATATTGATTTTAACTTCCCACAAATGCTATTTCTTAATATTTAGATCACTACACCGTGTTTCGCCATGTACGTATTAATTGACGACGATAACGTTCTCACCGCGAGGAAAGCTTTCGTCTCCTTTCAGTTGGTTCGATTATTAGCGACGTCAATGCTTACGTTTCCAGATTTAGTAAATACCCTAGTTTTGGTAAGAACGAAGTCAGGGAGGGTCAAAGATAATTCTACTATTTGTTTCTCCTAAAATGTTATCCGGTAATGGAATATTTGTAAGAGTCTAGATTTTTGAAAATTTGCACTCTTTGTCGTGTTTTGGTACATAATTTTGAATATTATCAAAACTATATATGAAATAACTAAACGTTTGTGTGTTGTTGCCACCTATCTATCGTAGAAGTCGGTTGTGTTCTTGTGTAATCAATGAACTAACAGATTGTGAGCTAAGACTAATCGATTATTGTTTAAATATTCAAGACATAAATATCCGCGTCCAACAGTTCAGGCCGAGGCGTGGAAATAGAATGCCAATTGTTACGATATTTAGATATTAAATAGATATAAAATAGACTTAATAGTTTTTTATCTGCTGGCCTATTACAACATTTGGTCTATATTTGTTATATGTACGTAACAAAGTCAATGACAGACAGTTTTAGTTACGTTAATTGAAAATGTTAGTTTTCAATCCAACTAAAAAAAAAATGTAATGCGGAGACTATTAGATTTTATCTAACGAATCAACGAACCAACGAACTCTAAAGGATTGAAAACCAGTGATTACTAGATTAGAGTAAAAGTGAGAGTTTTCAATTACCGCGACTTGAAGTAGGACGGCTTAAAAGGGGGTAGGAAATTGTGGAAACGGGTATGAACAGACACCTTGGACTAAGTAAAGCTTTACAGGAACTAGACACTCTAGCCTTTGGTAAGTCAATCCAGTTTGGCTCATAAAAGCCATTGAAATAAGGGGTGAAGAAAAGACTACTTTCCCTCGTTTTCCGTAAATTTGTTACACATCCAGTTTACACTGCGCATGCGTGACTTTTCAAAAAATCAGGAGCCTTCACGAGTGAGATTTGTAAACGGGAGATTAATACATTTAAAGAGAAAACTAATTTCTAAGAAGCGGGCTGGATAAACGGAAATTTAAGTTTTCATTTAAGAAATTAGGTATGCAATAACGGTTAAACACTGTTTTTTCCCAAAATGCAAAAATGATTCTCGATACTTTGACCCCACTTATGTGCAAGGCGTTATATTTGTTCCTTTTGCTAAGCCTTTGACCAAGTTTGATTTTCAAAAATCGTTTCGAATAATGCGCGCACGCGCGATGTAGAACAAAATAATACACGTGCTATCTTGTTTGTCCGCCAACCTTTCATTTGTTCCCGCTAGATGCGCTGGAATCACCAATGGCTTTTGTGAGCTGCGTTTTTTATGGACTGTCTTGTCCCGGAAGCGAAGTTTCTATTATTAGTCCAAGCTGGCACTCTGTCGCCTGGTTGATCGAGACCTTTGGTTTTCATATATACTTATGTTATTATCCATCATTTGATTGGTATCGTTCTACCGTAAAAGGAAGTTTCGAAATTATAGTTGGCGTTCAGTATTGAATCCTACAGTATTGTCACGTTGACCTTCCCTTTAGTTGAAAAAAAACTCAAAATGTTGTAGATCCTCTAAGTAATTTTTTACAGACATACGTCTCGGTAAGAAGAATAGCAAACTTGTTGAGTCGTGGAGAAACCCAGCATTATGTGGAGCAGATGGCTAGTGACGCCCAATATGGTACGTCAATTAATTAGAGGCATTTGAAAAGGAGATGGCTCGCTAAATATATCCGGCAGCTATTCCTACGCAAGCGGATGAATTTCAGCTCTCAATTTATTATGGGTAAAAGGTAGAAGCGCGAACTTGAGAGCGAAAAAGAGACAATCCAGAGCATTGGTATAAACCGATAATATCCTCTTATAATAAATAATCAGGTTTATTCCCATAGTGGCTTTATCTCGCGGGTTAAAAGGAATTCCGGCTCAGCGCAATAATCAATTCTAAAATAAACCCCGCAAAGACAACATTTATCTCCTTCTAAAATCTTACTTCTAAAATAAACCAATGAACGTGTCGTTCTTAAAGAGGAGAGCCTGAAGTCGCTTTATGAAATTGTTTCCGTATATTCTTAAACTAAAAACTGTTCAATATTGACCAGTATTAAGATGAATTTATTTCTTTGAAAATTTCAGCGATTGAAATTCAGAAGGGAACGTTTCATTGGAACCTGGAAGATCCGGCAGCGGCATCTCTTCAGGACATCAATTTGAAAGTTTCCCGCGGCTCCTTGGTGGCCGTGGTGGGTCCAGTGGGTTGTGGCAAGTCTTCGCTCTTGTCCGCTCTGTTGTCCGAAATACAGAAGGCTAAGGGGGAGGTGCGAGTGGCCGGGAGAGTTGGTTATGTCACTCAACAACCCTGGATCCAGAACGCTTCACTCAGACAGAATATACTCTTCGTCGATGAAATGGACCAAGAAAGATACAACAACGTCATACACGCATGCGCTCTACAGCCGGACCTCGACCAACTACCCGCTGACGACGAAACAGAGATCGGAGAAAGAGTACGTATTCATAGTTCCGCAGATGGCTGCTTTCGTTAGTAGTGTGTTCGTTTACTAATTTTCCATGATAGGGTATCAACTTGAGTGGTGGTCAGAAGCAAAGGGTCAACGTGGCAAGAGCAATTTATCGGGATGACGATGTCTATCTCTTCGACGACCCGTTGGGGGCGGTTGACTCGCACGTGGCCAAACATCTCTTCAACGAAGTCATCGGACCAAAGGGATTTCTTCGAAATAAGGTAACTAACGCTACTCTTAAAATTTCTATGAAAACGCTTAGCATCCATTAAACTAAATGTGGTTCTTGTCGTTTCGTTTAAATCTGAATAGTAGTTGAATAAGGAATCGCGGAAAACTTCTTGTTTCTTTACTGTGAAAAAAATTTCAGCTGACATCTATTGTATAGGCTTACATATTTATCTAAGCTGAATACATTTTGATTTAAATCCGTCCAACTTCAATAAAAACAGTTTTACAGGGCCGGTAGGCCCCTGTGCATAAGACCTGACACCGTCCCTAAATGTTATAAATTGATGCTGTAAGTGACTAGCTAGTAGTTTTTGCAAAAAACCCTTTTGAGTCGCTCGCTTTTGAAAGTTGATTCTGTTTGGCATTTCTTTGCTCGCTTTACAAGTAGCTTTTCAATTTGTTACAGACGAGAGTTTTGGTGACGCATAACTTGAGCTTCATCCGAGAAGTGGACGAGATCTTCTTCATGAACAACGGACGAATCATCGAGAGGGGAACCTATGACGAAATCATGAGTCGTCAGGGAATGGCCAGAGATTATTTCGCGCAACATATGAGTGACCTGAGCGACGAAAATAAAGAGGAATCATCGTGAGTAAATTTCGAGCTATAACTACACCATCACGGCCGGTACGTAGTAGAAAAGCGAAAGAGCTTAAAGTCATAGAAGTTAACCATAACCGACCGAATTTTAGTGGACAACGGCCATGTGGCGTCTACTCTTTGTACAGATAGCCCTTATTTTAATTTCTTGAATTGATCCTTTCAAGTTGAAACACGCAACCACCGACAGGGAATGTTTGCCACTAACAAAATAGGCCACGAAAGATAGGCTAAAAAAGGACTTGAGAGGGAACATTTGAACATAAAGATGGAAATTGGTACATGGGTAGTTTTTGACCCAACAAAAAATATACTAAAAGTCCCCTACTGTAGAGTACGAGATTTTGCCCCCATCTTGGAAAATGGCCGCCGGGAATGCCAGCTACAATGTATTCCGCACTTTTCTTGAAATATTATAAAAATTATTGCACATTATGATTGGAACCACATGAAAATCATAGTAAAATTTTACAGCTCTACGTTCGATTGTTTGGTCGCCATATTGGAAAATGGCCGCCGTGAATGCTAGGTACAGTATATTTCACCTTTTAGATGAAAAATTATGAAAATATAGAAACCATTCATTGGATATATTGGCCGCCATGTTGGAAAATGGCCGCCAGGAATATCATTTCTATACCGTATATTCCTCAAAAATTATGAAAATTGATAAATATTATGTATAAGACCGTCTGAACATAATACTAAAATATTGAAGACGTACTAACTATAGTACGGGCACCATGTTGGAAAATGACTGCGACAAATGTTAAATACATTTCAAATACATATATATTAATAAAAAATGTCTTAGTGGACAAAGACTAGAAAAAGTAAATGATATGAGAACAAAATGGAATGACCGAAATACCGATATTAAATTTTTTCAGTTTAAAGACATGATTATAAAACATCAATTATTTGAAAAAAAAATACTTATCTTCGTTTTTTTCACCAAAATACATTTGCATTATTTTCGAAAGACGGATTATCCATTCTATATATCCTTTTTGGTATTAACAGTTTTTGAATGAAAAGGATTAGAATAAATATCCGAGTATGGATATGGGTTATTTTTAAAGGTTCCTCTTTTCGAACTTGTAAGCGGGCTTGAGTTTTCCGTCTAAATGTTAGTAAATTTTTGCCTTATCAACAGCGCGCTCACAATAAGACGTAGCTAAAATTAAACTACAGCCGTACATTCGAAAAAATACGTTTTATTCAGGAACCAAAAATCACGTCCTTACATTTTAAAAACCCAAGACGGACTCTCCTCTCTCTCCGTGGTCATTCAAGCTCGACCCTTTTCTTACCCCGGTGGTCCCCTTCCCAAGGTAGTCCGGTACACGCTTCTTTATTTACTTTTTTTTAAGAAGTCCCATTCACACGTTACAAACTTAAGAGAAAACGTTGTTTAAAACGACTAAATGCAACCGAAGGAAGAAATTTTATCTTTCATCATGATTGACATTTTAAACGTCGCTTTAGGGTGCTTTGGTTTTGCGCCTGCATTTATACGACCACGATTCGATTGGGTCCCATTTTTTGGGTCGACGATTTAAAATGTTTTATAAATCAATCATTAAAATTTGAATAAAATTTTAACAAAAAACCTTTGGTATATTATTGAGTGCGTGAGAAATGTTTTAAAAGTTGTGATTGAATTATTTTGGTACGACTTCGACTTGCTATTTATGAGGAACACATTGTAGAGCAAACGTATTACACGAAACACGTAAATGGACACCGACAAATGGTGGGCTGTGTATTTATTTCACTATTGGGCTTAGTTTCCAGTATTAAAACGTATTGTAGTTCAAATTAAAAGCTGCAATCCTTTTAAATATCACTAACGATGAACTGTTTCTATCATGGTCTACACTGGAAATCTAGCTGTAAATATAAACGATGTCGCATGTATCTGTTATATAGTAAAGCTTTAGCACGAACCATTTTGAAAAGAACGGAAAATTTCATGATACAAAATTTTTGGGCAAATGTAATTTTGGTGAAAAAAACGAAGATAAGTATTTTTTTCAAATAATTGATGTTTTACAAGTTGGGAAAACCAAAATATTACCTCTCCGAGTCAAGAGGTCTACTACTACAAACTTATTTACCTAGATATGGAATTATTTCTCTTTTTTGAAGTAAAAATTTACGAAATATTGAAGCAGTATTCCAAGCATAGCGAATAATACAGTAAAGCAGACGACATTTTACATCCAATAAGGATAAATCTTGGACACATGGAAATCAGTCAATGGGGAAAAGATCAGGAAATGAAGTCTACGCTTCAGCTGTTTACCGTATATTCTGATAGCTACATTCACAACTGGTTTGCAGTGTAAACACTATCGTCTCGTCTCACCTCAACAATATTCTTAGTTTGCCAACATGAATGTCACGTTAAATAACACCAAAGCTAAATTGTAGCTAGACGCACTAATAGTCAATGCGTACCATAAAGAGAATAAAAAGTCTGTAGCTACTACCCGTTTAACATTAGCCCTTTTACTATTCTAATTGCCACCATGATCTTTTCTTCTATTATAAAATCTTAACCTGATTATTTAATAGTATATTTAACTTTCGGCTCACTCTGAACCGTTGATGTCTCTTCATTTCAGACACGAAAATCAAAGCCCAAAGTTTACTTCAATTATTTACTCTTTGTTTCACTAAGCCTATTGCGGTTGATACTTAATATACCCGCCGGAGTCTAGGTCTTAGTTTTCTTCATGAAATCACTAAACCAAGGATTATTCTATATACAGATGTAGTATGGCTTAAGTAATATATAAACAGCCATTTCAAATAACAATATTAAAAAAAATCTTTGGAATATCAAAATGAAACTGAGCTTTAAAGCTACAAAAGTACTAAATGCATCATAATTACGAAAAATACTTCCACATATTCACTTTATATTATGGAAAAAGGGAATATTAAGGTTCTGTGTGATTTCTTAACACATCAACACAAGGCTAACTGCTAACGCGACGCACTAGTGTAACAATGGACGGACACACACAGACAAAAACATAGACTGCTTTTTAACTCTTTCCGTATTAATTTTGAGTTGAGAAACAAGATTATCTTTAATATTTAAATAAATATAATTATTTTTAATTATTTTAATCTTCAATAATTAACATTAATAATAGTTAAATCGTTTAAAATAAAGTTATACCTATTATCATCTCAAACTTTGCTAATATTGACGTTTAAAGTGAAGGGTACCCCTCTTGCCCGATTTCTTCAAATTTTGGGGTATATATACGATTCGTTTCCATTATAATAGTAAGGGAAAAGCGCAATTGCGAAAACCTTTGGTGGCGATCCCACCTTAGGGAGGCTAGACGTTTCTCGTAACCCTAGCTGATCGCCGCGTACATCCTAAAACCAAACGATGATAATGGAGTAGAAGCCAATGAGACAGATTGGTGTCTATGTGGAATAGACGGAAGACCAGTAGATGGTGGTGTTAGAAGCCAGAATGTACAGACTGGTGTCCAAGTGGGATGGACAAAGACCAGAAGATGGTGGTGATTAAAAGCCAGTATGTACAGACTGGTGTCCATGTGGGATGGACGAAGATCAAAAGATGGTGGTGATTAGAAGCCAGTAAGTACAGACTGGTGTCCGTGTGGGATGGACAAAGACTAGAAGATGGTGGTGTGAGAACTCAAGTAGAGGAGCCATTTCCGTGACTGTGAAAGCAGTTCGGAAATGGCGAACACGTTTGCTCCGATTTGGAAACTGCGAACGCGGTCACGTGGGTGTAACAACAGACACACAGACAGTCACACACGATCGTTACAGAACCTCTCCGTGACATACTTCACTCGGAGAGGTAATAATCATGTCTTTAAACTGAAAAAATTTAATATCTGTACTTCGGTCATTCCATTTTGATCTCTTATCATTTACTTTTTACCTCTCCGAGTGACGTATGTCACGGAGAGGTTCTAATTTCGACGTGTCTGTCTGTCTGTCTGTCTGTGTGTGTGTCAGTCTGTTGTTATTGACTTACACCCCAGGGGACCGCGTTCGCAGTTTTCAAATCGGAGCAAACGTTTTCCCAAATTCCGGACCGCATTTACAGTTCCCGGAAATTTGGAAAATTGAATTCCACTTACAATGGCTATTATCCATTGCCTATCTAACAACACTATCCTCAGGCCATTTGTCCATCTTACTGACTTCTATAATCCACCTTTATCTGCTCTTTGTCCATCCCACATGGACACCAGTCTGCACACACTGGCTTCTAATCCCCACCCTCTTGTGGTCTTTGTCCATCCCACATGGACACCAGTCTGTACACACTGGCTTCTAATCACCACCGTCATCTGCTCTATGTCCATCCCACATGGACACCAGTCTGTACACCTGGCTTCTAACACCACTCTGTACACCTGGCTTCTAACACATCCATCTTCTGGTCTTTGTTTTTGTCCATCCCACATGGACACCAGTCTGTACACCTGGCTTCTAACACCACCATCTTCTGGTCTTTGTTTTTGCCCATCCCACATGGACACCAGTCTGTACACCTGGCTTCTACTCCATCATCATCGTTAAGGTTAAGACATACGCGGCGATCGGCCAGGGTTACGAGAAACGTCTGGCCTTCCAATGATCAACACGCGGGGCTTCCACCAAAGGTTCACGCAATTGCGCTGTTCTTATCCATAGCTGCGATTCGACACCCTTATATACTACCTATGTGAGTAAGGCGACGCAACCGGCGTATGCTTCATTTCAAACGCCAATATTAGTCAAGTCTCTCAAGAATGTTTAATTATTCTTTTTCAAAACGATGTAACGCTCAATAAGGCGAACAACTATCGAAGAAAATATTTAATATTAATTATATTTATTTTAATATTTAAGATAATCATGTCTCTAAACTCAAAATTAATACGGAAAGGGTAAAACAGCAGTCTATGTGTTTGTCTATATGTGTCCGTCCGTTGTTTCACTAGTGCGCTGCGTTAGAAGTTCGTTTTTGTTTTGATGTGTAAAGAAATCCTTCAGAACCTTAATATTCCCGTTTTCCATAATATAAAATGAATATGTGGAAATATTTTTCGTAATTATGATGCATTTAGTACTTTTGTAGCTTTAAAGCTCTATTTCATTTTGATATTCCAAAGATTTTTTTTAATATTATTATTTAAAATGGATGTTTATATATTACTTAAGCTATACTACATCTGTTTATAGCATAATCCTTCCTTTAGTGAATACAAGCGCAACGCTACAATGGTGGTCAATTGAACTGTAATTTGTCAATAGGCCTAGTGAACCAAAAAGTAAACGCTTGGTTTGGTTTACGTTTCTGTAATGCAGAGACATTAACGGTTCAGAGTGAGCCGAAAGTTAAATACACTATTAAATAATTAGGCTTAGATTTTATAATCATGGTGGAAATCTGGGCCGCGCTCAGCAGAGCCCAGCGCTGTTAGCAGTGTCCTACATAACGGGATTTTGTTTTTGAATTTTGACGTCACGGTGCTTAGCGCTGAGCTAGCGCGGTCTTCAAAGAAAACAGTCGGCTTTTTGGATAACGTGACGTAAAACGTGTAGTTCTCAGCTTGGCGAAAAACCCATGGATGAATTAATACAAATAGCTCTATGGGACTATAGCTATTTAATTGGCGTGAAACCAGTTGATCACGCGAGAATTTTAAGAGATATGTTAGTTTCTAATTTTAATTATAAAAGTTGTTATCTATCTCTATAAATATGTTATCATACAATTTTTGTTAAGCCTTGGTACCTTGCACGCTTTATTGCGCTAGCGTCATTTATAAAACGCCGATGACCGGAGAAAAGCTATGACGACAGAGCTCACCGGTAAACATTTCCAAAATCCGCTGTCTTTTTTGGTGAGCTCTGGTGAACGCAGCCCAGACCAGTGAAAGGTCTGATCGTAATAGCTTCGTGTTTTCATGCTTTTTATGGTACGCATTTACTTTCAGTGTGTGAAGCCACAAATAAGCTTTGGTGTTATGTAACGTTAACAGTCATGTTGACAAACTAAGAAAATCGTTGAGGTGAAACGAGAGGATAGTGTTTATATGGCAACCCTGTTGTGAATATGGCTTTGAACATAGAGGGCATACAGTTGAGGAGTAGAAAATTGGGCCTTTACAAACACGTAAAGGTAGTATCCCTCCAAAGTTTTATCTCTTCATTTCCCGTTTCTCCCCCATCGGATGATTTTAATGTGTACAAGTATATCATTATTGGATGTAAAATGTCGTCTGATTTACAGTATATTTGCTATGCTTTGTATACTGCTTTAATATTTCATAAATTTTAACTTAAGAAACATTTCCATATCTGGGTAAATAAGTTTGTAAGTAGTCGTCTTGACTCGGAGAGGTAATATTTTGGTTTTCCCAACTTGTTCTAGTCTTTGTCCACTAAGACATTTTTTACCTCTCCGTGTGACGTAGTCCAGGAGAGGTTCTGTAACGATCGTGTCTGTCTGTGTGTCTGTGTGACTGTCTGTCTGTCTGTCTGTCCGTTGTTACACCCACGTGACCGCGTTCGCAGTTGGCGTATCGGAGCAAACGTGTTCGCCATTTCCGAATTGCTTTCCAGTCACGGAATTGGCTCCTCTACTTGAGTTCTCACACCACCATCTTCTGGTCTTTGTCCATCCCACACGGACACCAGTCTTTTCTTACTGGCTTCTAATCACCACCATCTTTTGGCCTTCGTCCATCCCACACGGACACCAGTCTGTTCACCTGGCTTCTAACACCACCATCCACTGGTCTGCCGTCTATTCCACATAGACACCAATCTGTATCATTGGCTTCTACTCCATTATCATCGTAGAGTAATCATGATAAAAGCTTAAAAAATTACGAGAGGACAGACCTTTTTTATCCTCTTGTTTTATTCTTAATAAGAATATAAAACATTTATTTTGTATCAAAAAATATTTTTTGGTGCTGAGATTGCTTTAGAAAAATCCAAACGGTTAGGCATTGGTAAAAAAGACATGTGTAAGCTATTTGCAGAGATGATAATTGTTTTACATGTTTTAAATAAGACTGAAGCTTCCACTATTGTGTTTATGCTCCTTGTTTGTTTCACTGAAAGCCATCTAGGTGTAGATAATAGACCTATTAAATTTGCGGGAGCCATTCTTGAGAACTTTTCTTTGCTTGTAGGTTGTTAATTTATCTACCAGAAAATATTTGTGTTTGGAAGTTGGATATTAAGTCAAATTAAGTGGTTGTAAAGAGCCAGCAGGTTTTTGCCGCTTCTTTTTGTGAGTATTTGTTTTTTGTATGTAAAATGGAGGAAGATAATGTTGAGAGTAAGGATGAAATGCGGAAGCGCAAAGCGCGGGAAAGGATGAGGGCAAAAAGGTCGACGTTTTCATTGGATACTTAAGTTTATATAATCTTCTCGACACGGAGAGGTAATAATTTGGTTTTCCCAACTTGTTATTTATATCTGTTCCTTCAGTCTTCATTTTAATTCAGATTGTTAAGAAACTGTTGCTTTTTTTAAATCTGCACTAAGCACAAACATAAATATAGGGGAGTGTAAGCATAATGGACCTAATATTGCTGGTTAGTTACTAATGTTTTCAGGTACCAGTTAATCAGTTATCACCAATGAGATTAATTTATAACTGAAAACAACAAATTTTCATACTAAAATTATTTTGGCCTTTCTTTATCCCCTGGCTTCGAGTATTAAAATATTTAAAATAACTCTGAGGATTATCTAGAATCATTTCTACTGATATTTCAAATTCAGAAGAATCAGAGTCATCGTTTTGAGTCTTTCAGATGACTGGCTTGGACTTATGTTACTAGTTTTCGGTTTTCGTTGTAACAGTCTAACTGAGACAAAGTTTCTGCCTGCCAGCATAGCCTACTCGATCCGCGCTCATGCTCACGCTATATAATTTAAACAAAAAAGTTTATTCTAAATAGCGGTTGTAAATAGTAATTAAATACGTAACTGTTACCTAATAAAAATGATTGCAAGAGCATTGGTTGGTTTGTTGACAGGATTTAGTGATCGTGTGATTTTATCTATCAATTATTTTACCACTAATTTAAACAAACAAAATGATCTACGCAGTGGTTACCGTTGGCCGGTTGCACCAGATATAATCTCTCAGCGTTTATCGTTGGCAATCTGGCCATTGTTTAGGTAACGTTAGAATGGGGGCAAAATAATTAATAATTCAATTGTTACCTAGTACAAATGATTGGAAGGACCAGAATTAAAAATATTGTTTGATTTGGTGTCAGGGTTTAGTGATAGTGTGATTGAATCTATCATTTATTTTACCAGTAAAAAACGTATCTTCGTAGCGGTAGCCGTTGGCTTGGTGGCACCAGTCGAGAAACCAGGGAACGAACCCTTGTGCGTAGTTTGCATTAATCTACTTTAAAAAACAAAAATTGATTTAATTTAAACAAATTACCTAATTAGTGGCTATCGTTGGCCGATGGCACCAGGTGAAACACCTTAAAACGAACGCAACACGGCCAATTTGGTTAATATCTATCGTCACCCTTAGGATCTTTTATTACAGCTAATACCGTGACAATGCTCGCACATTGCTGAGAGAATTAATCCGGACGATCTACATTCACAGTTCTTTACACAAGATGTTCTGCATGTACTGGTAATGAGAGTTAAAAATTCATCTGATGCAGGAGGGAGAGTATTATGAATGGGTCTTCGACTATTGCGATCGCGCACCTATGCCCATTGTTCGGTGATTAAATCGTTTCTTAGCTATTGTTGGACTTAAGATACACTCGAAAAGAATATAGGTTTGCGGCGTCGGTTGTTGGAATTAGTTCAGCAAGATACACGGTTCTGTTACACTTGTAATATCTACATAGTTTAGAGTAATGTGTGAAATTCCACCCTAAAAAGCCAAGAGAAATCTCTCTCCGGTAGCAGTTATGGCATCCTTAGATGCAATATGGTCATTAAAACGCTCACTTTATATCTAAGATGTTGATTATCTTTCGATAGTTTAAACGTCGCCTTATCATAACCACATCCAGTTACACCATGTAGATGAAAGAAGTGTTTTCTTCAGTGGCGTCACTAGGCCTTTTTTGGGGGGGCTATAGCCCCCCAAATTCCAAACTTAGCCCCCCAAAATAATCCGTAAACCCTACCAAAAAATTGCTGTTAGCAACCTAAAATTCTGTAGCAATATATAAAAAATTTTCAATATCAAACAGTAAAATTTTGAAGAAAAAAACAGATGAAGACAAGTAAAATGCTTCTTTCGAAGGGAGTGCCAATTGTGTTGACTAAAAGCTAACCAAAACTAAAAATAAACCTAAGACGAGTGAAAATCCTTCATAATCGGTTCCGTAGTCCTTATCAATAAAAGGTTGTACATCTTTAAAATACGAATAATTTCACGTTGACACAAATTAACGGATAGTTTTAAAGGTCTACACATTTTCCAAAGAACCCATTATGCAATTTTTAGCCACATCGTAGTATACGATAGGCTCTTAGTTTGACCCGAGCCGTAGTAGTACTGGCCGGGTTTTCCCTTTCGTTATCGTCAGATTTTAGCTTAAATGGAACCATTGAGGCTCAGTTAGAGATTTTATTTTAACTAAAAAAATTTTTCACACCGCACCCGGGAATTGAACCCGGCTGGCTGGCGCAGCAGTAAGACACACTACCACTGTGGGGTCGGACACTTCTGATTTTTGTTTAGGGTCTTTGAATTTTTTTTCTTTTTATTTGTGCGCTAATTAAATAGAAAACGATGTGGCTACTATTAAGTCCCAGCCCTTGGGCCATCTTGTTTATTTTAAGTTCTTATAATAACTTTAAAATAGTTTGCCCAGATTTAGCCCCCCCCCCCCAAATTTCAAACCCTAGCGACGATACTGGTTTTCTTTATCTTTTTTCACAAATGTCTCGATTTGCGATTCTCTGCTCGGTGTCGTTTTGGTTTCAGGTTTAAGAATGAAGACGTTAAAATTCCAATGTGATAGTCCTAGCAAAAGAACCAAGATATTCCGTGACTACAATGGCTAGGAACCGATTTAAACCGTGAAGAATGGGGATGGGTTCGAGATCACGAAAGTCAAAGACCCATTCACACCACTCTCTCTCCTACACCAGACCAACTTTTAATGCTCATTACCTATAACTGCGGAACCTCTTGCAGACCATCCGTATTAGTTTGCTCAGTAATGCGTGGACATTGTCGATGTACTTGCTGCAATTATTGTAAAAAGTTATTCAGGCTGACGATGAATATGAACGAAATGTTAGAAATTTGTCTTAAATGTAATCCTTAACAACACAAGAATGTAAAAACTGCACATTAAATTATATTCTCTAATCAACATGTTGAGAATTACAGCTTTGAATAACATTTATATCTTTCAGAATGCAATCATTTTCGTGTGGCCATTTTAAAGATGGCGTCGATAATTAAGACTCTAGAATAGCAATTTTTGTTGTTTATTACGTTCATGAAAATCATCTACTCAATGTAGAAATTTCGAAAAGATTTATATATTTGAAATATATTTGGAATTTTTCGCAGTTATTTTCCAAGATGGCGCCCAACTATCAGTAGCACGTCTTCAATATATATGATGTTCCGACGGTCTTAAAAATCATATTTACCATTTTTCATAACTTTTGAAGAATACGCAGTATTTAAAGGACATTACCGGCAGCCATTTTCCAACATGGCGGCAAAATACCCGATGAATGGCTTCAATAGCTTACTATGAGGTTTACACAGCTCTCATAATATTATCTATCAATTTTCATAATTTTCCAACTACATGGTGAAATATACTATACCTAGAATTCAGGGCGGACATTTTCCAATATGGCGACCAAACTATCCAACACAGATATGTAAAATTTTACTATGATGTTCATGTGGTTCCAATCATAATGTGCACCAATATTCATAATATTTCAAGAGGAGCGCGGAATACAATGTAGGTGGCATTCCCGGTGGCCATTTTCCAAGATGGCGGCGTAAGCTCGCACTCTACAGCAGGGAAATTTTAGTATATTTTTGTTGGGTCTAAAACAACCCACCCATGTACCAATTTTCATCTATATGTTCAAATGTTCTAAGTCAAAACCTAAAAGTCCTGGGCTAAAAGGTACACGCGGCTTACCGACAGACTATGGAAACGCCCACAGAAATCCTTCTCATAAATAATGTCATAAGGACATTATCTCTCCTTATGATGTCCTTATGATAATGTATAGGAGAGCTAAATTATCTAAATTGACCTGGGATCATTAATCGGACGGTGATTGGTTCGCGGGGGCTTAAAACTGGCTCTCTTAAGATACAAACTTCATGGTTGTAGGAGCTTTGCTATTTTTTGGAATTTTGATATTCAAATTTTTGTAGTATATTAAATATCAAAGCTGAAAGAATTCATCTTGCATCCCACGAGAAAGTCTTACATGAGGATGAGGCAAAACTCATGACGAAAGAGACGCTCAAAGAAGGAAACGTATGTACACCTCAATAAATGATTAGTGTTTGGACTTTTCTTGACTTCTTGAGGACTAAAACTCTCTACACTAATTTTTCTTCCTGCATTTGCAGATATCCGTATCACACTACAAACAATATTTTAAAGCCTATGGTGTAATATGGTGTGCGATCTTTGAAGCAACAATCACCGGTGCTATAGTCCTTAATTTCGCGTCACTGTATTGGCTGTCTCTGTGGTGTGCGGACTCCAAGGAAGATTTTCAAGCGAACCCAGACCTAAGGGCAACCCGTATAGCGATCTTACTCGTTCTTGGTCTAAGCCAATCCATTTTGGCATTTATCAACGTAATCGTCAGTGTCTTTCCGTGTTTACGAGCGGCAAACTATCTACATGGGAAAATGCTTGACAGCGTATGTCGTATTCCCATGTCTACCTTCGACACGACCCCCGTTGGAAGGATACTCAATCGTTTCTCCCAAGATATCGACGCCCTCGACCAGCAACTATCTTCAATGTTTAGGGCAGTCAATTGGGGATTAATATATTTAGTTGTTTTCCCTTTAGGAATTGCAGTATATTTACCATTATTTATAATTCCCTGCATTGTTGTGTTCGTTGGATACCTTTTACTTCAGGTAGGAACTCTATTTCAGCCACCATTCATAAGTGATTATTAAGTAGAGAGTTTTAACCGATACCGATATCATTCGATACTTGGGAAACCGATACGTACCGATAGTGATATTTTACCCGATCCTTCGAATAAACCGATACCGATAAATTAACCGATATCAAAAATAAAATGAATAAGAAAATAGATGCTATAATATAGGTTGGAAAATAGGGGGCGTAATCTTTTCGACGCTAATAGTCTATTAGCGTCGAAAAGATTAGCATCGAATGAGAATAGCGTCGAAAATTTTATTTTGGAGCAATAGCACCGAATAGAAGTGAATCGAAAATCTTAGCATCGAATAGAATAGTGTCGAAAGGAATAGCATCGAGGGCGTCAAGCCCGCCATTGGAATAGTGTCGAAAATATTTTAGAAAATTTGGATTAATGGCGAAAGGAATATCGTCGAATTTATGTGAATGAGATTAGTATCGAAAAGATTTGTATTTAAGTAAGCCAATACTTGACATTTGCTCATCAATGAAAAGTAAGCTTTCACGACCACTGTCCGAATCAATTTTTTCAGCGTAAAAATCCCCTCTGTGCAGGGTTTTAGAATACCAACTTGTACCTCTTTGGTAGGATTTTAACCCAACCAACACTTGATTCTGATTAATTAGACCACGGGGAGTTCGTCAAAAATTGTGAAAATATTCCAAACCCTTCGCAAGTTGGTCAAACATTTTTGGAAAATATGAAAATTGCATATTATTATCGAGACCGCTGACCGCCTAAACGCGTTCTGCACTCAATCTTGAAAAGTTTCTAGGGGAAAAACATAATAACAAGGGCTCGCGACGGAAATATAGCTATGAAATTTTAAACACCCGCAGAAACATTTAATTCTCATATCAGGATTGAAAAATATTTGAAGAAAGCTCCACTTTTAAAAGTAAACAATATTTTGGAGAGTCGTAATATTATTTCGAAACGTAAATGAAGATAACAATATTTTGGAAAAGGCATAATATTATTTGGAAAACTAACTCAAGGTAAACATCCATATTTAGGAAAAGGCATAATATTAATTGGAAAACTAACTCAAGGTAAACATCCATATTTAGGAAAAGGCATAATATTATTTGGGAAATAAACGAAGACAAACCACAATATTTTGGAAAAGGCGTAATATTATTTGGGAAATATATGAAGATAAACAACAATATTTTGGAAAAGGTGTAATAATATTTGGGAAACTAAATAAATGAATAAATCAAAATTTTGGAAAAGGTATAACAATATTTGGGAAATAAATGAAGATAAACCACAAAATTTTGGAAAAGGCGTAATATTATTTCGAAACGTACATGAAGATAAACAACAATATTTTGGAAAAGGCGTAACATAATTTGGGAAGTAAATAAAGGTAAACAATATTTTGGAAAAGGCGTAATATTATTTGGGAAATATATGAAGATAAACAACAATATTTTGGAAAAGGCGTAATATTATTTGGGAAATATAAGAAGATAAACAACAATATTTTGGAAAAGACGTAATATTATTTGAGAAATATTTGAAAATAAACAACAATATTTTGGAAAAGGCGTAATATTATTTGGGAAATATATGAAGATAAACAACAATATTTTGCAAAAGGCGTAATATTATTTAGGAAACTAAATAAATGAAAATGTCAAATTTTGGAAAAGGTATAATATTATTTGGGAAGTAAATGAAGATAGCAAACAAAATTTTGGAAAAGGCGTAATATTATTTCGAAACGTACAGGAAGATAAACAACAATATTTTGGAATAGGCGAAACATAATTTGGGAAGTAAATTAAGATAAACATCAATATTTTGGAAAAGGCATAATATTGTTTGGGAAGTGAATGAAACATTTTTCTGAAATATTTTTCCCATATAAAATTATACCTTTTTCAAAATTTTCTTGTTTATCTTCATTTACTTTTCGAAATAATATTACGCCTTTGCAAAATTTTGCTGTTTATCTTCATTACCTTCCGAAATAATTTACGCACGTGTTTAAAATTTCATAGCTTTATTTCCGTCGCGAGTCTTTTGTTATTTTGTTTACCCCTTAGTAATTTTTCCAAGATTAAGTGCAGAACGCGTTTAGGCGCTCAGCGGTCTTAATGGTGGTAAGTACATGCAATTTTGAAATTTTCAAAACGTTTTTGATCAACTTTCGGCCGGTTTAGAATTTGTTCACTACGTTTTTCGAACTCCTCGTGGTCTAATTAATCAGAATGAAGTAAAATCCTACCAATTCTTGGTCTAATTACGTCTTTTTTTTAAGGTAATTTAGGCAAGCTTTCATTTGTTTAATGAGGACTCAACGTTTTTAAAAGCGACGTTGTTGTTATCCATCCTATTACATAATTGAGTATAAATAACCTGAACCTAACCTCACCTCATCTGAAACTAACCGAACCAAGCCTAACCTCAACCTAACCAAACCTAATACGCCACTAACCCATCACAAACTATGTTTCAACTATAATGACGTTCGACATAGTTCCGTGTCGACCGTATTCCGATTTTGTTATTTTCATCCTCATTCCATTCGATACTAATCAAATTTGTCAAAATGTGGTTCGCTGCTAATCCTTAGGAAGCGAATTTTTTCGACTTTAAGGACGTTCGATACAATTCCTTTCGACTCTAGGTTAAATTAGTAAATTGAGTGAGCAACTCTCTATTCGACATTAATCCATTCGATACTATTATGCGACCCCATCCAAAGAAATAATACTAATTGTATTATGTAATAATACAGTATTTAAAGAGTGCACTTGTTCAAAAACGACAGCTTTTCAACATTTGAGGTTCCAGGCGACTTCTTTTTGGAGTAACAGAATCCCCAGTTATACGTCTGCTGTAATTCTCTAGGCTTGTGATTCGTTAAATATTAAGTCTTACGGCGCCATCTACTCGCAACAAAATTGTTTTTCTTTAAAAAATATCGGGTAGAAATATCGGTTTATTTTTAACCGATACCGATATATGCTCCTGGCCCATTGGGCCGAATCCCATTAGAACGAATGTCCCATTGAACCGAATCCCGTTGGATCGAATATAGCCAAAATGTGCGGGTTTATTATCTTAAAATTTTCATTGCTATTAAAAGATATATTTTTAACGCCGTATTTTAAAACTGAATTAAAAAATACCTCTTTTGGTTTAAAGAAAATACCCTTGTCCTTAAGCTTGCGTCTATCAATACACTTTCCTATATAAATAATTATACTGTGATGGTCAAATCCCAAGTTTAAAAGGATGCCTCTATTGTAACCGAGCCTAATCAAAGCCAACCTGAAATGACTCGTAAAACAATCAATATTTTGGAAAAGGCATATATTTATTGTTCAAGGAACTTAATAAATGCCGCGTTAATTGATCCAGAATCTTTTTAAAAATAATTTGTTGGAAAAGGCCCGCTTTTATTATGCAAAGACCTCAATGAAAATAAAAATATTATGGAAAATCGGTTATCCAACCCAACCCAACCTAACCTAACCTAACCCAACCTAACCTAACATAACAGTAATGTTTTGGAAAAGGCATATTATTTGAGAAGTCAATGAAGCTAAACATCAATATTTTGGAAAAGGCGTAACATTGTTAAATGATTTATAAAACTAATATACTTTCGGTTGAAGGGAATTCGTTCCAATGGGATTCGATGGGATTCGATTGAATGGGAAAAAATTCCCTTTTTTATAGAAAACCGCCATTGGGCTAGATTTTAAAATACTGACTAGAAATTTTCGGACGAATGGGATTCGTTCCAATGGTATTCGGTTGAATGGGCAGACTCCCCGATGCATCGGTTAAAGCCAAATATCAGTACCGATGCCGATATGGGTTCGGTATCAGCCCAGGAAGATTTTCCCTTTTTCCTGCAGCGTTTCTTGATAAGATCTCTTAAAAAGTTTTATTGTGCGACGGGAAAGAGGCCCTGGCGCTACGACTGTCCTAACTGAGTCTTCGTCCAAGCACTTTCCCCGCGATATTAAGATAACACTACAAATATTTGAAATATTTGAAATATTTGAAATATTTCACCTTTTAAAATGATTTGGCACTAATATAATTTATTTCGAACAGTGTAGAATGCACACATGTCTTATACCCATGGAGTGTACGCGTCCACTAGTAACTTTTATGACTGTAGATTTTCCCATATCTTTCGCAGCGTTTCTTGATGTCGAGCAATCGTCAATTTAAGCGGATAACCAGCTTGAGAAATTCCTTCTTGTTTTCGCACGTGGGAGGATCAGTGGCTGGCAGCACTGTCATCAGGGCGTGCGATGCCGGACAGAACTTCGAAGGGCACTTCCTGAAACTGATCGACAAATGCACTGCGGTTAACTACATGATGAACATGACGCAAAGGTATCTCATATGTAAATGCGTCATTAAAGCCTGGTTTCAATCGCGTCTTTTCGCTTTGGAGCGACACCTTTTCAATTCTCACATTCAATAAAATGCAATTTCTTTCCAGATGGCTGACAGTACGCTTCAATATCTTGGGCAATTGCTTGATGTTTTGCACCGCAATTTTTATAGTTTTCAGCAAAGGGACACTCTCGGCTGATTTTGTAGGATTGATCTTGGCTAATGCCGATAAGGTAAGCGCTACCTCAGACCACCTTACCATGGATTTGAAAAGCCTTGTTAAACTTGAGTAAAGAAATGGCTATGCGTAGCACGCGCTATCACGCGTCTACCGACCGCAATTTATCGCAAATGTTGCTATTTTACTAAATTTAGTGATAAAATTGCGACACCAGCCGCCACAACGCAGTATCAGGCAAACTTAGCTCCCTATTCAGTTGCCTTTCCTTGGTTAGGTGGTCAGAGGCGCTACGAATGAAGACGAAGATAGTAAATCAAAATCTTTTCCACGATCAAAATTACCGCTGGTTTTTGATACCAGCATGATAGTTAAACGTCCCTATAGTGAGACGTTACAAAAAGGAATTTACTGAATTAACAAAAAGTATCTGCGGGAGTTTGAGTGAAAATGGGTGCAAACGTGTTAGCAATATCCAGACCGCGTTCGCAGTTCACAGAAACCAATGATGGCTTCTACTCCATTATCATCGTTAGGGTTAAGATGTACGCGGCGATCGGCTAGGGTTACGAGAAACGTCTAGCCTCCCAATGGCAGGGCTTCCACCAAAGGTTTACACAATTGCGGTTTTTCTTATTATTTACTGTAAATATCCAAAAATTGTGAAAAAGATGTTCTCTAGAAGTGAAACGTTAACAATAGCTGTGTTTAAAATGATTTTAAAATTAAAGTTTCTTAACAAGACTTAACTAGATTACTGACGATTGAAATAACTATTTATTTAATTATTTAAGAAAAACCTTTTAATTAGATAGATAGCCCTTGTCTCGACTCAGAGAGGTTTATTTTATTTTTTCTACTTGATATACTTTGTTCAACATTCTCTTACAAAATTTCGTAACTCTAATAGGAAGGAAACACAAAGTGTAGCTTCTGATTAAAGAATGAAAACCCGTGATTATTAGATTTAAATCATCTTAATTATTAGACAATTTTTATCGGTCTTTCACCACAATTCAGGGAAGTATGTTACCACTTTCGTCATCAGTACGCCCAAAATAGTGAAAATACTGGAAACTATGGGTACAGTAAATAGTTCTCGTAATTGTAATCATTTCCCGCGACTCCAAGCAGGACGGCTGATTAGGGGATAGAATATTGGGGAAACGGGTATTAACAAAAAACTCAACTTTTAAATATTTTATGTAATAAAAATGTTATAAAGTTTTGTCATATGCTTATTTGATCGTGACTTTCCTAATCGAGACAAAAATATAAATGCTAAGGATAATTTCCCCTGAATTTTGAAAAAAAAAAGTGCGCAGGCATTCTGTCACGTGGAACAATTATTTTTTTCTACAAATATAGACTAATTTAATATATTTATCTCTCAGCTTCTACAGATGGTCAAATTTTGTATCGCAGCCATAACGGGTTTGGAATCAAATATAGTCTCCATAGAAAGAGTTGACGAATACTGTCGTTTGGAGTCCGAAGCTGAGTGGGAGAAACCAGAATCTCAACCCCCAGCAGACTGGCCTCAATGTGGACAAATCGTATTTCAGGGCTACAGCACCAGATATCGAGAAGGATTGGATTTGGTCTTGAAGGACATTGATTTCAGGATTGAGGCCGGAGAGAAGGTGGGCGTGGTGGGGCGGACAGGCGCTGGAAAATCGTCGCTGACACTGGCGCTATTCCGTCTCATCGAGGGGGTTCGCGGTAAGATCGTCATAGACGGAGTTGAAGTGGAGGGATTGGGCTTGTCCGATTTGAGGTCGCGGCTGACCATCATCCCTCAAGAGCCCATCCTCTTCTCGGGCACGCTCAGACTCAATCTGGATCCTTTTGAGCAAAAAGATGACAAGCGACTGTGGGCTGCCCTGGAACACTCTCACCTGAAGTCCTTCGTGACGTCGCTTGAGCAGGGACTGGATCATCCCGTGACCGAAGGAGGACAGAATCTGAGCGTCGGGCAGCGTCAGTTGGTCTGCTTGGCTCGTGCCTTGTTAAGGAACACCAAGATACTGATCTTGGACGAAGCGACGGCCTCTGTCGACATGGACACCGACGATCTCATTCAAGAGACTATCAAAAAGGAATTCGCCAACTCTACCATCATCACCATCGCGCACAGAATAAACACTATCTTGGACTACGACAAGTTAGTTTACCGACCTTTTAAACCGAATTAAAATGATTGACTAATTTGTCGTTATTTATCCCTTCTTAGGGTGATGGTTCTCGATCAGGGCCGAATTGCGGAATTCGACTCTCCAGATGCCCTCTTGATGAATGAGCAATCAATGTTCTATGATTTAGCTAAAGATGCCAAAATACTCTAGATTAACTTCATTTTATTAATGTTTTACACATTGCTAGTCTAACCAGTAACCATTATCATTCTATATTATAATTGTTAATAAACACACCATAAAGTTTCCTGTTAATTTAAGACTTGCGAAAGAAAGCTCATTTCAGGCACAAACGCATGTGTTATAGCAATGCCAAGTAGAAGTAACAGAAAGTGTGTCTCTAGAGTGAATGAAAGCCTTCCTCAGTATGGTACGTACTCCAGTCAAATCTATATCACTTCCTCTCTAGCGTCTTCATTTGAACTGTCTTCGCTTTACTTCATTATAAAGTTACAACTTAAAATTTCTCACCGATGAAAATACTTTGGACATTTAAATATTCGAATATTTTGAATATTTTTAGTTCTTGATGATCATAGCTTTCGTAGTGAAAAGATGTTGCGTTTTCCCTTGTATACTAGCATACAATAATCATAGGTGTGAAAGATTGTGAGAATATTGAGGTTTTTGAATATTGGCGACAAATGGGCTCTCTCAGAATATTAATTCTATAAAACGTCAAGTATCTCAAATTTTTACGCTATTCAAATGTAATAGAATTATTTAGAAAACTAAGTACTCTCCTATGAGTATTTCTGATTTCAAGTGTCGTCTCGTACAGAGTTCTTGTAACAAGTCAGTAATAACACTTTAAATAATACTGTCGTTAACCACACTGTCCCGCTAGGGTAACGGAATGATAATGATAAAGATTTAATTAACGTTTTATTAAGACCTTCTTACAAATCTAATCAATACTTCTGTTATAATTATTAAACCCAGATTATTGTTGGAAAGAGAATTTTTTACCATGATCTATAATATTATTTTTGTATAGTTTTTTACCCATTCTAAGATCGGATTCCCCTATAACCATTTTCCTAAATATAGATAAGAACATTACGGTGCTTCGGCATTTTAACATAGTTACTTTGACCAGGGATAGATTTAATTTTAGAAGTATCAAAGGAGAACGGTTAGTATTTACTTCAGTTGGACTCATAGCCCAGTGTAGAGCCCCTCCCTTCAACACGTAACGAAAAGTTTAAATTATCTTATTGGCTCACTTAAACTGCGTTTTGATGATGTTGCTGACGGGGGCGGCGAAAATACGTTATTTCTTTTTACCTTTGTCGCTATGACCCGCCTCTTCTTTCATACCCCTCCGTCCCGTGGAAGGGGGTCCTGGACTTTGACGCGCGCCTGGATTACTCTGTTATCCATTCCCACTTCTAAAATTAAAAATATCCCTGCTTTGACCCAATTATACGGAGAACGCTTTGTAGTCTCTACCTTTTTATTAACTTTTCTGGATCTCTTTTTAACAAGAAGGAAAGTAGCCTTAAAGGAAAAAATCACTTAACATTATTAGACCTTAAAAGAACGGCCTTTGTCTAAATGTAAAAGGAAAAATATTACAAAATAATAAGCATTTAATTAGTCTTAAAAACGAGGACTACTGCGCTGCTATTGTTTAGGTGCAGTTTGCTAGACCGAACCGTGACCTTATGATCTTATTCTTAACACTTGCACAGCCTGTGAGAATTCAACCAATCCCGTCGGGGTAAGAGGTCCGATTTAGCAGACGCCATTAAAGCAATGGTGGAAACGTAGTCCTCGGTTTTAAGACTAAATAAATGCTAATTATTTTGAAACAAGAGATAATTTTTTTATTTATTTTTTTCTTTTTATATTGAAGGTATAATGTTAAGTAACCTGAAATTTACCTTTAATAAAGTGCTCTATTTATAAAACTAAGTATTTGGCTTAACATTGTGTTGGTAACCCGCATTGTATGTAATTCTCCCCGAGATTTCTTATTGCTTTTTGGTCAATCTTCAATGTTTAACCAAACTCCTCCTACCATTATTTCGGAATTAATTTTCTTTTCATTATTTCGTAACAATGAATATTTCGCAAATTGAGTTTATTAAACAATGAGCTTAATCGTTACGACCCTTGTCAATTTTGTGGTTTCCAATTCAGGGAAAAGATAAGAAACCGTGGATCTTATTAACCCTATAGGGGTTGGAAAAACTGTCGATAAAATAAAGCCAAGTAGACAATAAGGACAAATTTAGTTTGCATTCGATTTCTAATTAGTTTACACTTGAGTGCATATTTTTAATGGCAATTATACTACAAGTACATAATTAAACATTTACGAGTTAGGGTAGATTTAAAACGGCTTAAAGTGAGCATTACATTCAGAAGTAAAAAAGGTAAACTGTATTTTCGAGAAATTAGATTTCTTATCGTCGCAAATTAAATTGTCAGCGTTTAAGCAAATCGGTTGAATAATACTTCGGTTATGGCCGCGGCCACTGTTCCTGACAAAAAGGTGAAAAGAAAGTAGAAAGGAACGCTGACGCTACTCAGGTCCAAATCAGTCGTGCTTTTCAACGGTCTCTTCCACTTCACTTGTTCAATTAAGTATTGCTTCTCAATATACATATAATTGAAAACTTGCGTTTCAAAAATTTGTTCCAGGCTGTAATAGAAACATTAATCAAGCGCTTTAATCGGTTTACTATAAGAAATTATACAGACCTCAGTTGGAGGTTCTCTTGCACTTGCGGTGAGTTTCTCAACCAAGAGGTGTTGAAAAAGAAGTGTTGGTAGTCAAAGCTAATATCTTGGTGCGAAAAGTAAAGGCCTCCGTTTTCTGCCAGGATCATTTTGCTCCCAGAATCAGATTTAAGAGATCCTCCCAAGAACCAAATCAGAAAGATGTCCGCTGCAATTAGAGATTTTTCCCCCAAAAGAATCGGAAGATATCCTTCAAGTGTGTACATATCCAGAACACTAGCGAAAATATTCTCCTGATCGAGTGCATCTAACCATTTCTTTACTACTGGATCCAGGGTTGCCTAAAGAATCGCAACAAAATAGTCAAGGGAATGGAGGATTTGACTCGGAAAAACCAATCTACCAAATATTTCAGATAGTCGAAATTTCCGCTTTCTTTAAACATTATTGGTGAAATTCCCGATTTGATCAAGTCCGAAAGGGTGTCGATGTAATTGTAGCTTTCCGTCGTGAACTCCGTCCGCAAGAAACAACCCAAGAAAAACAGAATGAAAGTCACTCCGATCAGCCACGACGAGGCGAGCAGACGACAAGTAATGTGGGGCAAGACGGTGGGAATTGCTACGGCACAAAGTTTTGTCTGATTAAAGCGGAGACATTTTTGTTATGAGTTGGCAATCTTTGCTAAATGGATTACTAACACGATACTCGCTCGCTGTACGATCTGTCATTCTTTTCAATCATTAGCGAACAATTAATTGCTTACGTTCGGCGCACAAGAGTGATGCGTACTCCCAGACATTTTCCAGGGTTTCTTTTGCCATGTTCTTGACAACTTTCTTGTTGGACAACGATTTGTATTTGTTGGTTACGATGGAGTGAATGACGAGCAAAAGTGACAGAAATAAAAGGGCTGACACCGTTAAAATCAACACCTATTTGAACCAAGAATGGAATTTAATGAATTCAGTACTAAGTGGAATGGTAATAAATTGAGCGAAATTTACTGGAGTGTCCACATTTAAGAAAGACAAAGAAGTTGACGTGACTTTCTTCGGGGCGGCGGACACGATAATAGTCTTGGCCGTGAGGAATATCGGAGCTGGACAAAAATTTTCCAGTCGGCCATCGAACAACGAGCGTTTCCTGGGAATCATGATAACATTTGCATTCTTAAACAAGAATAAGAATTATTAAAAATTCCTACATCTGAAAAGTTTGGTCTAATTTCTCTTTCACTTACATTTAAAAAATTAGGAGCCGTGATTAGTTTAGAAACATCAAATTGTTTCACTTTATATCCTTCGTAAATTAACCTAAAACCAAAGGTCATATTGAATTTCAAAATGTTATTAACATAAGTTAATAACTGTCCCTAAATTTAGTTAATATTAAAAATTATAAGAAAAGCGGGATTTTGTGGAAACTTTATCATGAACTAAAGGTATTATTTTGTGGTTTTTGATTACGGTTGAAATAGACAATTTATATTCCAAACCCGTTTTGATTAAACTAATGTTTAAAGAATAATAAACAAAAATTCCTCTATTAATTGTTAAAGATTTCGAATAATTCGCCATTTTCATACTTTTAAAACTATTCGAGTCGTATGAAGCGAGTTATGTTAAAAGTTTAAAACTCTCGAAATTTCGCGCCACCATTTGACCGAACTAGCGGGAACTGGTGTGTTAAATAAAATTAATTCTCGTTCAGCCCATCTACTCTAATCTAATGCAAAATAGTGTGAAAAATACTTCATGTTGAATGATCGCTTGAAATAATCCGCCATGATTTTGTACCAAGACGCGCCACTCTCGATATTCCACGATTCCTGTCAATAAACATTTATTTGCCTTCGGATGAAAGAATTCCATTCGAGACTCGCGAGTCGCGAGTGAATGTTGATAAACTCACCTCAACTGTCGTTATGTTTACGGAAGTCTCTTGGGCGTACCTATAAAAATAATTAATGTTCAAATCGACGAAAATATTATGATTTGAAAATACAAATCGTGCCTGTATTTAAAAAATAGATCATTTCCCAGAAATTTCATTTCGTTCTGCGCCATTTTCGGCTTCACTTAAACCTTAGCATAGCTTGTACAATCCGAAAGAGCAAGACAAAATGTAAAATCTTTTAAAGCTTCAATTGTCTAAAATTTTAAGCGATTTTAATGTAATAGAATTTTAAGAAAATTTAGTATTCTCCTTTCAGTGCCTGTTTGAAATCGTCTATTTCAAGTCTGGTGCGGTACATAGTTCGGGTAATGAGTGCTTCACTTAAACCTTAGCATAGCTTGTACAATCCGAAAGACCAAGACAAAATGTAAAATCTTTTAAAGCTTCAATTGTCTAAAATTTTAAGCGATTTTAATGTAATAGAATTTTAAGAAAATTTAGTATTCTCCTTTCAGTGCCTGTTTGAAATCGTCTATTTCAAGTCTGGTGCGGTACATAGTTCGGGTAATGAGTCAATAATAAGATTTTAACTACTCTTGTTGCTAACCACACACTCACGCTAGTGTTTCAGTTGCTAGGGTAATTGAAATGAAAATGATGAATAATTTATTTCAATCGTACTAACATATTGAGCAAACACTCCGTACAATCTGATATGTACTGTTTAAAACCCAAAAACAGTTTCGTAAAACAAAGATAAGGACATTGCCGTGTTTTGGCGTTTTGGCATTTTAACAATAATGAATAATTAATTTAAATTTTATAATCATATACAGTGTAATCAATATTTTTTCCTCTCCGAGTGATGATGACGTCACAGAGATGTATTACACTGGACGTTTCTGTGTGGGTGTCTGTCTGGAGGAGGGGTGCGTGTGTGTTTGTGTTTTTTACGGATAATTCAGCAAATATTTTCGAAATTACTGCAGTTTAAACATCGGTGTCCGATGCTCGCAGGCTCTTGAGATGTGAGTCGGTAATTTACCAAATACCGCGTAAATTACCGTTTTATATCTTACCGTAATTTTACAATGGTAATTTACCGGTAAATTACCAAACATTTTTATTACGCATTAAATGTTCATGTTACACTCAAATGATCAATCATTTCTGTGTTTACTTCCAAAATGACTCACCAGGCGCTATTCGCTAGTCAGTACTTACAAAGTTGCGCCAGAAATTAGTCTTTTAATAAATCTTTAATTAGAAATCAGATTAGAAAGGCCACGGCTGCCGTCTTCGTAGCAAAGGCCGCAAATACGTGTAAAGGAGTCAGATAGTGCTCACAATAAAACTTTGTTTTAAGTAATGCATTGTAAGCACAGGAAAATATAAATTTCCAAAAATTACCGACTGAACGGTAATTTTTGTTTTCCCAAAATTTCAATCGGTAATTTACCCGGTAAATTACCATTTTTAAAAATTACGGTAATTACACATCTCTACTCGCAGCGCTGCGCACGAAGCTGTTGCTGAACGTAGGTTCGCAAATAGTTTTTTTGGTTAAAAGTAGCAAATATACAGTAGGCTCGTGTCGATTGTGTTGGCTCTATTTTAAACTAAGTCAGAAATGCGCCGAGTAACATAATGAAGTTTTCAAAGTTAAATTAAAAAAGTATATTAACTTGTGTATTTAAAAATCGAGTTCACGAACGGAAATGATTTTAACATTGAAATTAATTGTCAAGAGACGTTTTTAAAATCATGACGTCATACTTTAGATTAATAAAAATAAAATGTCTTAGTGGACAAAGACTAGAAAAAGTAAATGATAAGAGAACAAAATGGAATGACCGAAGTCACATATATTAATTTTTTTCAGTTTAAAGACATGATTAAAAAACATCAAGTATTTCCAAAAAATACTTATCTTCGTTTTTTCACCAAAATTGCATTTGCATTGTTTTCGAAAGACAGATTATTTATTCCGTATTACTTTTTGGTATTAACAGTTTTCGAATGAAAAGTATTAGAATAAATATCCGAGTATGGATAGGGGTTATTTTTAAAGGTTTCTCTTTTCGAACTGTAAGAGAAAACGTTGTTTAAACCGACCAAATGCAACCGCAGGATGAAATTCTATCTTTCATCATGATTGACATTTTAAACGTCGGTTTCGGGAGCATTTATACGACCATGATTCGATTGGGTCCCATTTTTTGTGTCGATAATTTAAAATGTTTTATAAATCAATCATTAAAATTTGGATAAAAGATATAATTAAGAAAAAACCTTTGGTATATTATTTGTGTGTCTGAGAACTGTTTTAAAAGTTGTGATTGAATTAGTTTGGTATAACTTCGACTTGCTATTTATGAGGAAAACATTGTATAGCAAACGTATAGCACGAAACACGTAAATGGACACCGACAAATGTTGGCTGTGTATTTATTTCACTATTGGGCTTAGTTTCAAGTATTAAAACGTATTGTAGTTCAAATTCCAAGTTGGGAAACCAAAATAGACCTCTCCGAGCCGAGACGAATTTACTTTCAAAACACAGGTCCACCAGCCAGTGAGAAAAACCGGAAATACGTAGTTCAAATTGGCCGGATATTGCCAAGGTCCTTTGTAATGGTTTAATCGTTTAACAATCCCCTATGTATCCTCATTAATTCTAATGAGGACCTAATATCTAATATTAAAGCCGTCTTATTTCGCTTTGGTCCCATTGAACCGAATTCCTATTCGACAGAAGGTGGTTTTTTTTGGGGTCCCATTCGACCGAACGTAGCCAAAGGTGCGATTTTATTATAGTCCCATTGAACCGAAATTCTATTGAACTGGAAGAAGACATACTGTGTGGTTTTGCATTAAATATATTTCTAATTTCACAACTTATTATTGTTAAAATAAATGTGAGTTGAAAATGTAATACTGCACTTATTTTAACTACGCTATAATTACGGCGAACCTCACCTACCCTAGCCTAACCTAACCTAACCTAACCTAACCTAACCCAACCCAACCTTGTTTGGAGGTAAAAAGATTATTTATATGAGTACTAAAACAATTTATTAGCAATAATAGAAATATTTTGGAAAAGATGTCAGATAATTAATTGGAGAATATTTTGGAAAAGGTGGCAGCTAATTAATAGGAGAATATTTTGGAAAAGGTGGCAGCTAATTAATAGGAAAATCTTTTGGAAAAGGTGGCAGCTAATTAATAGGAGAATATTTTAGAAAAGGTGGTAGCTAATTAAAAGGAGAATATTTTGGAAAATTCGGCAGCTAAATAGTAGGAGAATGTTTTGGAAAAGGTTGCAGCTAATTAATAGGAGAATGTTTTGGAAAAGGTGGTAGCTAATTAATAGGAGAATATTTTGAAAAAGGTGGGAGCTAATTAATAGGAAAATCTTTTGGAAAAGGTGGCAGCTAATTAATAGGAGAATGTTTTGGAAAAGGTGGTAGCTATTTAAAGGTAGAATATTTTGGAAAAGGTGGTAGCTAATTAAAAGGAGCATATTTTGGAAAAGGTGTCAACGTTTTATTGGAACCAAACCAAACCAAACCTAACCTAACCTAACCTAAGCTAAGCTAAGCTAAGCTAAGCTAACCTAACCTAACCTAACCTAACCTAAGCTAACCTAAGCTAACCTAAGCTAACCTAAGCTAACCTAACCTAACCTAACCTAACCTAACCTAAGCTAACCTAACCTAACCTAACCTAACCTAAGCTAAGCTAACCTAAGCTAAGCTAACCTAACCTAAGCTAACCTAAGCTAAGCTAAGCTAAGCTAAGCTAACCTAAGCTAAGGTAACCTAACCTAACCTAACCTAACCTAACCTAACCTAACCTAACCTAACCTAAGCTAAGCTAAGCTAAGCCAACCTAACCTAACCTAACCCACCCGAAACCAAAATATTAAAATTTTAATTTAAAATTTAAAGACATTGATGGAACTACCATTAAGACTGTACTTCATTTTAAGCACAATTTGTTTATTAATTCTATACAGGGTGATTCAGAGATGTATGCGTTCCTTGCAACAGTAGATTCCTTGCAAAATTTGGAGTCGAATTTTCCTGAGCGGTTTTGGTCTAAACCGAACCGTTACATAGTTAAAAGCCCTTAAACTCCGGGCCCATTTGGGCCCTAATACCCCCTTCAGACGGTTCGTAAAATCTTGGTCTAATAAGAAAGCTTGTTTAATACTCTTGTTACTTTTGAAAAAAAACAAACAAAGAGGTGGGAAAGCGATTTTGGTTAAACGAAATTCAGGTTTTCTGAAGAAACATGCGATATCTAACATGGCCCCTTCCTATCTTTCTCAAGCAAGCGTTTAGTTTTAAGGTGTCGTCTGAAGAGGGTATTAAACAAGAGGTGAAGAAAGAAGTTTAAAATGAGCTATTATCGGTGATTGCCAATTTGAAAAGTTCTTAATTTCAAATTCACATTTTTGCCTCCAAGCTTCCGCTAGAGCTTTCCACCCTCTTCAGACGAAGCATAAAAAGTACTTTCAATAAAATTTTTTTGGATATTTCTTTATTTCGATGTAACAAACGAACTAAATTGAAACAAAAGAATTAAATTGCAACAAAAGGTCTTCAACGACTTATGAGAGAAGTTGCTCAAAATGAGCATCATTGGCGTTGATGCATGCCTGAGCCCGACGTCTAAAAGACACTTGCACACTGTTTATCATTTCCGGATGTTCTCGAATGTTCGCCGCAGCATGTTGAATGCGCTCCCAAAGAACGTCTCTTGTTGGCACTGGTGAAAAGTAAACCATGGCTTTCATGGTTCCCTACAAGAAAAAATCCAGTGGATTTAAATCTGGAGACCGGGAAGGCCACAGCACTGGTCCAGCGCGTCCTATCCATCTTCCTGGGTATTGTTCGTTTAGAAATTCCCGAACCGCACGACTGTAGTGCGCGGGAGCACCATCCTGCAGGATCCACATGCGTGCACGGGTAGCCAAAGGGACGTCTTCCAATAGTAAAGGTAGATCTTGACGAAGAAATTCCAAATACGCTTCACCAGTTAAACGTGTGGAAGCATAAACGGACCAACAAGATGGTTGCCAACAAGTCCGGCCCAGACATTTATGGAAAACTGGTGCTGATGACTTCCTTCTCGAGTTAGATGCGGTTTTTCTGCAATCCAGTAGTGCAAATTGTGAAGGTTTATTATGCCTGTTCTGGAAAAATTCGCTTCGTCCATGGAAAGAATGCTTGACAGGAAGTTCGGATCGTTTGCGTCGCGTTGTAATAACCAACGGCTGAAATTAACTCGCTGTGGATAGTCATTTGGTAATAACTCCTGAACTCGCTGGTAATGATAAGGCCTTAGTCCGTTCGATCTAATAACTCTCCAGACGCGGGATTGTGGTATACCCGTGAAATGAGCGATTTGCCGGGTGCTTTCCGTTGGGTCCTCAATGACGTAGTTCATTATCTCGTCTTCTTGGCGATCACGAACAATACCGCGATCCCTAACGCCTAGGCCACGATTAACCGCGCCAGTTTCCCGTAATCGTCGATCAACATTGAGGAACGTGCAAGGGTCTGGTGCTCGTCTCCTAGGAAATCGTTCAGCGTACCTTAGCGCAGCTTCGTTCGCGTTACCACGACATTCCCCTAACAACAAATGCATGTCCGCTTATTCGTTATTCGTAAAGTTATTAAACGCTCATTTTGCCATTGCACACTTTAATAAGTTCTATCTATTCAGAATAATTTATCGAGTACAAATAAATTTTCACTGCTTCAGCAGGGAAACTAAAGGCGTTTAAATACTTCAAAATAAGCCCAAAATGACTTTTGATAGGTATTTTGGTCTAATAGAAACCGGATTCACCAATTAGTAAACGAGACGTTGGTTTCGTTTACTAATTGGTGAAAATACAAATTTCCCATGGCGTAGATTACGGATTTTATTTGTACTCGATAAATTATTTTGAATAGATAGAACTTATTAAAGTCCGCAATGGCGAACCGAGCATTTAATAACTTTACGAATAACGAATACGCGGACATGCATTTGTTGTTAGGGGAATGTCGTGGTAACGCGAACGAAGCTGCGCTAAGGTACGCTGAACGATTTCCTAGGAGACGAGCACCAGACCCTCGCACGTTCCTCAATGTTGATCGACGATTACGGGAAACTGGCGCGATTAATCGTGGCCTAGGCGTTAGGGATCGCGGTATTGTTCGTGATCGCCAAGAAGACGAGATAATGAACTACGTCATTGAGGACCCAACGGTAAGCACCCGGCAAATCGCTCATTTCACGGGTATACCACAATCCCGCGTCTGGAGAGTTATTAGATCGAACGGACTAAGGCCTTATCATTACCAGCGAGTTCAGGATTTAACACCAAATGACTATCCACAGCGAGTTAATTTCAGCCGTTGGTTATTACAACGCGACGCAAACGGTCCGAACTTCCTGTCAAGCATTCTTTCCATGGATGAAGCGAATTTTTCCAGAACAGGCATAATAAACCTTCACAATTTGCACTACTGGACTGCAGAAAACCCTCATCTAACTCGAGAAGGAAGTCATCAGCACCAGTTTTCCATAAATGTCTGGGCCGGACTTGTTGGCAACCATCTTGTTGGTCCGTTTATGCTTCCAACACGTTTAACTGGTGAAGCGTATTTGGAATTTCTTCGTCAAGATCTACCTTTACTATTGGAAGACGTCCCTTTGGCTACCCGAGCACGCATTTGGATCCTGCAGGATGGTGCTCCCGCGCACTACTGTCGTGCGGTTCGGGAATTTCTAAACGAACAATACCCAGGAAGATGGATAGGACGCGCTGGACCAGTGCTGTGGCCTCCCCGTTCTCCAGATTTAAATCCACTGGATTTTTTCTTGTGGCGAACCATGAAAGCCATGGTTTACTTTTAACCAGTGCCAACAAGAGACGTTCTTTGGGAGCGCATTCAACATGCTGCGGCGAACATTCGAGAACATCCGGAAATGATAAACAGTGTGCAAGGGTCTTTTAGACGTCGGGCTCAGGCATGCATCAACGCTAATGGTGCTCATTTTGAGCAACTTCTTTCATAGTAGTTGAAGACCTTTTGTTGCAATTTAATTCTTTTGTTTCAATTTAATTCGTTTGTTACATCGAAATAAAGAAATATCCAAAAAAAATTTTGAAAATACTTTTTATGCTTCGTCTGAAGAGGGTGGAAAGCTCTAGCGGAAGCTTGGAGGCAAAAATGTGAATTTGAAATTAAGAACTTCTCAAATTGGCAATCACCGATAATAGCTCATTTTAAACTTCTTTCTTCACCTCTTGTTTAATACCCTCTTCAGACGACACGTTAAAACTAAACGCTTGCTTGAGAAAGATAGTAAGGGGCAATGTTAGATATCGCATGTTTCTTCAGAAAACCTGAATTTCGTTTAACCAAAATCGCTTTCCGACCTGTTTGTTTGTTTTTTTTTTCAAAAGTAACAAGAGTATTAAACAAGCTTTCTTATTAGACCAAGATTTGACGAACCGTCTGAAGGGGGTATTAGGGGCCAAATGGGCCCGGAGTTTAAGGGCTTGTAACTCTGTAACGGTTCGGTTTAGACCAAAACCGTTCAGGAAAATTCGACTCCAAATTTTGCAAGGAATCTACTGTTGCAAGGAACGCATACATCTCTGAATCACCCTGTATATCTCTTGCCTTGAAAGGAATGAAAGTGAGCGTTTTAATTAGTATCACGAAACATTTACTTTTAATATTATTAACATACCTTTCGGAGATTCGAACCAACAACCTATCGCTTCGCAGTCCAACATCGTATCCACTACACCACCGAATCGCTGACGGCTACAGTGTTTCAAGTTATATTCATGTATTTTTTAGGGGCATATTCGGACGATTGGGATTTCGGTCCATCGGGAATATAGCCATTGGGCTGGAAATCTAAAATCATTGCGGGATATTCGGTCGAATGGGATTTCGGTCCATTGGGAATTCGGTTGAAAGGAACGATACCCTTATTTCACCATCGATAGGCCATTCCAACCAACAGGCATTAAGAAGAAACAATTAGAGAGCTGCAAAACGAAAATATTAACCTCCAACTCCTTCCAACTCCAAGGCAATACACAACAATGACTCCAATTCCTCCCAATGCCATAATCAAAAGTTTCAACTCCGCAGAACTCCACCCAGCGAAATGTAAAACTCCTCCCAACTCCTTCCATGAAAGTTAAAATTTCTTAAACTCCTCCCAACTCCTTCCATGAAAATTTAAATTTCTTAAACTCCTCCCAACTCCTTCCATGAAAAGTAAAATTTCTTAAACTCCTAACTTCGTCCATTAAAACCTTTCTAGTTTCTAATTGGAAAAATAGAAAGTTTAAGTAGAAAGTGTAGCTCATTGGTTTTCTTTCAAATTTGGCCTAAGATTGATACAACGGGTGCTTATAAATTATGATTTTCAAGTAAGGAATAATATTTATACATAAAATTCTTCTATATAGACATTAAAACTTAAGATTTGGGGGAAAAAGGCGCTACGCGTTGATGTTGAGTCATATTTTACGCTTAGTTTCTTAAATTAGCTATTTAATTAAAATCGGACTGATTCGCTTCGCAAATGCCATTTTGAAGGCCAAGGCCACGAACTTCACGAATCAAGAAATACTAACACTAGAGTCCATTCTGTTATTAGTTGTGCCTGCCAATATGCCTACTAACTTACTTTAATATGCCTCATAGCTAGAAAGGAGACTCTTGTCAATGGGTTTAAGAGAAAAGGAAAGCGCCCGTGGCTACATTGTGTGAGAGACTCACTGAGGGGACGTGTCACGTGGGGTTACGAGTGAAAAAAGAATTTCGTACGAAGCTTCTGATCCACTTATGACGCTTTTAAATTGGAGTCCTACCACTTACCACACTTAAGTTTACCAACTCCGTAGATTTCCATGTTTTAAGATAATTTTCCATTGCCACCCAACTCCGCAATTATAATTATCATTATTCCCATTGCCTCCCAACTCCGCACACGAAAACATCCACTGCCACCCAACTCCAATTTTATCTTAGAAAAACATTTCCAACTCCTGGAGTTCCCATCGCTTAAACGCGGAACCCAGCGGGTTTCGGAGTTCTTCCACGGAGTTGCAGCTCTCTAGAAACAATCGGATTATTATGAGGCAACTATACGTTAAAAAAGGCCAATATTGGTCGCGCTGATACTTCCTAATAAAACAGTTTATCCATGCTAAATATCGCAGATTTGGGTAGTTTTTAAATTTTAAAATTAAACATACTTAAAATTAATTCTTCTTAATAAAAAAATTGATCCTAGATTAAAGTGTAAAGTTTCATTTAAGACCGTTCCCAAAACTAACCAACGTATAGTTTTTCTAAATCACGAGTAACCGATTTGTTTTTTTCGAAACAGTTAATGCAATACAAAAAAAACTACATCCAAACAAAAAACCCTCCTTATACATTAAGAGCAGGGCCGGAAATAAGCACAGGACACTGGACATTGTCCAATAAAATTTTGAAATGTCCCATAATTTTTTTAAAAACTAAGGGGTCACTGGACATTTTGACCTATAAATTTTCCGAAGATTTAATACCTGGACTATGGAGAAGCGACACCATTTTCACACACTCCAGTGGACAATGTCCTATAAATTTTCCAGTCAAACAGGGGGTCACTGGACACATGTCCTATAACAGATTTTTCTTATTTCCGGCCCTGATTAAGAGCAGTATGAAGTCTTATCTAAGAGAGCTACCGCTCTCTCAGAATAAGACCAGTCTGCATAGTGAAACATCCAAAACTGCTTCTGCATGATTTTAAAATTCAAATTAGGTTCTCTGATTTTATGGATAATTTGAAATAAGGACTTCCAACCAATCACATAACGCCCGCCCTTTTTAATTTTACACGGAATTTTAATTACGGTAAAATTTAAGAAACGGCACCAAAACCCCTGTCCCTGTCCCTGTCCCTGTCCCGGACGCGTCCGCGAAACGAATGCTTACGATAAGAGAGGGAAACCGGTCGCGTCCGCGAAACGTACGCTTACGATGAGAGAGAGAGATCGCTAGCGTTCGCGGTGGCGATACGAAGCTCCGCGTAGAGAGAGAACTGCCTGCCTGGTATGTTAGTGAGAGGGGGAAGAGGGAGAGGGGGCATCCCGCTCGGAGAGAGAGAGGAAAGAAAGGTAGTTTAAATCTCGCGGGCTTTTTTGAGTGAAGGGAAACAAGATGATAATTTTCGTGCACTACTGCACTTTGTGCGCGTGATACATCAGAGATTATGCTGGATGGTTAGGTTAGGTTTCGTAAAATAGAGGGGACGCTTTACGGTCATAGTGATTTCTGGTTTAGGGGATCCAGGATTTTGTTTAAATACATTATTTGATTCGTATGGTTTTTAAAAATTATACTTTAGTGGGGTGACCAATTTAGTTTCATTAATATTATTTGAAATGTGACGTTATTAGAAATTAAAGGGATACACGATTGTGTTTCAGAAATGTTTTTAGTTGTACGATTTATTGGAAATCAACTATACGGGGGGGGGGTCACGTGAGCCGTGTAAAATTACTATTAAGGCCCAGCCCTTGGGCCATCTTGTTGTTAACAAAATTCTCGTTGCACGCTCCATGTCTGGCGCCACGATTGTGACGTCGCACGCAATTTTTTTGCAATGTCGTGATAAATTTCATTCGATACGGAACGTGCCACGAGAATTTTGTAAACAAAAAGGCAGGGCGTCACGCGATTGGTCGAAAGTCCTTATTTAAAATTATCCTTAAAATCTGAACCTAATTTGAATTTTAAAATCATTTAGGAAATATTTCCTGAATGTTTCACAATGCAGACTGGTCTTATAATTAGTAGAAGAATCGATAAAAAAAAGCATTTTATTTTCCACTTCACCCTCCCTTTAAGGAGAAATTTTACTTTTATGGCCACCATTTCTTAAGATAGCAGTGGTTTTATTTTCCTTAAGAAATGAAAGACGTTGATTCTAAGCGCAACAACGAAGATTTTAACACAATTCATCAATTGGAGTAACTTTATTTGAAAACAAAGTAAGAAACACTCGCGTATTGTTGAAATAAAATGATAGCAATGAAATTGTAACGATTACTCAAATGGAAAACAGACATAACAGTAGATTAAAATGAATTAAATGAGGGGATTCAAATTAACTTTAACCACCTCGTAAACATAAGGTGGTTCTTTCATTCTAACGTAATAACATCCAAGATAATTCCCCGAATTTTCCAATTTTGTTAAAATAATGGAACACGGTTTGTTGATAAACCGAACGTCCTGGTCAACAGCGTCATTGTTGTGAAAACCAAACTCATTCTTCAGGTGATCAATTGGTTCTACCCATTTTAAACTTAATTCCCGCCTCGATGCTTCAGAATCTGGGCCATAAATAGCTTCGTTAGCTGGAAGAGGCATTGCAGCTTCGCTTTCCAATTTGACACAATTTAAGTGAAACTCTGAACTAAAATTATCATTCGATAAAGGTTCGGGTTCTTTCTTCATTTCCTCAGACGTTATGGTTGGACATATGGTATTAAATTTACGCTTAGATGGGCAAGTATTCAAAGAAAGCCCTTGGTTGAAGTTACAACCGATACGTTGTGAACGGGTACAATTGGAGTCTCTCGCGTTTCTGGGTTCATCGGGATCTGATTCAGAATGTATTTCGACTTCTTCTGACTGATTACTTTCATTACGGGAATCGTGGTTTATATTTGGCACACTTCGTTCTGGTTGCGAACTTCCTCGTTTGTTGTCTGATTTGAGTTTAAATGGGAACAGCAAGTCTGCAACATCAGTTGATCTACTTTCTGACTGATCTTGGTTTGAATCTGACAAATTCGATTCCATGTTTCGCTGATTGGTTTTACAAGCGTGGTCTTTCGTGGAAATATGTTCATCCTTGCTTCTTCGACAAATATTTTCGTGGGAAATTAATGAATCGCGACGATTGAAAACTTTTACACAAAATCGGCATTTCCGAATAAACTTTGATTGAGAGTACTTGTTCTTCAGTTTCGACGCGACAGATTTCTTAATCTTTCGATTAGTTCCAGATTTTGATGAATGACGTCTAGCAAGGTGAACTCTTAAATACTGCTTCAATTTGGCTGCAAAATCACAAAAAGTACACTTGAACGGACGCTCGTCTCTGTGAGTCACGACATGTCTCTTTAAATTCTCTGGCATTTTTCCACGATATTCACAAATATGGCATTTGAATGGACGCTCATCACTGGGACTGGGGAGATGTTTCATTAAATTCTTCCGCGATCGGGCACGAAACTCGCAAATATCGCATTTCAAAGTACGCTCATCACTGTGAGTCGTGGCATGTTTCTTTAAATCCTCCCACTTCCGAGCACGATATTCGCAAATATCGCATTTCAAAGTACGCTCATCGCTGTGAGTCGCGACATGTATCCTTAAAGCTTCTGGCCTTCGGCCACGATATACACAAATATCGCACTTAAATTTACGCTCATCACTGTGGGTCAAAACATGTTTCTTTAAATCGCCTGGCCTTCTGGCACGATAATCACAAATATCGCATTTGAATGGACGCTCATCACTGTGAGTAGCGACATGCTGCTTTAAACCTTTGCGTGTTCGGGCGCAGTAATCGCAAATATCGCATTTGAATGGACGCTCATCGCTGTGAGTCGCGACATGTCTCCTTAAATCTTCTGGCCTTCGGCCACGATATTCACAAATATCGCAATTAAATTTACGCTCATCACTGTGGGTCAAAACATGTTTCTTTAAATCGCCTGGCCTTCTGGCACGATAATCACAAATATCGCATTTGAATGGACGCTCATCACTGTGAGTAGCGACATGCAGCTTTAAACCTTTGCGTGTTCGGGCGCAGTAATCGCAAATATCGCATTTGAATGGACGCTCATCGCTGTGAGCCGCGACATGCTGGTTTAAACTACTGCGTGTTCGGGTGCGGTAATCGCAAATATCGCATTTGAATGGACGCTCATCACTGTGAGTAGCGACATGCTGCTTTAAAGTCTGGCTTGTTCGGGCGCGGTGATCGCAAAAATCGCATTTGAATGGACGCTCATCACTGTGAGTAGCGACATGCTGCTTTAAATTCCCGCGAGTTCGGGTGCGGTAATCGCAAAAATCGCATTTGAATGGACGCTCATCACTGTGAGTAGCGACATGCTGCTTTAAATTCCCGCGAGTTCGGGAACGAAATTCACAAATATCGCATTTGAATGGAAGCTTTCTCTCTTTAGAATTTTCCTTAAGTAGATGTTGCATTTAAATGGTTCAAAGGTAAGGTGCCTTATTTTTTAGTCATATCTGTTGGAAATATATCATGGTACTTGTAACACTTGCAATTTTTTTATGATTCGTGTTTAAATAAATGCACATTCAAATATCTTTTTTGTCGAAATCTCGATAGTATTGTGAGTTTTTCGTCAAGTCAGTTTTTTTCGTCCCATATTAATTGAACTGTTTATACTGAGCGAGATTGTCATTCAAGCTGAAATAATAATTTTCTTTAAGCTGATAGATTTCAAGACTTGTAAGAGGTAATAACTCTGGTTTTGTTCTTGCTATTTTATTTAGTTTTAAATTTAATTTTTATCTTGATGCCAGAAGTGAAAACATACATCAGGCAAACATCCGCCACTCACCAATGGATTTTCTCTGATGGTTGTTCCGTTTTCTAATATAAAAGGTTCAAACCAGGGTAGGAAATAAGACAAGTTTACAAGTCCAAAACCAGTTTATTAATTGCTCGGACCAGTTTATTTATTCCTAAACTTGGGGTCAGTGGTCCCAGGGACCACTTTATTAATTATGGTTTTTGGAAAAAATAGACGGTGGGACCAGTTTATAAATTCGGGGTTCCTTATTAGAATTATTCTAACTCAACACATTTTCTACCAATTCTACTCCTAGACAGTTAGTACTCCTTGGCTACAACTTCCCTACAAACGTTTTGTGGTCTATTTAAGAAAATTCCGTCAGGGATTTTCTATTTTTACACAATCCGAAATCCTAATGTTAAACTCTATGGAGCTTATAATTTTCAGCTTCTTTACTTTTTTGTCATTACGTGCTTTTTATTCTCACCATTTTAGAAATTTAATTTATAGTCGGACCGGTAAAATAATAATTAATGCGAGGGTCACTGGTCCCAAGGACCAGTTTAATAATTCCAACATGAGGGGTCGCTGGTCCCGAGGACCACTTGCAAAATTCACCTTATTTCCAACCCTGGTTCAAACTAGGGCATCATCAAGTAAACTTTTAATCTGACATTTAAAGGCGGGTATTTTGATTCAAAATAAGAGAAGTTAGTGGCTTGTATAAACCCTTTCATCTCAAAGATTATTTCACTTAAGTGATAGGTTTTTCATCGCGTGTAATTAAAAAGTTAGAAAATGTAAATGGCTGTTAGTTTTAGATTCATCAAAATTTTACACGATGATGCCCTAGTTTGAACCTCTTAAAGTATATTAGAAAAGAACCAACCATAGGAGGAAATCCACTGGAGAATGGCGGATATTTGCCTGAAGCATGTATTCACTTCAGGCATCATGTTTAAATTAAATAAAATAGCCCCTACAGTTTGAACTTCATGTTGCCAGAAGTTTAGGACTAAAGCTGACCGAACACGTATCAATTTTCGCTAAAATTGACGGTTTTTTTCGTTGATTTTAGTTGATATCAACTAAATTGAGGATCTGGCCATCTCAACAACAGCATCAATATCGATAAGGTTGAGGACTGTGTTTTCACGCTTCTTATCAACGTCAACTACCAATGTGATTGACATTGGCCAAAATGGTTGATACGTGTTCGGTCAGCTTAAGAAGTCATTAACTTTTGATGTTGCCCAAGAAAAGCCATTTTAAATTAAAATAAACAAAACGATATGAAGACTGGGAGTTAATATACAGTGTGGAGATCAGACCACCAACCCCTTCCTTTGTGGACAACCCCCCAACACTGTCAACGGATGACGGATGACGGATGACGTCACTATACTAATTATAGACCTCAAATACAGGATGTAAATAAAATTACGTTTTGACCTTCAGGAAGGTGTTGGTCTGACCTCGTCCACACTGTTTGGGCTTCACCTTAATTGCCGTGATGCAAAAATAATTAAATCATACAACAGTTGTCTTTCCTGTACACATAGTTTACACGCAAGGAGGATTCATACGATTTGCACAAGGAGACCAGGCAACTTTAGAGCTGAAAATAGCAGACGATTTTACGCTCTAAGTCGCGTGGTGACACCCCAGTCTCCTCGTGTTAATGGTAGGACTAGGAACGTTCCATAAATCCATACCTGTAAACTATGTATAAGATTTGCAAACTGCAGGGTCCGATAAATTTAGTTAAGAAGTCAGACAAAGAAACAAGGCCATTAATCTAGGGGAATTTGATGAATATTTAGATTATAATATTCAAAAAATCAAAATTACCTTGAATTACAAGCTCTAAGATTTTTTTTTTTTTTTTTTTTCCACCTACCAACACTAGTGCTTAGCCGTTAGGCCTTGAGCACCAGGAAGAATTGAGCGGGAGACCCTACGCGGCCCAGCACTGACGGGGGCCGCTAGGTCGTATGTGTATAAGCAGGGAAGGAAATGAGGTTTACTTGGGAGGTGACGGAAGGTGGAATTGGGGTAAGTCACCTCCGGCGGACACGGGACAGTCGGCACCTATAGGGTAGGATCGCCGACATGTGTCGTATTCCCTCAAACTCTGCCGCCCAGAAGCTTGGCTTACAGGAGTGCGCCACACTCCCGGCGGCTCTAAGATTAGATAACGTATGCATCCAACATCGCAACACAAAAACAAAGTGGTTTTTCAGAGCAGAGTGCGAAGCAGACAACGCCCTACTCTCTACCGTAAAAATTAGGGCTGTGCGAATAGTACTTTTTAAGGTATTCGTCGAATGCCAAATAGCAGTGTTTTTGGGAGCCATCTCTCGGCTCGGAATAGGAAAATGACCAAATAATTTGACCAAATAGTGTGAAGTTCAAAAATTCGACCAAATTTAAATTTCTATAAAACTATTCTACCAAATTTCAAATTTATAAATAATGGGACACGGAAAGGTACTATTGAACATCTGAAAACTTATTTTTGAACGAATCAAATGTTATATTTATATCAAAATTAGGTTAGTTGTCAATATATCCCTACTCGTTTTGCAATGTATGACCTCTTCCATGATACTATATTTTTTAATAGGTATACTGTAGTGACATATTATTAAGAAGTTCAATATAGTTAGCTCCGCAGCGAAAAGTTGATAATAACCATTACCCTTTAAAACCTTTAATGGTTTATCCTTGTCTATGAACTTCTAAAGACTGAGTGTCTGAATCCAGCTATAGCCTCCTAGATCACGCGACTCGGTGAACGCGGCTAATACTTAACAGTAGCCACGTCAGAATTTTAAGGCTGTGTCGGCCGAGTCGCGTCATCTATGAGGCCACGGTCCAGCGGACACTATCACAGCGCCCATGGGGATAGGAGCATAACATTTATTTTCCTATCTCGATGACAGCGCCCTCAAATTCAAAAAATCAACAGAAAAATTCAGTAACTGGTTGCGAATACCAAATAATTTGGTCAATAGACTGTTAAAAACATTCACTTTCAAATTGTTTTATCCGCTATAGAATAGTTGGTTTTTCGAAGCTCATTATTTGGTATTCTAGAATTTTGAAAATCATTATTCGATTCGTCGGTGCGAATAGTAAACGTCAATTTTGACCAAATTATTTGGTCCGACCAAATAGTAACGAATAGTCTGCACGGCCCTAGTAAAAATTTAAGAGCTGGAACGGAAAGAAGCAAATACGTTTTTGGACCTTTAATCAGAAAAGAGCAGGGTGGGAAATAAGGATTTTTTTAAAACAAAACATTGGGCCAGCAACCCCCCTGGTCTGGAATTAATAAACTGGCCCATGACCATTGACCAGAGCGCGTCGTCTGCTAAACTAAAGAAGTGGATAATTAAAATAAATGAGATAATGTCTGGACTCTGGCTACCCTTGAATTTTATTAGTGGTTAAGTGGACCACTGACCCCTCTCTGATTTAATTTTTAAACTGGTCCAGGCAATTTTTAAACTGGTCATTTGCCCTGTGCCACCGCCTTATTTCCCACCCTGGAAAAGAGACTTGATTTAAGCGACCCTTTATAGTTTTACTATATCTATGGATTTAAGTTGATTATGGTTAGGTTAGAAATGTCTGTACCTTTCAATTGTGTGTGCTAAGCTGCTAGCTAGTGAGCCTAGTGTGCTGTTTACATCATCCTTGTTCACATTATCCTTTATACCATCCTTAATCATTTATTTTCTTCTTCGTCCCTTGAAAGCTAGGAGTAATATGCCATAGTTAAATTATATTAAAGTGAATAATTAGATAAAATAATTGTATTATTTACTAAATTATATTAAAGTGAATTAATTAGATAAAATAATTGTATTATTTAGTAAATTATACTAACGCGAATTAAATTAACGGCATTATTTACTAAATTATATTAACGCGAATTAAATTAACCGCATTATTTACTAAATTATATTAGCGCGAATTAAGTTAACCGCATTATTTACTAAATTGTATTAACGTTAATTAAATTAACGGCATTATTTACTAAATTATATTAACGTGAATTAAATTAACCGCATTATTTACTAAATTATTTTAACGTGAATTAAATTAACCGCATTATTTACTAAATTATTTTAACGTTAATTAAATTAACGGCATTATTTACTAAATTATATTAACGCGAATTAAATTTACCACATTATTTACTAAATTATACTAACGTGGATTGAATAAATTTAAATAACTGCATTATTTACTAAATTATGGATTTAGAGATCCAGCGTTCACGGTAGAAATAAGCACATAAAACGTAGTATATAATCCTTTCATTACGTGAAGAGTATTTGATCACTATTTACTTGACCAATGACACGAATGCATTTCGATCTAATGTGAGATGAATTTGCCAAGCAGCCAATCAAAAAGATTGATTATCTCTAGTCAGAAACCCTTTGAAACTAGTTGGTTACCCCTCTTGGGGAATATTTTTAGAAAACAATCCTCAGGGAGGTTTCTGAATTGCATACATCTTTATACATTTTCGATAAGCATAAGTCTAGGCATAGATATTGAAAATATTTAAGTGAAAATTAATGTCGTCTACATTCAAAGACTACAACAGTTGTTGATTTTCAATATTACTAATATCTATGGGTTTGATACGCAAATGCAATAATCATGAAAGGGGAAATTTATGTATGTATTTGAAATAGCAATAAATATTGCAAATACTAATCTTTTAAGAGCAAAGATTCCGTTCGTCCCTCGCTATATGCTTATCCAATATTAAATTTCATTCATTCTATAGATTTCAGCTTTAGCTATAGATCCCTTCTTCCAATTCCCCTATTCGTGAAGTTTGGAATATCGCATGATATTACACTATTGTGTTCGAAAACGCATTAAGATACGGGTCTGTAAAAATCATTTAAAAAAAAATCGGGGTTTTCTTGGATCTCCGTTCAATTGCGCTGGCTTTACTTTGGGTTTTTTACTTCTTGATTCAAGAAGTCCCTGAATCTCGGAAAAGTATGTTACTTGAGATAAAAATGTTTCAAAGTCAATCTTAATTACTTTTTCTGATTATTCAGGCTATGAAATTACCTCACACAAGATAGGGCTTTCTCGACAAATTTTTCTTGTATTAATGCTTTTTATAAAAAAAAAAATAACGTGGTTTCCAAAACTCGTTTGAGTTTTCAGTTTTTCACATAACATACATCGATTTTCTACAAGAAATCTTGGGCTACTTAAGTTCTGCCTTTGAAAAATGAAGCTCTGTACTTCTAGTTTCAACTTTCATGAGAAAGGTAGTATGAGTGCATACAGGCTAATTCTGAAACGTTTACCAGAAATTAAGGTGGGTGTTCTTTGAAAGATGTCGAGTTGAAAATGTTCATGATAATTTTCCTTTCCCGGTCTCCGTTTTAAAGTAAAGATAGAAGTGTTTTAAGGATGACCCTTTTTTAAATTAGCATTGTCTTTCAGTTTCTTAGTTAAATTTAAGGGGTCATTCGTAAAACAATCCAATCATAACTCGAAAACGGTAACCCGGACGGCAAATTGTCCTAGAAATTTTCAACTCGAAATCTTGCAAAGAACTTGACCCTTAATTGTTGCGCGAGGTTTCTGAAACTCGACGAAGTGTGGATTATCGCGTGAGGGACTGAGGGTAGATGAAAACAAAAGAAGCTTGGTCTAATAACGTACATTACTTTCGGAATTACAACTAACGACATCGTTAACGTTTCAAATCCGCAAAGAGAATAATTCCATAATAGCAAGATGATTTTCAAAAATTTTAATTTTGGGAATTTAATTTTGCACTTAAAGCTATGATATTTTATATGGATTAATCTGGATCTTAGCTTTCTTCGTATTTAAACTATCTCTTAAATATACAAATCCTTATACACGGAAAGATGATTAATGAAGAAACAACGGGGGTTAAGAAGAGGCCTTTGGGAGGAACAACCCGTTCTAGCCTTCCATTCTATTAACAAACAATACGCAAACAAGAAATTGGAAAAGTTGGCGGTCGAAAGAAGGTCGCGAAGGCGTTTGGAGAAACTCCCTTTTCCTGTTGCCTTTAGGCGGGATTATATCTTATCACTGGATTACTTGACAGTACAGACCGTCACTATCTGGGTTCGTTCTAAATACAGCCTTGCGATGTCAAGATACCCGGGAATACCATATGAGAAGGGAAGGCAAAGATTTTATACGCCAATATCGATTCCGTTCTTATTCGATTCGATTTCTCGATTTATCCCATGAGAAGAAGACGTGCATAAAGGGTTATAACACTTCCCGATTTGGTGGAATTTCTACATTCGATATTTTTATAATTCCTGCAGATAACGCGTTGAAAATATATTAGTTTATGCCAAGAGCTCCAGAATTTCGGTTTCGGCACGGAGCTTCTATTACAGGGAGAGGAAACTGGGTCTCTTCCCCCTCGCTCTTAGCGTACCTCGGTTCTGCGCACCGTTTTCATTCCTCGCGCGCACCCAGAGTCTATGTAAACAAAGTCTGACGTCATTTTCTTTTCGTAAGGAAGTTGGAGGAACGCGACGCCTGCTTGTAGACAAGGCTTACGCGACCGCCGTTGTTTGAAGACGTTGAACGTGGTCGTGTAGCTCCGTTGTGCTCTGAACAAATCCAGATTATATTAAGCTTCGTGATTATGTTGAAAATAAAGGTTTTGTGACTATACAAATGGAGACAAAAGCCTCTCTCCCTGCTAAGACTAAAAAGGTACGGACTATAAACTTTAATTCCTGGCCATAAAAGGACGATTTATATCGTGAATCGCTTCTACAGCTTCCGCAAACACATTTCTTCTTCTTCCCCTTTTTACAAACTAACTGATTGTAATCGCAATCCATTTTAATTTTTAAAATTGTACCAATTATTATAGCAATTAAACATTAAAAAGTCCGAGGCTTATGTCTTTCTACGAACGAGTGAAGGCGGCCATCTTTGTTGTTTACTTAGGCTCCAATTTTTTACCAGTGAAAACCGAGGGGGGGATTGAAAATGTGCCCCTTTTTATGGACAAATAGTGTCTACGTTTCCTAAGGGCCTTTACAGTACTTGAGGGGAAGGAAGTTTCCTCTCCCTGTTAATAGAAGCTCCGTGGTTTCGGCACCAAAATGTATTGGTTAAGGGAGTCTATGAAACAAGGATTACTACTCGATTATAGCTCTGAGATGTTTATATTCATCCTGAAGTAGGCGTAATTAATGTTATTGGCTTCGGGGCGTTAAATTTTCATGTCGCTTTAGCGTGAAGTCAATACAAAAATGTCGTTTAGCATTACAAACGGGCATCAGCTCATATCTCCAGAACCTACCGACCATGTAGAATACACATTAAAGGCAGTATAAAGTCTTATCTAAGGGAGCTACCGCTCTCTTAGAATACTTCTTTTTCAATTTTAAAAATGTAAGGATTTTTTCGAGTGTTGCTATACACAAGGGTATAATTTTTGTCTCTAGATTTAAATAGCACCAATTGATTTTCCTTTTCACCCTCGCTTTAACGGATCAATTCAAATTCTTAAAAGTATAAAGAATCAATTCATCTTTCAGGTCCATTGGAAAATGAAAGCTGAAAGTGTACTACAATCTAGATTAAGTATGCAACCTCTCCATTCAGACGCGCAAAAATATAAACAGAATATTTATAAGGGAAGATTATATTATAAACAAATCCATAATTGCTCGAAGCTGAATAGAGTGACAGCCGAGAGTAGCCGGATTTCTAAGAACAGAGGGACTACACGACTTACATTTTCCCCCATGATAGACTTATTCTTGATAATTAAAGGGAAAAGGCTTCAAAAACTATTAGTCTACCCAGAAGTGAAATGAGACCAGAAGTACTGAGCTAACCAAATTCTTCACTCGGCGAAAGTGAATTTTCTTGATAAGACACCAACGGCTGGCCCTCTGGTGGCGGTTTCAGAATTTCCCCTCCAAAACGTGAGACGCTCGCGGTGGTAGACGACCGAACTAGATTCAAGCACCCGCGTCCGTGTTACGCGGCTTTATAGTTGAGGGCAAGGGGGAAGGAAATGTTTTGGAACTCGACCAATTTTTTTCTCTCTAGTTTTAGCGCGTGGGAAGCGGCATAAAATCCTCAAATTTGTACACTAGTGCAAGGATCTACTATCAATGCTAGAGCCCTTCACTTCTAGTCTCATCTCACTTCTGGTCTACCTTCTATCTGCATATATTGTACCAATCTCCCGAGAAAAAATCATTTGTTTGTCTCATGTCCATAAGGAAAAAATCGAAATATCGACTTCTGTCTAGGTTTTATCGACAAACAATTTAAGTTTCAGTTTAAACAAAAAAGAAACAATTTTCAAATATGCTGCGTAGCCAATATGAAAAGAAATATTATCGATGATGAATTATGACATATTTCGTTTAATACGTTTCCCTTTACTATTATCTGGTTTGACTTCTGCCCCTTCTTTCCAAACAGTTAACATCACTACATCCTAAAACCAACTTTCGCTTTATGATTTGGGAGCGTAGTTAAATGTCAATTTCATTTAATTGTAACGTGGTTTTCCTATTAAATTGTTGGTTCCCAATAACAACAGATAATTAAGGCTTGATACACCACTATAAGAGTAGAGTAACGAGCTTAAGGGTTACTTACCTATAAAGGGACAAGAGTTACTCAATTAAGGAAAAAACACAATACAACTGATTACGCAGACAATGAAAACTCTTAATACACGAATAAAAGGTTTTTCCTGTGAAAAATCCCATATTACTTTCCATCTTAGGTTTTTACATGAAAATCTGATTATTGATGACAAAATAATATGAGTTAGTTTAATTTTTTGCAATGCAGATAATTTTTATTTCATTTAAGTTTGAATAAGATTTTACAATGAATGAGCGAGGTTATGCATTAATGTGTTTACGGCGTGTTTTTCAAATTAAAATAAGTGCTACAGGCTCTTGTTTCTGATCATATGAGTCTTAACATGAGTGAATAATATGTTAGCTCCCTATAAGTTACTCAGGCAATAGATTTTTATACTCCAGCGTTTTCTCCCGCTCCACCGGCTTCCCAATTATATGCGACGCCCTGCGGCCGCCACGTGAACGAAAATCTTATTTACGCTTCTTTCCGGTTTTTCCCCGGAAGCGCGTGTAGTGGAAGCTAGCCAATGATATCGGAGCTATTTAAGCAGCCGAAAATTTCGCTTAGTAGCCTCGGTTAAGAGATCAGTGGATTGGATTTAGCTCAGTTGTATAATTTTCTGGTTTCAAGTCACAATAACAACTCTTATCTTTAGAATTCTTTATCAATATCTTCAAATTGCATTGAGCTCCTGCATTTTTTTTTGTCCAGTGCTGACACAAACGTCATGATTTAATGTTAAATTGTTAATACATAAACATTCATGACTAAAACACTCCTTTGGTGAAAAAGCAGCCGACGACTGGAGGTCGAGGAGCCGTACGAGCGGGATTTTTTTTTTCGACAAGAGAGAGCGCAACATTCGGATTTTTTCCCGCGCGGGCGAAATGAGAAGAAATCGCTGGATACATTACTATTTTTACTTTCGTATGTGTAGATATTAGGCGTATCTGTGTTAGTTCTCTACCATATTATTACAACAAAAAAAACCTTCACTTCTATATGTCACTGTGCATCCCTAGGAACAATAATAATAAATTGGTTAAGAATTGACTCTAAAGGCAGCAGGCAAGTTTTTCACGTATTAACACAGATTGAGTAATTTTATATGAAAATAAAGTAAGAAACGCACGCGTATTGCTGAAATAAAATGACAGCATGAAATTGTAAAGATTACTTAAATGGAAAACAGACATAAGACTTCTTAGTCACACTACAGTACATCAAAAGGGATTAAATGACGGCATTCAAAATAACTTTAACCACCTCGTAAAGATTAGGTGCTTCTTTCATTCTGATGTAATAACATCCATGATATTCACCCAGATCTTCCAATTTGGTCAAAACTATAGCACACCGTTTGTTGGCAAACTGATTTTTAGCTGGAAGAGGCGTTGCAGCTTCGTTTTCCAATTTGATACAAGTTATGTGAAACTCTGAACTAAAATTGACATTCGATAAAGGCTCTGGTTCTTTCTTCATTTCTCCAGAGATTATGGTTGGATGTATTGTATTCAATTTACGCTTAAATGGGCAAGTATTCAAAGAAAGCCCTTGGTTGAAGTTACAACCTATAGGTTGTGAACGGGTACAATTGGACTCTCTCGTGTTACTGGGTTCATCGGGATCTGATTCAGAATGTATTTCGACTTCTTCTGACTGATTACTTTCATTACGGGAATTGTGGTTTATTGGCACACTTTGTTTTGGCTGCGAACTTCCTCGTTTGTCGTCTGATTTGAGTTTAAATGGGAACAGCAAGTCTGCAACATTAGTTGATCTACTTTCTGACTGATCTTGGTTAGAATCTGACAAATTCACTTCCATGTTTCCCTGATTTGGTTTCTCAGCGTTGTCTTTCATAGAAATACGTTCACCCTTGAATTTTCGACAAAACTTTTCGTGGGAAATTAAAGACTCTCGACGATTGAAAACTTTTGCACAAAATCGGCATTTCCGAGTCAACTTTGATTGGTCGTATTTGTTTTTCCGTTTTGACTTCGACGAGACAGTTTTTATAATTTTTCGTTCAATTACATATTTTGATGGATGAAGTCTAGAAATGTGAGCTCTTAAAGCATGCTTTATTTTGGCTGCAAAATCACAAAAAGGACACTTGAACGGACGCTCGTCTCTGTGAGTCGCGACATGTAGCTTCAAATTCCCGCGAGTTCGTGTGCGGTGATCGCAAATATAGCATTTGAATGGACGCTGATCTCTGTGAGTCAAGCCGTGTGTCATTAAATTCGACCGAAATTTTGTACGAAAATCACAAATATCGCATTTGAAAGGACGCTCATCACTGTGCGCCAAGACATGCTGCTTCAAAGTCCCGCATGTTCGGGCGCGGTAATCGCAAATATCGCATTTGAAAGGACGCTGATCACTGTGAGTCAAGACGTGTGTCTTTAAATTCGACCGAAATTTTGCACGATAATCACAAAAATCGCATTTGAACGGACGCTCATCACCATGAGACACGACATGCGTCTTCAAAGTCCCGCATGTTCGGGCGCGGTAATCGCAAATATCGCATTTGAATGGACGCTCATCACTGTGAGTCAAGACGTGTCTCTTTAAATTCGACCGAAATTTTGCACGATAATCACAAATATCGCATTTGAAAGGACGCTCATCACTGTGCGCCAAGACATGCTGCTTTAACTTTGAGCGAGTTCGGGCGCGGTAATCGCAAATATCGCATTTGAATGGACGCTCATCACTGTGAGACGTGACATGTTTCTTTAAATTCGTGTGAGTTCGGGTGCAGTAACCGCAAATGTCGCATTTGAAAGGACGCTCATCACTGTGAGTCAAGACGTGTGTCTTTAAAGCCCCGCATGTTCGAGAACGATATTCGCAAACATCGCATTTGAAAGGACGCTCATTGAGTCGCGACATGTTTCTTTAAATTCCCTCTGCACTCGGGCATAATAATCAAAAATATCGCATTTTAACGGACGCTCATCACTGTGAATTAATTTATGCATAAATTGTGGGCTTCTAAATGTCTGGCTACCCACTGTTTGCACTTATTTCGTCTCTCTCAAGTGAATCAACAAGTGACACTTTACGTTGCATTTAAATGATTGTTTTCATTCCTTAATGAATTGATTGATTGTGGTAATTGATGGAGATTATTATTCAAGGTGAAATAACAAAAATGTCTTACAAAAAGACTTCATATCTGACTTTAAGTGCGGAAACAAATGGCTATTCTTGCAAAAATGAGGATATCAAACAGTTGTCTTTCCAGTTCACCCTAGGAATTGCGAACAGAGAGGTCCGATTAAGTCAGTTTTTTTTTTTTTTTTGTTCCCGAGGAAGTGTAAGCAAGGGACAGTGTGCCATACAGCTTTGCTTAGGAAACAAGTCAATCATAGGGTTATTACAATAATCAATTTAGTAAGTCAAATAATTAAAAGTATAAATTAAATGGTCCAACAATGAGGGGTGATGTGACAGAACCAGGGAGGGCATTCCAAGAAACAATAGTGCAATATTAACCTCAGTAATATAGTAATGAAGAATTAGCTCCTAAGAAATGGCGTGCGTGACCCTGACACAAGTCTGTTTGAAATGGAAATGAATGATAATGAACAGGAGGGTTTAAGAATTGTCCATTTCAACGTTGGGATCCAAACCTAACCCCATATAAGCATTCAATCAAAGAGGCAGGTTAAATATTAAACTAGAGCTCGGCATTTTCGATCAATTATCCACTTTATTTTATCTTAATCCATACCCGAAAATTATCCACAGAACTGACATGTTAAATCGTATTATAATCCACAAATTATTTTATAATTAATCGGTTATCCACCAATTTGTGGATAATTGATCGAAAATGCCGAGCTCTATATTAAACTGTCCATTATTCATGTAGAACTAGATGAATATTTTGATATAAATATTCAAATAATCGAAATTACCTTCAATTTGAAGCGTACTTTCCCTCCTAAAATTCCTTCGTTACGGCAATCCCTAAATTACCGCAAACTTGGAATCTGCCGAAAATTGCGGAAAGTAAAAAACTCTGCAATAGTACTTTTTCCACTATGCGTCGTCTGCTAGAAAACACCCTTTGGCTAGATTGACTTGGCTTTCGACTTAGGCGGTAAAATAGAGTAGTAATTCGGCAAATCAAAAGACTAGGCGGTAAAATCCAAAAAACCATGATTAAAGCTAAATAACGACTTCATTTGAATATAATAACGCAAGACCATTTAAATACTTTTAAATATTACAAATCAAAGTAATTAAAACGTTTCCTCTCATCAAAAAAGCTTTGATTTGTAATATTTAAACGTATTTAAATGGTCTTGCGTTATTATATTCAAATGAAGTTGTTATTTAGCTTTAATCATGGTTTTTTGGATTTTACCGCCTAGTCTTTTGATTTGCCGAAATACTACTCTATTTTACCGCCTAAGTCGAAAGCCAAGTCAATCTAGCCAAAGGGTGTTTTCTAGCAGACGACGCATAGTGGCAAAAGTACTATTGTAAAGTTTTTTACTTTCGGCAATTTTCGGCAGATTCCAAGTTGGCGGTAATTTAGGGATTGCCTTTGTTACAGAGCGCGGACTCGCCGCGGAGCAGACGACACGTTGAGATTAACTTGACGGCGACCTCTAAAATACTCCAAATTTATTGCAAACTATACCGTGACCTTTTCAAACGGTTTGCACAGACTATACAAAGAATAATTATAATATTAATGCAAACGTGCCCAATTTCATATGGTTTGCACTTTGCATTCAACAAACACAGTTAAATTCAAAAGGTTTAGAGATTAGTAATAATAATATAATAATAATAATAATAATAATAATAATAATAATAATAATAATAATAATTTATTTAGCGGGAAAAGACCGCAGGCAACCACAGAGGCAAAGCCTATACAAGGTGGTTACCGGGACAAAACAAAAAAACACTAAATACACAAAGAAAAAAAAATAAATAACAACAGCGAATAATTAATTTAAATTACAATCCAAGAGCCAGTTATCAAGAAAAAATTTGGAAATTAAGGACCGAAACTGGGGAACTGAAGAGTGAGAGGCGGCTTCTCTGAGGTGTTCAGGTAGGGCGTTCCAAACGTAGGCGCTTCTATAGAAAAACGAATTTTTCAAAGCAAGGCATCGCGCATAGTGAATAAAATACGTTGGAACAGCGTGGCGGGGGCTCAGAGCCATATACCGAGAAAGGTCGAAGTAGGGCGAGGTGGCAAGGCGGATGAGCGTAATAATATCACACACATCTCGACGAACTGATAAGGGCAAGAGATGTAAAGTGCACAGTCTGTCCGCGTATGGTATGTGATTGGCCTTGTGTGGTTTAGGAGACTTCAGGAAAAAACTAGTGAAGCGCCGCTGAACACCCTCCAAGGCAGCAATATCCTGCTTTAGGTGGGGACTCCAAACTGGGGATGCAAATTCCAAGACCGGGAGACACATCGAGCGAAAGAGAGTGAGTGACGCCTTGGAATAACCAGTAGTCCTACGAATGAGCCCACACAAGCGCTTGGCACGGTTGGCAGAGTAGGTGACATGCGAACCCCACCGCAGGTCGCTGCTAATCCTGACCCCTAGTAGCCTCATCAGTACAACTCGGGTAATGGGAACGGAGTTAATGTGATAGAAAACGTCATCCTGATATTTTCGCCTTGACAAGACCATGAAAAGGCACTTCTTGATGTTAAGCTTAATGTTGTTGGCAACTCCCCACTGAAAAATGCGGTTGATATTATTTTGCAAAGCAACCCGATCAGCCGCTGTTCGTATGTCTTGAGATATATAGCTGTCATCTGCATACTGACAAATAGAACAGCCCTCAGACAACACGGATGGGAGGTCGGCAACAAACAGGTTGAAGAGCAATGGTCCGAGAATTGACCCTTGAGGAACTCCAGACAAGACAGGGCGGTAGGAAATAAACTCTCCTCGGTAAATAACGCGTTGATATCGGTTGGACAAGAAGTTGCGGAACCATAGGAGAACGGCTCCCGAAACTCCAGCACGCTCGAGCTTGTAGATAAGGCGTTTGTGACAGACCGAATCAAAAGCCTTCGACCAGTCAAAAGAGACGACATGTACATCTGGCGGACTTCTTTCATCAAGAAAAGATGACCAGTGATGAAAAGATTGCAAAAGCTGCTGCGTGCACGAACGGCCAGTCCTAAAGCCAAATTGTGACGAAGGTAATAGAGAATGGTCTTCAACGAACTTGTTTAGTTTTTCCGCTATGATCGATTCGAGGAGTTTCCCAATGACAGAAGTAAGAGATATGGGTCGGTAGTTCGAGATGTTGTTTCTTTTACCGGATCCCTTAAAAATTGGCACAACATTGGCTAGCTTCCATCCAGAGGGTAGGGTCGATGTTTCCAAAGAGCGATTAAAAAGTGCAGTCAGAGGAGCAATAAGTACGGGGGCCATCAACTGTAGTAGGCGGGGCGTGACCCCATCAGGCCCGCATGCAGAACCGGGCTTCAAACGAGCCAAGGCACGGGCAACATCAGCGGCATCAATGTAGTTCAAGGTGAAGCGTAGGTCTGGTTGGGGAACGGACGGCAAGGTCAAATCCGGATCGGGAGTACTGAAACTGTTGTAAAAAAAGTCTCCGAAAGCAGAGGCGATGGCGCAAGGGCAAGAAAGGAGTCCACTAGGTACCTCAAAGGATGACGGTGGAGGTAGTAGAGATTTCGACCGAACAAAACTCCAGAAGCGTTTAGGATACGTGGGGTTTAAGTTCTCGTGACGCGTGGTCGCATGTTTTTTCGCTCGCGCCCGTTTTTTAAATTTTCAAATACTGTTTTTGATTTTTATGTTAGGCTTAGCGCAAAAATTTTTCTATTTACGTAATTTTCGACAGTTTGTTCTTCAAAATTAGCTGAGTGGTCTGGATTATGGAAATGCGGCCCCCAAATTGGCGTGGGGGTTTAGAGGCGCCATATTCCAGTACTAGGTTTAGTTTTTTAAAGCATTTATTAGGTAGTAGGCCAATTATAAAGTATGGCAACACTGTTGCTTTGAATTAAGTGGCTGAAAATGTACCATGCTCATTTTAACAGACTACAAAAAAGAATGTATAATATAATAATCATATGTTATTTATGATCATAATAAATTTCAAAGCTACGCACCATTAATTAGGCCTAGGGCTGTGCCAGTTTTTCTCACTATTAAATTTGACGATATAAATTGGTGAAAATTTCTTTCAAATTTTCAAACCTCTATATTTTTGTAGTTTTAATATTGCAATACAAATATTTCAATAAAAAACATTGGTATTTATGATTCGCACAGCCCTATTCCTGTACACTGTTGTTCTTGTAGACATGACTTGACACCCACCCTTATTGTTATATATATATATATTGTGTGCATCGCTCCTTTTCGCTTAATTTCAAATAGAAATAACATGGCGGTGTTTTGAGATGTTTCCTTTCCAATAACTTAAAACTAAAGCGAAGTTAAGGTTCGGAATACTTTTAAATTAACAAGTAACTTTTCAATTTGTGTCTTTTCCAAGTTTCATTAACAACGATCAATTATGTTAATTAATTTGTAACTTATGGCAAAATCGTTATTCGCTGTACCAAGTCAGTTTAAAATGCAAGAACAAAGTTTTTTTTTTTTTTGCCATATTTTCGTCCTGGTTGATCAAGAAAGCTTGTTAGCACGCACAAGGCTAAATCGCCAAGTTGGTTAAATGCCGTTTTCAATTCAAATCTCATGAAAATTGATGAAATACCAAACATTTTGTAAAATGATACTGTATTGAAGAAAATAAAAAACGGATTTATGTACTAAGAACGTTGGATCGTAGCTTTAGCCTCTAGTACCATCCTCGCATACTTTATTGAGAAACTTCGTCTGCTTATATTTTGACTCCACCCACAAATTTTGTATATAGCGACTTCTAGTGGTCGAAAATTTCATTCTTATCTATATTTTCGTGGTTAAATTTCGTAATTAAATAATTTGTTATTTTTTTTTTTTCGAAATTGCGCCAGTGGAAAAAAATGCGATATATCTCCAGATTTAGTGGAATTAAGTTTTAAAGTTAAGAATTTAAATAATTGATGTTTCTTTTTTTAAGTATCTAGTTTTTCTTCAACACCAATTATTTAAATTCTTAATTTTAAAACTTAATTCCACTAAATCGGGATCGCATTGTTATCCACTTTGCTTTTTTACCACTGGTGCAATTTCGGAAAAAAATATTTAACCACGAAAATAGAGATAAGAATAACATTTTCGATTTCTAGAAGTCGCTATATACAGAATTTGTGGGTGGAGTCAAAATATAAGCAGACGAAGTTTCTCAATAAAGTATGCGAGGATCGGTAGTGAATTTGCTACGTTCAACGTTCTTCTTACATAAATCCGTTTTTGGTGAAGATCACAACATCGTATGGTACGCTATTGTGTTCGAAAACGCATTAAGATACGGGTCTGGCAACCTTATTCCTAAGAAATTACTTCAAACTTGAATTTCAATACATTGCTTAAGGCGGACTTTGAGTTTTTACTTCTTGATTTAAGAACTGCCTGAATTTCGGAAAGTATGTAACTTTAGATAAAGACGGTTTCAATGTGAAACCTAATTATTTTTGTGAATACAGTGTTCGTACAAAATTTTTGGAATGAAATTCCCTGACTTTTCCAGGTTTTCCCTGACTAAATCCCACAAATTTCAATGACCATTTGCAATAACACGAGTAAATAAAATTATCGAAATTATAGGGTAATACGCATGCCATACTAGTAAGTGGAAATGCGAGTAATTATTTTAAAAATGGTGAACCGAAAGTAACTAAAAATATCCAAATTAAGATACTAAAAGAGCTTGGTCGGGTAAAATCTTACTTTGCTGCTAACTCTCTTTCAAAAAAAATCACTTCACTTATATACTGTTTGAAATTAACGACGTTATAAAAGTCTGTCTCGTAATGAAACCTAATCTAAATTCACCCGAATAATTTCTGCAAGAGTTGTTATTATTATTATAAATATAAGGAATCTATTTCGTTTAACTTTAAATATCCGGAGCGAGCGAAGCGAGCTCCTCAAACTTTGGGCTCTGATCAAATCTCAGACAACACATTTTCTGATCACCATGATACTGTTATCCAGACATTGCCTCTAATACATTTTTCCCTGACCTGTCAGATTCATTTTCAATTTCCCTGACCTTTTGGGCCCATTTTCAATTTCCCTGACTTTCACAGGTCGTGTACGAACCCTGGAATATTCAGGCCATGAAAAAAGGGAGGGTTTTTGAGACCAAATTTCTTCATAACTGTTTTTATAAAAAATAATGCGGCTTTCCATACAAACCGAGTTTTCAGTTTTTCACATAATATACATCGATGTTCTACTTGAAGTCGTGGGCTATTTAAGCTCAGCCAGTGAAAACAGAAGCTTCTGCTTCTAATTTCAACTTTCATTAGAAATCTAGTATTAGCAAATCATTGTAGGGACGGGTTGTAAATTTTCCGGAAAAATAAAACGCGGAAAATTTTCCGCTAATCGGAAAAATATAAAACTATCAATTAAGTGAGCTTTGAGTCAATTTATCAAACTTTTAAAGAATTAAAACATTCTCCAGTTATTTTGCCATCTTTAGTAGATTTATTAAAGTACCGCCAAATATTAGTGGTTGATTTTCCCATAATTTGTGACTTTAAACAGGGGTAACAAACTTAATAACATTAACAACAGAACACCTCGTTTCCCTTACAATGACGCAGGCGATCACTATCCTTTATGCCTGAAAATTTTAGTTTCACTTGGGTCTCTTAACGGTTAGGTCTTGACTCTCTAACGCCTTATACCGTCATAAGAGCAAACAGTAACCCTATGCATGCAAGCGCGATAGCCATTGAGTGAGCTTTTGCTATAGAGAATAGGGGTCACTAGACTCTGTGCCCTTGGACAATTTTTTCTCCTCCGAATCCACCGAAAACAAAATAATGAATGTTTGGAAAAGAAAGGCAATTGAAAAATTTTAAAGTATTAACTTTCTAATTGAGAAACCGGTAGCGGAAAAATACGGAAAATTTTCCGGAAAAATATAGCTCGGTCATTTTCCGCGGAAAATTTTCCGACTTACAACCCTAAGCAAATGTATACAAAGTGTTTCTGAAAGGTCTAACAGTAATTACGGGCTATTTCAGGTTGAAAATGTTCTATTACAGTTTGCCGTCCACGCCACCGTTTTCCGGTTTTGATGACAATCAAAATCAATAAATCATACAATCCGTCAAATACAATTCCCATTACTATTATCTGAGGTTCAATTTATGCCCCATCTTTCCAATCCAAACAGTTGACGTCACGTCAGTACATCCGAAAACCTAACTCACGCTGAATGATTTGGGAGCTTAATAAAATGTGAAAATTGTCAACATCATTTAATCGCATCACGGTTTTCTTATGAAATTGTTAGTTTCCAATATTTTTCAAACCCCAATAACAAAGGATAAGGTTTGAGATGCCACTATAAGAGCGACGATCGCTTACCGGTTGCTAACTTGTAAAGGCACAGAATCACTCAATTAAGGAAAAACACGTTACAACTGATTACATAATTGAAATATACTCTTAATAACACGAAAAAAAGGGTGTTTTTCCTGTAAAAACTCAAATATCACTTTTCACCTCAGATTTTTGATGACAAAACATTATGTTGCAGATAATGTTTTATATCTTTACGTTTAAATAAGAATATCTATTAGCGAGGCTATGCATTAATGTACTTAGAGCGTGTTTTTCATATTAAAATAAGCCCTACGGGCTCTTGTTTCTGATCATAGGAGAGTCTTAACTATTTTTACGTACCTATGTGAAGATATTAGGCGTATCGGTGTTGGATTCGTGACTGTGCATCCCTGGCAACAATAACAATAAATTGGCAAAGAAAAGGCAGCTAGTAAGTTTTTAACTCAGATTGAGTAATTTTATTCGGAAATAAAGTAAGAAACACACGCGTACTGTTGAAATAAAATTATAGCACTGTTATTGTGACGATTTCTCAAATGGAAAGCAGACGTGAGACATGAGACTTCTTAGTCATATTACAGTTGATAAAAATGGATTAAATGACGGGATTCAAAATAACTTTAACCACCTCGTAAAGATTAGGTGCTTCTTTCATTCTGATGTAATAACATCCATGATATTCACCCAGATCTTCCAATTTGGTCAAAACTATAGCACACCGTTTGTTGGCAAACTGATTTTTAGCTGGAAGAGGCGTTGCAGCTTCGTTTTCCAATTTGATACAATTTATGTGAAACTCTGAACTAAAATTGTCATTCGATAAAGGTTCTGGTTCTTTCTTAATTTCTTCAGAGATTATGGTTGGACGTATTGTATTCAATTTACGCTTAAATGGGCAAGTATTCAAAGAAAGCCCTTGGTTGAAGTTACAACCGATACGTTGTGAACGGGTACAATTGGAGTCTCTCGCGTTTCTGGGCTCATCGGGATCTGATTCAGAATGATTTTCGACTTCATTTGACTGATCACTTTCATTAAGCGAATCATGGTTTATATTTGGCACACTTCGTTTTGGCTGCGAACTTCCTCGTTTGTCATCTGATTTGAGTTTTAAAGGCAACACAAAGTCTGCTACACCAGTTAATCTACTTTCTGACTGAACTTGGTTAGAATCTGACAAATTCGCTTCCATGTTTCCCTGATTTGGTTTCTCAGCGTTGTCTTTCGTAGAAATACGTTCACCCTTGAATTTTCGACAAAAGTTTTCGTGGGAAATTAAAGACTCTCGACGATTGAAAACTTTTGCACAAAATCGGCATTTCCGAGTCAACTTTGATTGGTCGTATTTGTTTTTCCGTTTCGACGCGACAGATTTCTTAATTTTTCGATCAGTTCCAGATTTTGATAAATGACGTCTAGCAATGTGAACTCGTAGATTCTTTTTTAATTTGGCTGCATAATCACAGAAAGTACACCTGAAGAGACGCTCGTATCTGTGAGTCACGACATGCTGCTTTAAACCCTCGCGTGTCCGGCCATGGTAATCGCACATATCGCACTTGAATGGACGCTCACCTCTGTGGTTATTAAGATGTTTCATTAAATTAATGCGTGTTTGGGCACGATACTCGCAAATATCGCATTTGAAAGGACGCTCATCACTGTGAGTCGTGGCATGTTTCTTTAAAACAGTGCTAGTTCGGCTACTGTATTGGCAAATATCGCATTTGAAAGGACGCTCATCACGGTGAGTCGAGACATGTTTCTTTAGATTCTTTCGCGTTCGGCCACGGTAATCGCAAATATTGCATTTGAATGATCGCTCAATACTGTGAGTCGCGACGTGAATCTTCAAATCCCAACGCCTTCGAGAGCGAAATTCGCAAATATCGCATTTGAATGAACGCTCATCACTGTGAGTAGCGACATGCAGCTTTAAATTCCCGCGAGTTCGGAAACGGTAATCGCAGGTATCACATTTGAATGGACGCTCATCACTGTGAGTGGCGACATGCTGCTTTAAATTCCCGCGAGTTCGGAAACGGTAATCGCAGGTATCACATTTGAATGGACGCTCATCACTGTGAGTAGCGACATGCAGCTTTAAATTCCCGCGAGTTCGGGAATGGTAATCGCAAATATCGCATTTGAATGGACGCTCATCACTGTGAGTAGCGACGAGCTGCTTTAAATTCCCGCGAGTTCGGAAACGGTAATCGCAGGTATCACATTTGAACGGACGCTCATCACTGTGAGTGGCGACATGCTGCTTTAATCTATTGCGTGTTAGAGCACGAAATTCACAAATATCGCATTTGAATGGACGCTGATCACTGTGAGCCGCAAAATGCATATTTAAATTCCCGGGAGTTCGGGCGCGGTAATTACAAATATCACGCTTGAACGGACGCTCATCACTGTGAGACCAGACATACCCCAGCCCTTACCTCAATTGTTAGTCACATGGTAGGGTGGAAATATAATAGCAACATTGTTAAACTTTACTCTAGGACTTGCAAACAGTAGGGTCCAATTAATTCTGCCAAACAGGTACGGCAAATATGAAAATGTCAATTAGTCTGGGGAATTAAGATGAATATTTAGATATTAATATTCAAACAATCGAAATAACTTTTAATTTGCAGCTCTAAGGTAACTTAAACAGCGCACGCTTTCCAAGTTTACTGTGTTTTCCCTCGCAAAAATTAGTCTACAGAAGACAGAGCAGACGACACACACGGTTCAGAGTTTAAAAGCAGGGATGGAAACAAGCAAATATGTTTCTGGACATTTTATTAGGGAATAGGTTTTTTTTTCATGAAATTATAATTATTGATTACTAAATATTATGAGCTAATCATAGTTCAGTTTTGTAGTTCAGATTTTTTATTCATTTGCATTTGAATAAGGTGTTACTACGTATGAGCCACGCTATGCATTTATGTGTTTACGGTCGGTGTTTGTTTTTTCGGAGCCTACGTTAATAAAGGCCCGCGCATACTGGCTTTCCAGGATTTTTTTTTTGCCATTTTGGTTCGCCGCGTGTCTCCGCTTGGTGCGCTCTTAAGAGTACGGTTTTAAATATAAAATTGGTTTTCGCGGGTGATTGCAACGTGTGTCGCAATCCAAATCCCGTTTCGTACGGTGCAGAGAGCCGAGAGAGAGAGAGAGCAGAAGCATAAGTGCTGGGTTGGAGCCGCTGGATCTTTCCAATAAGAATTATAAATTTTATCTTTCCAATAAGACTTACAAAATTTATCTTTCCAATAAGAATTATAAAATTAATCTTTCCAATAAGAATTATAAAATTTATCTTTCTAACTATAAATATAAAATTGATCTTTCTAACTATAATTATAATATTTATCTTTCTAACTATAATTATAATATTTATCTTTCTATAATATCTTTCTAATTATAATAATATATAATGAATATTTGCGACTCCAACATTAAAATAAAAATTTCAATCGGAGCTTACGTTATTATAAATTTCATCTTTATAATAATAATTATTATAAATTTTATCTTTCTAATAATAATTATTATAAATTTTATCTTTCAAATAATTGTTATTATAATTTTTATCCTTCTAATAATTATTATTATAAATTTTATCTTTTAAATAATAATTATTATAATGATATATAAGAAATGCATGCGTTTCCTTATATAAAAAATATTTTAGTCAAAACAATTTTATGCATGATCCCTCTAATCTTCCCGCTCTACAAATTCAAATAAATGGAAGATCCCTTAGCATTTACTATCTAAAAGCGCCACCATCCGAGAATCAAGCGCAAAAAACAAGCTGGCGCGTCCTTTCAATGCCGCCCATAGCCAGAAGGCTATGCGCGGGCCTTGATTAACGTAGGCTACGGTTTTTTAAATTATTATTGTCTCCATGAACGCTGGATCTCTAAAGGGACCGGAAAACACCCGCCTTCCACTGTACAAACCGAGCCCTCTCTAGCATTGCATCGTCGGGGTCAGAGTATAAAGGAAAATACACTCTCCTCGGTTCTAACCGGCTACGTTTTATAGTATGACATAATTTTCCGAGAAAAATACTTATCTACATAATTTATTTTGTTTTTAAGATACGATAAGGAATTTTATTTATATTTAATGAAAGTTTGATGCTTTAATTTTTCTTTTTTATCACAAAAAATAACCAATATTTCAAATTGGAACTATGTGTGTTCGAATATTTTAAGAAACTAGAAAGTAGAAACCGGGAAGTGTATCAAGTCTTTGTAGTACGCTTTATCAGAAATTTATTTACACGCTATAGGATAGGCAACTCCCTATCTCGAACGACAGCTTATTCTGTATATACTCTGTTACAACATCGGTTGTCAGCAGTCAGCACGCGTAAACCTAGGTCTATATAACGTAGCTTTGTACGTGCTGTCAAGAGGCGAAAAACTTCAGGATCTTCAGGATTTAAAATATCCCTTAGTTTTTTTAGCTCGAGTGCACGGACCTCTAGGCCTTAGTTTCAAATACGTGTGTAGTAGGCTGTAGGCAATTTCACACGTATTTGAAACTAAGGCTTAAAGGTCAGTGCACTCGAGCTAAAAAACTCGCGGATATTTTAAATCCTGAAGTTTTTCGTCTCTTGACAGCACGTACAAAGCTACGTTACATAGAGACTTAGCTTTACGCGTGCTGACAACCAATGTTGTTACAGAGTATATTCAGAATAAGCTGTCGTCCGAGATAGGGAGTTGCTTATCCTGTAGAGTGAAAACAATTTCCTCACGCGAATTCTTTATGTATGGTATAACCCTCTTTATATCATGAATTTCTGGTATTATGGATTTCCAACTAGGCCCAAAAGCTGGGCACCAAATATGCGATACACTCGCGGATGTGAGGTGACTCAGATTCTAAATTGAATCGGAACTTCAACTTAGTGGCTAGGTTTTATGGGGAAAAGAAACTATAGTTCTCCCGAGAATCCTGGGTGGTGAGTTTGAAATTTCGCCCATGCCCAAAGAGAGGAAATACGAATTTCTCTCTCCCTCACAAGGTTGGGGGAGTGGTGAAGTAATTTTTTCTCCGCTGAACGAGCGCTTAAGCAAAATGCCTTGCGGAAGGCAAGAGTTGGGAATCCATAATACGTAGTATTTATACATATCCATGGACTGAGCTCAACCGAATGAAAATATGCATGATTTTTCAGAAACTAACCTTTTCTTACAAGTTTCTATTTTAACAAAACGGTGCTTAATTAGTGGTTAATCATAAAGCTAAAACATAACGCGTCAATAATAGGACGTTCTTAACAGGCTTAATGTCAAGGGGTGCCCTGACCCTACTTTGAGAAACTCCACCAAACACGCTCTTCCGGATTACAAAAAAAATCTAGTACAAACCTTTTCTTCAAATTGAAGGTGAAAAAGAAAAAGAAAATCAAATGATTTTTTATCGATTTTTCTACTAATTATAAGACCTATTATGTTTAATAAACGAAGTTCATAGATCAGTGTCAACCACACCTTTCGCTTCGCTAATTAGAGTACATCACTTAAAAGGAAAATCTTTTTTAAAAGATATAAATGACTAACTTAAATTGATACTTTTTCTGCACTTAAAGCCTTTCAGTAAAAAGATTACTTTAAAACGAATATATATATATATATATATATATATATATATATATATATATATATATATATATATATATATATATATATATATATATATATATATATATATTTATACTCGATGGAAAAAAGCAGAATGCAATGACAAAATATACTGTATAAGAAACCTATAAATAATTAATAAGTAAGAGATAAGTGTAGAAAATGAATTGCCTGAAGTCACAGATATTCAATTTTCACTTTTGAACACATGATTATAAAACATTAATTATTTTAAAAAATCTTATCTTAGTTTTTTTCACCAAAATTACTTTCGTAAAAATATTTTAACATGACACATATATCATTTTAAAAATAATACGCGTTTTCCATTTATTTTCTCTCGAATATTTACAATTTGGTTGAGTCCTATAAGGGGAATAAATCAGAAGCCGATTAGGCTTTACACATGAAGTACGTAACAGGTGCCTAGGAAAGAACCTCCCTTACGCGGAGGAACAAAATTCGGTAACGCGGCTCTTTCGGATCGTTGCGATCCTTCCGCCTTAAGAACCAATTTACCTGGTACGTAAGTTAGGGAACTACTATAAAGACTGAATAGGGTGTCTAAAATATTCTTTAGATAAAACTATTCACAATACCAAAGATTATTTGGGAGTAAGGAACAAAGATCTTATCAATCTGGGTAGCTTTTGCTTGGACTATTTAAGACGCCGTGTATCTGTTTTTTACGAGGAATGTTTTCTATTCCCGCGGCTACGGCGAGCTTAGCCGCCGGCGGCTCGGGAATCGAGATTCCGCTGATACCTAGCCAAGGCTTAGTGAAGTTTTCAAGTCTACTATTATTCGCAGAGCTATTTTTCTGTTTAAATAAAAAAAAATCTTATAATATTTAGTTGAAGACTTATTAAATGACTCGAAAATTTTCGAAACTTGAGCTTTAAAACGTTCAATATAACATAACTACTAACGAACGATTACGGTATTTTGCCTTCCGAGCTTTCCGGTTATGTCGACGGCGAGGTCGAGTCGAGGTCCCATGCAAGAAAATAGTAATAGCCGTCGCCGATTGGTCTGGCATTAAAGCGGTTATCTACGGTTAGGGGCTTATGATTGGTTAAAAGCTTTTTTTTTCGTCTGCTTAGTTTTTACTTCGGGAATGTCATGAAATCCATGGCCTAAGCTCAGAAGATCACGACCAATCTACAGATCTTTTCGACACTATATCAACATCGCAATCAAACTGCCTATGTTACTTTCCGCTTCACAATATTTCCCATTTAAAATATAAAAATTAAACTCATAAATCTCATTTTCTTCAGATATACAAATATTTGAACCTTCTTAAAGACCATGTCAGTCGAAAGTAAAACGTAGTATCAAGCTAGTATCCCTTAAAAAATTCTTGAAGAAGCCTTTTTCTAAAGCTAATATTGAGAGCAAAATACTTGGGTAAATAATGTTGAAAAATATTTTCGCAAATGAAATTTTGGTGAAAAAAACTAAGATAAGAATTTTTTAAAATAATTAATGTTTTATAATCATGTGTTCAAAAGTGAAAATTGAATATCTGTCACTTCAGGCAATTATTTTTCTACACTTATCTCTTACTTTTTCCGTCTTTGTCTACAAGACAGTTTTTATTAATATCTGTTACTTCAGTCTTAATATTAATTAAAATAATTTAGAAAACTTAGGAGAGAAAAGGTTTTAGGGCATTGCACTTTTATTAGTTAAAGCTTTTCAACCAACCACCTATTACATAACTTCAATCCCGACTGCTTGACTTGACAATCAATGTCCAGTGAAACTCAAATTGCTTTCCCGTCATTTTCACAAGCACATCACAGAGCAAGCGGTAGTTATACCACAATAAGATTCCATAGATCTGAGCACCAACATATGTCATAGAATTGTGCACCAATTGTGTCATATGCTTATCGGTAATCTATAGCTTAATTACCTTTCATCGGTAATCTGTGTTAATTACCTATCATCGGTAATCTAGCTTAATTACCTTTCATCGGTAATCTGTGTTAATTACCTATCATCGGTAATCTAGCTTAATTACCTTTCATCGGTAATCTAGCTTAATTACCTTTCATCGGTAATCTAGCTCAATTACCTTTCATCGGTAATCTACCGGCCATCGGTAATCTAGCTTAATTACATGCCATCGGTAATCTAGCTTAATTACCTGCCATCGGTAATCTAGCTTAATTACCTGCCATCGGTAATCTAGCTTAATTAACTGCAATCGTTTATCTAGCTTAATTAACTGTAATTGTTACTCTCTCTTCGTATTGAGGACGGCATCAGTTTCAAAATTATCAGCAAAGTCGATTAATTACAAAAGCGGATTATGCTTCACACATAAAGTACGTAAGTCCCACTTTTCCATAGCTTTGGCCATGGATTTCATGACATTCCCGAAGTAAAAACTAAGCAGACGAAAAAAAAAGCTTTTAACCAATCATAAGCCCTAACCGTAGATAACCGCTTTAATGCCAGACCAATCGGCGACGGCTATTACTATTTTCTTGCATGGGACCTCGACTCGACCTCGCCGTCGACATAACCGGAAAGCTCGGAAGGCAAAATACCGTAATCGTTCGTTAGTAGTTATGTTATATTGAACGTTTTAAAGCTCAAGTTTCGAAAATTTTCAACTCATTTAATAAGTCTTCAACTAAATATTATAAGATTTTTTTTTTAATTTAAACAGAAAAATAGCTCTGCGAATAATAGTAGACTTGAAAACTTCACTAAGCTTTGGCTAGGTATCAGCGGAATCCCGATTCCCGAGCCGCCGGCGGCTAAGCTCGCCGTAGCCGCGGGAATAGAAAACATTCCTCGTAAAAAACAGATACACGGCGTCTTAAATAGTCCAAGCAAAAGCTACCCAGATTGATAAGATCTTTGTTCCTTACTCCCAAATAATCTTTGGTCTTGTGAATAGTTTTATCTAAAGAATATTTTAGACACCCTATTCAGTCTTTATAGTAGTTCCCTAACTTACGTACCAGGTAAATTGGTTCTTAAGGCGGAAGGATCGCAACGATCCGAAAGAGCCGCGTTACCGAATTTTGTTCCTCCGCGTAAGGGGAGGTTCTTTCCTAGGAGCTTAGAGAATATCGTGTAGCTCTTCCAGGCACCTGTTACGTACTTCATGTGTAAAGCCTAATCGGCTTCTGTTAATTATCACAAAATTTATTTGTTAATTCATATTCCTTCCTTAAAATTGTTTTATAAGTCAATATCATTCAGTTTTTGCAATGAAAGAGAGTAAAATCAGATAAACGTCCGCGGTAAAACAGCGTAAGTGCAAGAGTGGCTTTATCCTCGGCTTTATCCACGTAAAACGCCGTAAGTCCAACACTATGACATATAGTGCCAAATATTATGAGATTTTTGTAAGGTTTTTCGTTTCCGGCTTCTCTGATTAATTAGCACTTAGTACGTCATAAACAAAAAAGGAATGAGATTTTATTCCAGTACGATTTCCTCTGTTCTCTATCTCCACCATCCGTTTCCGTGTCACGTCTAGCGTGTTCGGTAGGGCTTATGCAATTTACTTCATTTCTATTGCGTCAAGTTTCAAGACAACATGGTAATTCTAAGCGCTTGTTGCATATTGCTATAAGCGTGCAATCAATGGATAATTTTCGTACCTAAACACATCTATTATCCCACAAATATTAGGTTTGCATCAAAAATATCAACAAAACTGTTCCAGTTCATAGACCAGAAGTTTGTTATTTACTTGTTTCATTAATCTATAACCCAAAATCATGCTATATTATTTTTATTCATAATTGGAATTATATTTGATATTTAAAAGATGAAAAAAACCCCCGTAAAGTATATAGGCCGGGGTCACCTTACAATAAATTTAGCTAGCCTAGGCAAAACTTTAATATGGCCGGGGCCATCTTGTTTAATATTATTTTTTGAAATTGCTGTTTAGCTATACTACATCTGGATATAGAATAATCCTTGCTTTGATGATTTCAAGAAGAAAGCTAAGGTCTGGACTCTGTCGGGTAAATCAAGTATTATCCGCAATAGGCTTAGTGAACCAAAGAGTAATTAATTAAGACCGGAGGTGAAGTAAACTTAGGGTTTTGTTATGTACGCGATCTATAAAAAACCAACTGACCTATTATTTAGTCTACTAGCTGATAACAATATTGTATAAATAGCAAGCCAACCTTTGTAACACCATCAGTTATCGACGAGTCTCTTAGTAGCTTAGATCCTCTATTGTATTTTAAATCATCTCGACAATAAACTATGTTTAAGTTATTTTAACAGTTGTGTCATTATTAATTGAACACAACAAATTGGCGACGGAGGCGAGATGCATTAAGTAACCGTACAAGTAACAAGCACTTCCCGATTTACGACGCTATCACTGCCACGCAAGAAGATTCCCAGAAGAAACCAGGCTCATCACGACAGAGACAACAAGTTCCAGAGTAACTATGTCAATCACTAGTCAATTCGGTCAATTCGACGAAGAAACCGAGTCATGGAAGCTTTATACGGAAAGGCTGGGTCAATACTTCATAGCAAATAGCATAACTGAGGAAGCAAAGAAGAAGGCGGTGTTATTGACTGTCATTGGATCAAAAACATACGCTACCATACGGAACATAGTCGGACCAAGCAGACCCACAGACAAGACGTACGACGAACTGATCAAAGCCCTCACTGATTACTTTAATCCGGTACCATCGGAGATTGTAGAACGATTCGTCTTCAACTCCAGAAATCGACAACCAGGCGAGACCATAGCGAAATATATCTCGGAGCTGCGACGAATTAGCGAATTTTGCAATTACGGAACTTCATTGGACAGCATGTTAAGGGATCGCTTGGTATGTGGATGTAACGACGATTCATTACAGAAGAGACTACTAGCCGAGGATAACCTTACTCTCACCAAGGCTATGTCCATAGCACAGGCCATGGAACAGGCAACAAATAATGCTTGCGTCATGAGAAGTCAAGGAGGCACACGTCATGTCGAACCAGTACAGGCAGTAGCGATACTCTCGAAGAAGAAACGTCCTAACCGAAACAATAAACCCGGCCAGAAGAATCAGAATGGAGACTCTAGAAGCGAACAATCATGCACGCGATGCAACGGAGATGGACATTCTCCAGCCACGTGTCCATTTAAAACTTCAACTTGTCATCACTGCCGGAAAAAGGGACACATTGCGAGAGCCTGCCGTAGCAATCGTCCAAAACGGAACGAGACGCAAACCAATCAGATCATTGATGACAAGGCTACACATCCGGAATATGATGTATTCGCATTGACAAGTACATCCGATGAAAACGAAGTCTACCAACTACCTTCCAGACAACAAGATGATGCTGCACCAGAGCCATATCGGATCAACTGCACGATTAACGGCGTTGACGTCAGAATGGAGGTGGACACCGGCTCAGCCTTTACACTAATGCCGAATCACCAAGCCCTGGGTATCATCAAGAAGGACGACCTAAAGAAGTCGAGCGTTGAATTGAAATCATTTTCCGGACACAAGATCGAGGTGGTTGGAGTCAGTCACGTGAAGGTGTCCTATCATTCAAAAACCGAGATTCTGCCAATCATAGTGTATCAGGGCAAAGGACCGACGCTATGTGGGCGATCCTGGACGTCTTCTAGCCTTCCGATATTACGAGAAGACGTAATGACCCAAGCTTCGGCAGTCAAATTCCTGTCCAGTCATGACGTCAAGCTACAAAAGATCCTGAAACGATATGAGTCAGTTTTCGATCCGAAAACAAGAGGCGTTCTTAAAGGAGTAAAGGTACATTTACACCGGAAGGAAAACGTAGAACCTCGATTCTTCAAGGCCAGGACGGTTCCATACGCATATAGAGACAAAGTTGACGAAGAACTCCAGAGGCTTGAAGACGATGGAACCATCACGCCCATACCATTTGCGCAATCAGCGGCACCTATAGTACCTGTGAAGAAAACAAACGGCACCATTCGAATATGCGGCGATTTCAAAGTCACGGCGAATCAACAGATTGAGACCGAGAAGTACCCACTTCCCAAAGCAGAGGACATCTTTGCTAAACTTGCTGGATGCAAAGTCTTTTCGCGACTCGATATGCGCGATGCATACAGTCAGCTAGAACTTGATGATGCTTCGAAAGATCTAGTTGTCATCAACACACAAAAGGGACTGTTCCAGTACAATTACCTGCCTTTTGGAATATCGTCTGCATCGGCAATTTTTCAAAAGCACATGGAAGCTCTGTTGAGAAACCAGCCCAACGTAGCTCCATTTCAAGATGATTTCCTCTTGGGAGGAATTGACAACGACGACCACTTGCTGAAGCTCGAAGCATTCCTTCAAATTATGGAAGACGCCAACTTGAAGCTCAGACTGGAGAAATGTCAATTCGCTAAGAAATCAATTGACTTCCTGGGTCATCATCTCGACAGCGAGGGATTGCATCCGCAGACCACGAAAATGGCAGCTATCACGGACGCTCCTGAGCCGAAGAACCTCGAAGAACTGAGATCATTCCTGGGGTTATTGAATTATTATTCTAAGTTCGTTCCCAACTACGCAACAGAACTAAAACCATTGTACAGACTCATGGAAAAAGGAGCCGAATGGAAGTGGGAATTACAAGAGAAGACAACGTTCAAACGAGCCAAAGATCTGCTAACAAAATCAAACTTCCTCGTCCATTTCGATTCAAGCAAAGAAGTATTATTGGCGTGCGACGCGTCACCGGTTGGAATCGGTGTCGTCATTTCTCACAAGATTAATGGACAAGAATACCCGATCTCATTTGCTTCACGCACGTTATCACCCGCTGAATCCAATTATTCGCAGTTGGAGAAAGAAGCCTTGGCTTTGGTATATGGAGTCGTAAAATTTCGAGACTACCTTCTGGGACGGCACTTCAAGCTCGTGACCGACCATCAGCCGTTAGTCAGCCTTCTTTCCGAAACAAAACCTGTACCACAGATGGCAGCTGCTAGATTACAGCGATGGGCATTACTTCTATCTTCTTACGACTACCAGATCGTCTACAAGAAGGGAAGTTTGCACTCTAATGCCGATGCCTTGAGCCGTTTGCCATTACCAACGAAACCCAGCGATCCACCACTACCGACGGAATACGTCCTGCTAACTATGGAACTGAACAAGGGTCCGGTCACAGTCGCCGATATACGACACGCTACCGAGAAGGACGATACCCTGAGAAAAGTCCTATCCAACGTAAAATACGGCTGGAAATACACCGCTCAAAAATCTACATCCTTCAGACCATACTATTTGAGACGTCACGAGTTATCAACGATGAATGAAGCATTAATGATTGGCCAAAGAGTAGTCATTCCGGAAGCTCTACGACCTAACATGCTAAAGCAACTTCACGACACCCACCAAGGCATAGTTAAAATGAAGTCTCTAGCACGATCGATGTTCTGGTGGCCTGGAATCGACAGTGACATAACCCAAATGTGCGCCAGATGTCGCATATGCCAATCCTCTGCACCGGAACCATCAAAGGAATTTGCATCTTGGCCACTCGCTACAACACCATGGACCAGAGTCCACTGCGACTTCGCTGGCCCTGTCGAGGGAAAAATGCTGTTCATAACGGTTGATGCTTTCACCAAATGGATCGAAGTCGACGTAGTGACGACAACTTCAACCGATGTTGTCATTCGAGCCTTGCGAACCAAGATGGCAAGATTCGGAGTCATTCCAACCCTCGTGACCGACAATGCATCATGCTTCACGAGCGAGAAGTTCAAAGAGTTCACGTTCATAAATGGCATCAAGCATCTCACCATTGCACCTTATCATCCGCAATCAAACGGGCAAGCAGAGAGAACTGTACGAACCATTAAAGGATGCCTGAAAAAGTTAAGCTGTGGATTCGATGATGAGATGCAAGCGTTAAACGAAGGTTTAAAGACTTTCAAAAATGGAACGCTCGAGGAAAGACTTGATCGCATTCTAATGACGCACCGAAGAACACCAACTTCTGGAGGCAAATCCCCATCTGAATTGATGCTAGGCAGAAACATACTGTCACGATTGGATCTATGTAATCCTCACAATCAGAAGAAAGCGGAAGCTGCAGACATCAGCATAATGAAGTTTCGACCTGGTGACAGCGTTTACATTCGCAACTACTCTCGAGGTCCCAAATGGATTCCCGGAAAAATCAGCAAGATCATCGGATCAACAATGTACGAGGTCACTAGCGGAAGTCTCACGATGCGGAAGCACCAAAACCAGATCAAGAAACGGCACGCAGAATCGGCACATGACGCAAAATCACGCGAAGACGACGATTGGTACATATCCTGTGGATCTAAAGCAAACGTCCAAGCACAAAGTGAAATCAACGACACACCACAGGAAGTTGACAACACTACAGCACCACCAACTCAAGCTAACGAACCACAACCATCTCTGAGAAGGTCCCAAAGGACACATAAACCAGTTACACGGTTAGGCTTATAAAAAAAAAAAAAAAAAAAAAAAAAGGGAAAAGTGTTGTTATGTACGCGATCTATAAAAAACCAACTGACCTATTATTTAGTCTACTAGCTGATAACAATATTGTATAAATAGCAAGCCAACCTTTGTAACACCATCAGTTATCGACGAGTCTCTTAGTAGCTTAGATCCTCTATTGTATTTTAAATCATCTCGACAATAAACTATGTTTAAGTTATTTTAACAGTTGTGTCATTATTAATTGAACACAACAGGTTTTGATTTTCGTGTCTGTAATGAAGGCACTTTAACGGTTCAGAGTGAACCGAAAGTTAAATACACGTTTTAATAATCAGGTTTAGTTTTTATTATAGAAGGAAGCATCATGGTGGCAATTAGATCAGTGAAATGGGTAATCGTTATTGGGTTATAGCTTCTAAGTTTCATTCTTATTATGGTGCGCATTGACTTTCATTGCGTCTAACCACAAGTCAGCTTTGGTGATATTTCTTTAAATCGAAATAATTTAACTTTCTACATATAAATGCTTTTCCTGAAATCGAAATAACTTACTTTCTACACAAATGCTTTTCCTGAAATCGAAATAATTTAACTACGTACATGTAAATGTTTTTACTTAAAACCAATAATTTATTTTGTATGTACATATAAATGCTTTTCCGTAAAACGAAAAAATTTCATTTTGTACACAGAAATGTTCTCACTTAAACTACATAATTCTATTTTGTACATATAAATGGTTTTACTTAAATTTAAATATAATAAATATCAATAATAATCCAAACTTTATTCGAGTAGGGATATCCCCACTTATCCTTAAATGCTGTTAAACAAACCGGAATAAATAAATTTGTGATTAAAAATGCTTTACTTTTACGAATAAAGGCAAGTTAGTAAATGAAAGTCCTCTTATTTAAAAAAAAGTATAAATTTCTCAATTCCTACATTATTTTAGCACATTTTTACTTTCAGTAAACAATAGGTGAATATATAAAGTACGAGGGTCTAATTGAAAAATATAACGAATCTTCACGAGGGACGTTTCTAGTCTGGAGAAATGACGCTCGCGCTCAGAATCGTAAGATCATGGATAAAGAATACGCGTATCGCGTCTTCTTAATTCAACAACTCAAGTATAACTTGGAAACTTCATACTTTATTAAAGGGAGCCATCGGAGGGTTTGCACTTCCCTCCCGCGGATTTCCGAGCCCTCTTCTAGCTTCGAGGGGAGTGAAAAAAGTACCCCCTTGTTTTAACGTAACTACTTTTCGTGGAAATGGGACACAATTTTTCGGAGCCGTGAGTTGGCTGCTATGACCGCCATCTATTGCTTAATAAATTATCACCCTGCTAGTTTTTAGTCTGTCTCACTCAGTGTCTCGTGTTTTTTTCTTTTTTTTTTTTACTCTTTAGTTTTTAAGCCTTGGCGAAGCTTCGGGTTATACGATTAATTGAGTTAGTGAGTACTACCGTTGAAAAAATGCCTTGTTCTTGTAGAACCAATTGCTTAAGCAATAAAAATAGAAACGTTTGCCAATGCCGAACGGAAAACTTAAAATGCTCAAGTTTACGTACTTGTGGGGAGAAATTGGAGTGTTGCAATGGCAAAATCGATGTATGCGCAGGTGGAAGCGGTAAGGGTACGGAGCCTCCAAAGAAAAAAATAGAATCAGTCGCCCTAAGATTAAGAACCCGAAAATCCCCCTTCATGCTGCTGCCAGTAGGCCCAAACAATATGAATACGAAGTACCCTAATCCAACAATAGAGAAGAAGCCACTTTGGTAACTAACGACCCAACGCCTTCCGTTCTAACTTATGAGGTATTCATTTTTAGCTAGGTGTGGTTATATAATCACACCTAGGTATTGCGCTGATGGATTGTATATGTGTCCCTTACAAAAATCTTCTTAAGAACTCTTAAGAAAATTCCTTGGGAAATTTCTTTGGAAATTCTTAAGGCGTTCTTTAGGAAATTGGGGAATATTGGCCTCTTTTTCTTTGGAAATATCTTTGGAATTTTCTAGGGAAATATCTTTGGAATTTTCTTGGGAAATATCTTTGGAATTTTCTTGGGAAATATCTTTGGAATTTTCTTGGGAAATATCTTTGGAATTTTCTTGGGAAATATCTTTGGAATTTTCTTGGGAAATATCTTTGGAATTTTCTTGGGAAATATCTTTGGATTTTTCTTGGGAAATATCTTTGGAATTTTCTTGCGAAATACCTTTGGAATTTTCGTGGGAAATATCTTTGGAACTTTCGTGGGAAATATCTTTGGAATTTTCTTGGGAAATGTCTTTGGAATTTTCTAGGGAAATGTCTTTGGAATTTACTTGGGAAATATGTTTAGAATTTACTTGGGAAATATGTTTGGTATTTTTTTGGGAAATATATAGAGAAGATTATTGGGTATATTAATTTAGCCGCTAGAAACGAGGATAGTTCTCACATGCAGAACCATACCCCAATACAGGGAGTGCAGTTCTTAAATGCTGAACTACACCCCTTATAGCGAGGGAAGTTCTCGCATGCAGTGTGAAACTGCTTATAAAGTCAGACATTTAATCGACTTTAAAACATCCGTAAACGGCAGAAAGTTTTAACCTTGTGCAATTGTATGGGTACTAAGTGGGTTTTGGAGGCTTTAATGGCCAAGCAGTAGATACAGACGTTGTTGTTAAATTTAATAATGTATATTCACTGAGAGTTTTTCGAGTATCAGAAACGCGTTTAACCTAATTTTCTCTACAATATTTTGTAAAAAATATTTATTTTGGACTCCAATTACGCTTCCGACTGCCAGCTTAGATTCCCTGTAAATCTAAACATAACGATTTTAATTACTCTTGCTGGGCCTTAGCTACGGGACAAGCCTTCGTGAAACGTTTTTAATTTTCTAATCATCGAGTCAATGTCTATTAAGGAAAACTTTAGCTAAACAATTTGGGTAAAAATATTTTGACATAATTATATGCAAAGCATAATTGCAATATATCTGGCCCTTTGAAATTCATCTCTAAAATTCTTAACTAATTTCGTTCTTTGGAATTTTATCTCTTGAATTCCAAACGAATTTCGTTGGAAAATAAACCCTATAAATTCTTTGGAAATTTATCTCTAGAATTTCTAAAGAAATTCTTTAGAAAATATTCCCAAGACATTCTTATGAAATTTATCTTTAGAATTCCTAAATAATTTCTTTAGAAAATAATCCCAAGACATTCTTAGGAAATTTATCTCTAGAATTCCTAAAGAGTTTCTTTAGAAAACAATCCCAAGACATTCTTTGGAAATTTATCTCTAGAATTCCTAAAGAATTTCTTTAGAAAATAATCCCAAGACAATCTTAGGAAATTTATCTCTAGAATTCCTAAAGAGTTTCTTTAGAAAACAATCCCAAGACATTCTTTGGAAATTTATCTCTAGAATTCTTTAGGAAATTCCAAGGAAGTCTTTGGAAATAGTTTCTTTAGAAAGTGATCCCAAGGGCTCCGTAGGGTTCCAAAGAAATTCCTTTAGAACTCTTAAGAAGATTTTTGTAAGGGGTGTGTGTTTGTGTGTGAGTTAACCCCGGGTACACGAAAAACAAGCATGGATAGAAAGCGATTAAGGCAAGATCCTCTACCACGTTGGAGCTCGTAATGTGAAAAAATTAGCGCAATGGTATGAGTTAACAGCACTTTTCCGACTTCAGATGGACGTAAAACAAGTTTGTCTGGACCAATAGTTAAGAAAAGATCCTCTTTAGGCTCTTCAAAGTATTGGGATAGAAATGAGATCGGCATCGTCAAAGTATTCACCCGGTTAGATTGCGGCAACCCTTAAGTTCAGGGCTCATTTGACGCACGGCCGTATCAAAACGGATTAAAATATTTTCTCCTTACTCCGGTTTTTGGGGTTAGCGACGGAGGATGGGGATTACGTTCAAGGTAGCTAGAATGAGAGATTCATTTTCATAGGGAACTATGTGTAAAGGCTGGGTTGCTGGTATTTATTTATAGTTGTCGTTGAAAATATCTCCTGACCCTTCAATGTGTATTTGGTATAGGTTTTTATCTACGTTGTGAAAGACATACTAGCTTTACGATTATGATCTGTGAGTGTGTATGTTTGTGGATTGTCTGTGGAAAGACCCATTATCTAGACGTGGTAAGAACTTAATGTACACCAAACGTTGGGCCATCTCGTATATTAAGTTAGCGAGTTAGAAAACATGAATACTGTACTACATTCGCACATACGAAACTAACACGCCCTTCACACCTCAGCTAATACGTAAATTATTTTATGTGACATGTTTTTTCATTCTGGAGACAGGTAACATCTAGTTAGGTGGTGGTAGTAAGGCTACAAATTTTAGGCTATAAATGGCCTGGCCGTTCTGTACGATAATAAGGTTGTAAGAAAATCTGAGGGACTTTAGGTTTTTGAGCGTGATAGCTCATATCAATAAGATTTCTTATAAGTAAATTATTCTGGGGTAGACGGAAGATATTATTCAATGTTTGAACAAGATTTTATTCCATTATCAATTAATCGTAAACGAAATTCATATAATTCGGCAGAGTGAGACTCACAATCGTGTAGATCTGAAAACCTCACAGCAACACAGCTCCGATTACTAATTGGAAAAATCCAAAATGATAATCCTAACATTAGGATATTGAAGTATTTGGAAACTTCAGTGGACCTTGATGAACCATGGGAAAAAATAGTTATTGGATTAAGCGCAGATGATAATGAGTCTCCATAACCAAATCCCATCCCTAATGTTGACCCTCCACCACCTAACCCAGATGAAGGAAATGATGCCCCATGGTGTAAGTGTGGCAATTGCCAAGAGATGCCAACCCCAAAAGAGAGGAAATGTTGCTCGAGGAGAAGAAACGCTGGTTGCATGACAGATAGCCCAGATTTCGAAAATTTAATTTTGAATAGAGGAGTGTTGGATATCCAAATGAAAATGAGACAAAATTTAGTGCACCTTCTCCAGGAGGATGGGGATGTTAATATAAAATATAGGCATGCTGCTTATAGGCAGTATATTTACTGGCAATGGGGTAAGCTAGGTCGGCGAGTTATACCTTCTCCAGGAGGAAGGGGATGTTAATAGAAAATATAGGCATGCTGCTTATAGGCAGTATATTTACTGGCAATGGGGTAAGCTAGGCCAAGGGAATCGGCGAGTTATACCTTCCTGTGTAGTATGAAAAATTAGAATAAGGTATCCCAATCCAAATGGTATTTACACTGGATGTAAACAAAACCGTTATCATTAGGGGGCGGGTTTATTATTGGTGGTTTACCCAAATTCATCTTGGAAAATTAAAACATTTGATTAGTAGGTGCTTTTTCATTTTTTAACGAGTTGATTCTGTTAAAAATTTGGACTGCGGCTCACTGTAATTTTTTTTAAAAAAACTGGCAATTTGATCGTATTCTCTTAGATTGGAACTATGCCAATCAATGATTTTTAGCGCCTTATCTTGAAGGCAGTGACTAGATTTTTTAATTTTTCATTTACAAATTATTTTCTGGTGAAGTTTTTCCTACAAATTTGCAATGCTTAACAAGATCAGCCAGCAATTCATGTCTGGGAGGGCATAGAACCTTAGCAATGTTCTTCAGATTCATAGTTATAGCAGGGTCTTCTGGAAACATATAAAAGGAGTTTTCTTGGTAATCATCGGGCGCTGGCTATTCTGTTTAATTTTATACTAAATTTTGAATATGACGTCAAAATAGAATTGCTCTAAGTGGAATAGTCTTAGAGAAATAAGCGATTACATAATTTAATAATTCCGCTCTTTTATGAGTGAAACTTTAAAAATACGCGCCTTATCATTTGTGACGCCACTGTTCCTTACTAAAAGGATTTTGGAAATTTATAAAAAATAATTTTAAAGCTACAATTGGTGATGAATGTAACCGCTATTCATGCTGGATTTAAGATTGACATCTCATCTGATCTCCTCGCCTTTACTTATATTTAATTATTTGAATAAATTTCCAAAATCCTTGATAAGGCGCGTATTTTTAAAATTTCACTCATAAAAGAGCGGAATTATAAAATTATATAATCACTTATTTCGCTAAGACTATTCTATTCCACTTAGAGCAATAACTATTTTTCCTCGTGTGTACGAAGGCTTGTTCTGCTATGCCGGAGTGTAGTTTAGAATTTAGAAAATCTATAACGAAACGTTTAGGATGCTTCTTTGAGGGTCATTTTTAAATGGTGCCATTAAGATTTTACACGAGGAAGCACTAGTTTGAAATTTTGAAGTATATTTAAAAATTGTTTGACCCATGAAAAAATTTTTGTTGGCGAATCATTTCCCGAAGCATGTTTTTGCATCTGACATCATATTCAAAATTTAATCTAAAATCATTAAAATGACATAAAATAGCTAGCGCGGGTTGGACTCGATGATTACCTAGAAAGAAATCCTATATTATGAACGAAGCTTTACCTTTTCGCCAAACAAAAAGGTTCATTAAAAATGATGAAAATGTAAATCATGATAATCTTACTATTGATTGACTATTGATGCATGTTACTGGTGGCATTTCTTTTCAGGACTGTAATTAAAATAATATAATTTATTATACATTATTTTATTCACCAAAAATTTTAAATCGGGCTTTATACTATGCAACAGTGTTGCATCATTGGCGGTATCTTCAATTTCCAAGTTCACTAATGGAACAGATAGATTTGCAAAGCTTTGCTCTTCATCAGATTAATTTTTTTCAATAAAAAGTCAAAAATAAAATTGCGCAATTCCTTGAAATTACCATAGACTAGTGAAAGAAGCTCAAGGCGTTTATGCGGTCTTTGCCTCGCGTACGGGGAAAAACATCGGTCAAACACTTATCGACAGATGGCGCTTCAGCTACCCGCCTTTTCTCTCGAAAATTTACGCCCGAAAAAGACGGGGGGGGGGGGATTGTATCTGTTCTCCCATTCCCCAAGCCGGTTTATAACAAAATCGCCCGTCAACGTTTTCTCTCTGTTCCGAAACTTCGGCTCATTTTCTTCTGGTGAAAATTAAGACAAAAATTGCTAAACCACACTTTTTGTTGTAGGAGTGCAGTTTGTATAACTAATAATTTGTTTCATATTGAAAATCTGAACTTGACAAAGAAATTTGTGTGAAAACATGCAGATGCTGAAATATTCTATTAAAAATAAGAAATTATCAAAGGATCACAAGGTCACTAGTGTAATGAATTCCACTGCTCCTTCCTACATGTAAATCAACTTTTCCAGAGACACTGCAAGAAAAACTAATGATATAGATATGCGGGCACGAAAGACTGAAAACTAGGAAAATTTACTTTAAGAATTTTAAAAAATAGTTTGTTCCTAAATAGTACAACCCGTAGTTCAGGAAGGAAACATTTTAACATAAACTTCTCAACGTTAAACATTTGGCTTTATTGTGCATTTTTCCATCTTGGTACTACCTACAAAGAACATTCTTCGAATATATCCGATTCAATTTTATTGCAATTTTAGTCATCTGGATACCCCTGTCCAATGCCGATCTCGTATAAATACATTAATTAAGAGCATGGAAAAAATTAGTAACTTCTGTTTGTCAATTTCTAGTTTCTATTAACTACTAGCTACGTCATCGGTAAAAAGAAATTTTGTCTTTCCTCCCAACTTCCTAGGTGAAAAAAGTCTCTTTGAAACAGGTTCTAGAAGTCAAGCTATATAGCGATGGAGATTTATATGCCTTGATGCTAATAAACGAGAGAGAAAAGTAGTCCACGTTTATCGGCAGGTTAACTGAATAGCAGATACGAATGAAAAACATTTCCGTCCGGGGCGGAGAAGCGTTTCTAATCGAAAAATCTAAAAAACTTAAATATTTCCAACAGTTTTAAGCTCCACAAAGCGTGTCCCGCTCTGCTCTAGACGGTCTCTTATTATTTGATTTTCATATAACAATTGTTTAATCAATTGGGTAAAAAAGTTGAAACAAATACAGGTACTTTAAAAGAACCCCGAAAGTTAACTACAGTACTAAGGACTGACGAAACAAATAGCGTAGACGTACTAGAAAACGTCTCACGCATGTAGTGTAGTAACCGTGGGTGTTTGGAGAATGAACCATTTTCAACGAAGGCTGACTTTTAAGACTAGTTTTTCTTAATCTTTTCTTTTACCTTAACTGGATGTTTAGGGAGGGGGATATGAACGGTTTCCCATAGCTTTAGAGGGTAAAGTAGGCGCACTCTCTGTGTTAAGGGGAGGACAGTTGGTTCAGCCACTTTAACGTCTGTGGTGACTCAGACTTCAAGGAACCGAAGGTTTTGGCAAAATGAGATAGAGGTGAAAAGTTACTAGCTCTTTTTTCGTTCTTTGTCGTCTTATGTTTCGTGGTAAAAACATCCATGTTATAAAAATGGCTGATACTAAAGTAACAGTTTTTGTCGCGTGTTTTTCGTTGATTCTGGTGAGTTGGCATTGATCTTACTTATATAAATATTCTATACAGTATTTTTAGAAAAATTGCAAAATTCCTATTAAATAAGAACCGAAAATGAGATAGTTTAAGTTTAAAATATGTCACTCCAAGCTGCTTTTATATTACATTCTGTTTGTTTCTTAGGTATTTCTTAAAAACCGTGTTTTTTATTAATTCACATTAAATGTAATAAAGTCAGGGTTTTGAGCTGGTAGTCATAAATGTTTTCTCTTGAACAAATTTATATTTGGAGTGTTCTTAATATTATGTATATTTTAACGCATTTAAAAAATATTATAAACACACACTGGTCTCACTGTACTAGTTGATTTTCGAGCACTAAAAAACTCAACATTACCTACAGAAAAACATACGCATATGGGCACGCCACCCATTTGACGTAATTATAAAAATGCCAATAGTAATAGAAATACCAATAGGTAATTGTTTGAAATATAAAGAGGTAATTGGTTGAAATACCAAGTGGTAATTGTTTGAAATACCTAGAGTTAGTAATAGAAATACCAACTGGTAATTATAGAAATACCATGAGATAATTATAGAAATACCATGAGATAATTATAGAAATACCATGAGATAATTATAGAAATACCATGAGATAATTATAGAAATACCATGAGATAATTATAGAAATACCATGAGATAATTATAGAAATACCATGAGATAATTATAGAAAAACCATGAGATAATTATAGAAATACCATGAGATAATTATAGAAATACCATGAGATAATTATAGAAATACCAAGAGATAATTATAGAAATACCAAGAGGTAATTATCGAAATACCATGAGATAATTATAGAAATACCATGAGACAATTATAGAGGTACCAAGGGGTAATTATAGAAATACCAAGGAGTAATTATAGAAATACAAAGGGGTAATTATAGAAATACAAAGGGGTAATTATAGAAATACAAAGGGGTAATTATAGAAATACCAAGGGGTAATTATAGAAATACCAAGAGGCAATTATAGAAATAACAAGAGGTAATTATAGAAATACCAAAAGGTTATTATAAAATTACCAAGTGGTAATTATAAAAATACCAAGAGGTAATTATAAAAATACAAAGAGGTAATTATAGAATTCCCAAGAGTTAATTATAAAAATACCAATAGGTAATTATAGAAATACCAAGAGGTAGTTCTGGAAATACCAAGAGATAATTATAGAAATACCAAGAGGTAATTATAGAAATACCAAGAGGTAATTATAGAAATACCAAGAGGTAATTATAGAAATAGCAAGAGGTAACTATAGAAATAATTATAAAAAATAACAGTGGCATTTATTCTGACCTCAAAGAATAAAATGGTAGAGAAAATCATTTTTTATCGATTAAAGCTATTAAAAAACAAGTTGGGAAAACCAAAATATTACCTCTCCGAGTCAAGAGGTCTACTCTCGGGTCTACTACTACAAAGTTATTTACCTTGATATGGAATTATTTCTCTTTTTTGAAATAAATTTTTCCGATATATTGAAGCAGTATTCCAAGCATAGCGAATATACAGTAAAGCAGACGACATTTTACATCCAATAAGGATAAATCTTGGACACATGGAAATCAGTCAATGGCAAAAAGAACAGGAAATGAAGTCTACGCTTCAGCAACCCAATATTCTGATAGCTACATTCACAACTGGTTAGCAGTGTAAACACTATCGTCTCGTCTCACCTCAACAATATTCTTAGTTTGCCAACATGAGTGTTAACGTTGAACAATACCAAAGCTAAATTGTAGCTAGACGCACTGATAGTCAATGCGCACCTTAAAGAGAATATAAACTCTGTAGCTTAGCCCTACTAATCTAATTGCCACCATGATTTATTCTTCTATTATAAAATCTTAACCTGATTATTTAAGAGTGTATTTAACTTTCGGCTCACTCTGAACCGTTGATGTCTCTTCATTTCCGACACGAAAATCAAAATCCAAAGTTTACTTCACCTCAGGCCTCAGGCCTCAATTACTTACTGTTTATTTCACAAAGCCTATCGCGGGTAATACTAGATGTACCCGCCGGAGTCTAGATTTTAGCTTTCTTCATGAAATCACTAAACCAAGGATTATTCTAAACTAAACAGATATAGCTTAAGTAATATATAAACAGCCATTTCAAACAATAATATTAAAAATACTCTTTGGAATATCAAAATGAAACAGAGCTTTAAAGCTACAAAAGTACTAAATGCATCATACTTAAGAAAAATATTTCCACATGTTCACTTTATATTAAGGATAAAGGGAATATTATGGTTCTGTAGGATTTCTTTACACATCAAAACAAAACGAACTTCTAACGCAGCGCACTAGTGTAACAACGGACGGACACACACAGACAAAAACATAGACTGCTTTTTAACTCTTTCCGTATTAATTTTGAATTGAGAAACAAGATTATCTTAAATATTAAAATAAATATAATTAATATTTAATATTTTCTTCGTTAGTTATTCGCCTTATTGAACGTTACATCAGTTAAAAAAAGAACAATTAAACATTCTTGAGAGACTTGACTAATATTGGCGTTTGAAATGAAGCATACGCCGGTTGCTTCGCCTTACTCAAATAGGTAGTATATAAGGGTTTCGAATCGCAGCCATAGATAAGAACAGCGCAATTGCGTGAACCTTTGGTGGAAGCCTCGCCTTAGGGAGGCCGGACGTTTCTCGTAACTCTGGCCGATCGCCGTGTATGTCTTAACCTTAAGGATGATGATGGAGTAGAAGCCAGGTGTGCAGACTGATGTCCATGTGGGATGGACAAAAACAATGACCAGAAGATGGTGGTGTAGAAGCCAGTAAGTACAGACTGGTGTCTATGTGGTATAGACAAAAGCAACGCCCAGAAGATGGTGGTGTTAGAAGCCAGTGAATACAGATTGGTTTTCAGGTGGAATGGACAATTGACTAATCAGATGAAGTAATAGTGGCCAGTTGAATTGTGGATAGCCTCAAGTTTTGAATTTTCCGGGAACTGTGAATGCGGTCCGGAATTTGGGAAAACGTTTGCTCCGATTTGAAAACTGCGAACGCGATCCCCTGGGGTGTAAGTCAATAACAACAGACAGACACACAGACAGAGACGTCGAAATTAGAACCCCTCCGTGACATACGTCACTCGGAGAGGTAACAACAAAATCATTAAGAAAACGTCACTTTACGAAATTAATCCAATTTCACTTGATTTGTTTTGAAAACATTTTACTTACCAACGTATAGAGCTCGGCATTATCTATCCATTATCCACAAATTGGTGGATAACCGATTATTTATAAAAAAAATTGTGGATTATATTACGATTTAACATGTAAGTTCTGTGGATAATTTTCGAGTATGGAAACAGATAAAGTAACGTGGATAATGGATAGATAATGCCTAGCTCTACCAACGTACCATGTTGGTGCGCTCAAAGTCAGGATCCCTTGTTTATCAACCAGAACGAAAATCAAATAAAATCCTTTTTACCTCTCCGAGTGACGTATGTCACGGAGAGGTTCTGTAACGATCGTGTGTGTCTGTGTGTGTGTCTGTCTGTCTGTGTGTATGTGTGTCTGTTGTTGCACCCACGTGACCGCGTTCGCAGTTTCCAAATCGAGCAAACGTGTTCGCCATTTCCGAACTGCTTTCACAGTCACGGAAATGGCTCCTCTACTTGAGTTCTCACACCACCATCTTCTGGTCTTTGTCCATCCCACACGGACACCAGTCTGTACTTACTGGCATCTAATCACCACCATCTTTCTGTCTTCGTCCGTCCCACATGGACACCAGTCTGTATATACTGGCTTCTAATCACCACCATCTTCTGGTCTTCGTCCATTCCACTTGGACACCAGTCTGTACATACTGGCTTCTAATCACCACCATCTTCTGGTCTTTGTCCATCCCACTTGGACACCAGTCTGTACATACTGTCTTCTAAACACCACCATCTACTGGTCTTCCGTCTATTCCACATAAACACCAATCTGTCTCATTGGCTTCGAACTCCATCGTCATCGTTTGGTTTAAGACATTCGCGGCGATCAGCTAGGGTTACGAGAAACGTCTAGCCTCCCTAGGGTGGGTTGTCCACCAAAGGTTTTCGCAATTGCGGTTGTTCTTGCATTAAAGTGTAGTTCGACACCCTTATATACTACCTATTTGAGTAAGGTGAAGCAACCGGCGTATGCTTCATTTCAAACGCCAATATTAGTCAGGTCTCTGAAGAATGTTTAATTGTTCTTTATCAAAACGATGTAACGCTCAATAAGGCAAACAACTGACGAAGAAAATATTTAATATTAATTATATTTATTTTAATATTTAAGATAATCTTGTTTCTCAACTTAAAATTAATACGGAAAGAGTTAAAAAGCAGTTTATGTTTTTGTCTGTGTGTGTCCGTCCATTGTTACACTAGTGCGTCGCGTTAGCAGTTAGCCTTGTGTTGATGTGTTAAGAAACCATACAGAACCTTAATATTCCCTTTTTCCATAATATAAAGTGAATATGTGGAAGTATTTTTCGTAATTATGATGCTGTTTAGTACTTTTGTAGCTTTAAAGCTCTGTTTCATTTTGATATTCCAAAGATTTTTTTAATATTGTTATTTCAAATGGCTGTTTATATATTACTTAAGCTATACTAGATCTGTATATAGAATAATCCTTGGTTCTGTGATTTCATGAAGAAAACTAAGACCTAGACTCCGGCGGGTATAACAAGTATTATCCGCAACAGGCTTAGTGAAACAAATAGTGAATAATTGAGGCCTGAGGTGAAGTAAACTTTGGGCTTTGATTTTCGTGTCTGAAATGAAGAGACATTAACGGTTCAGAGTGTGCCGAAAGTTAAATACACTCTTAAATAATCAGGTTGAGATTTTATAATAGAAGAAAAGATCATGGTGGCAATTAGATTAGTAAAAGGGCTAATGGTAAACGGGTAGTAGGTACAGACTTATAATTCTCTTTATGGTGCGCATTGACTATTAGTGCGTCTAGCTACAATTTAGCTTTGGTGTTATTTAACGTTAACTTTCATGTTGGCAAACTAAGAATATTGTTGAGGTGAGACGAGACGTTAGTGTTTACACTGCAAACCAGTTGTGAATGTAGTTATCAGAATATAGGATAAACAACTGAAGCGTAGACTTCATTTCCTGTTCTTTTCCCCATTGACTGATTTCCATGTGTCCAAGATATATCCGTATTGGATGTAAAATGTCGTCTGCTTTACTGTACATTCGCTATGTTTGGAATACTGCTTCAATATTTCGTAAATTTTTACTTCAAAAAAGTGAAATAATTCCATATCTAGGTAAATAAGTTTGATATAGTAGACTTCTTGACTCGGAGAGGTAATATTTTGGTTTTCCCAACTTGTATATTATATAATATTCGGTCAGATAAGGTTAGGTTTGGTTTGGTTATTTGAACCCCAATATTATTAATACATTTAAGGTTAGTGAAGATTTGTTTTGGCTATTCGAGCCTCAAAAGTATTAGGTCATTTAAGGTTAGAATTGGCTATTTGAACCCAAATAGTATCAGGTCAGGTAAGGTTTTGTTAATTGAATTCCAATAACAGTAGGTCAGGTTAGGTTTGCTTTAGCGACCGCTATTTCAAAAACAGCAGTTTTGAACAACGCCTCTGTTTTTTTGGGAACTGCTGATACGAGGTGGTACACCCCTTAATGCTAGAATAAACATTTCAGCGAATTTATACAATTTTCGAATGCTTATTGATTCTTTGCAATTTTCCGCTATTAATATCTAAAATTAATCATACGTCTGCGATTTTTTTTTCAATTTCAAGTTTTGCGGTTTGTTAATTCAGTGTTCAGGACAATCGCTCGATAGATTATCCTATGGTGACGCTAAAACACGAGGAAGAACGGTTAAAAGTGGATTCTCAACTGCCAGAACACAAGGTAAAAGTGACAAGACAAATCGTTTAATAGATGTAATAATAAGGGATAAATTGCAAACTTCATTTCAGTATCGTTGACTTGTGGATCTGAAGATATACTAGTTCAATTAAATTTCACGAAACCTTTCAAAGGCCTAGTGCATGCTGGTTCCAAAAATAGTTCCTGTAAAGTCGTGGGTGATGGAGGTCAACGGTATCAATTGAAAGTGCCTCTCAAAGATTCTGCTTGTGGGACACGTGAGGTAATAAACCAAAATTACTTCAAAAAGTTTGAATTGAAAATTTGCAAAGTCCGGTTAACAGTGGCGAACCGCTGGTTTATTATCGACCCTATGGCTGTTTTTTTTCATATTATTAGGGAGTTTTCAGTTTAGAATATATAATGAAGTAGTTTGTTCTCAAACAAAGTACGTCAAGTAACAAATTTATAAAAATTAATATTTATAAATCCTCTTTTGCGAAGGTCAGTCTGTTTTTCCTCCGTAAGGCTTTTTAACCTACTTTGGGAGAGGTAGAAGCAATTGTGTAAAAATCCTAACCCCCAAACCGTAATTGGCATTAACTGGCTCTGGCTGTATGAAGGAAATACGTGAAACGAAAACTTCAAAAAGCCTCAAAAGATTTCCCCCGTCCTAACCCTGGCCTCACGCAGTCTTATCGTGTATTTGATCTGAACACTACAGGCTTAAGTACAAGTTACACTTAAGATAATAATAGGTGGAAAGTTTTTCTCGCAATAAAATAGCTCACTAAGAATTCTCGCAATAAAATAGCTCACTAAGAATTCTCGCAATAAAATAGCTCACTAAGAATTCTCGCAATAAAATAGCTCACTAAGAATTCTCGCAATAAAATAGCTCACTAAGAATTCTCGCAATAAAATAGCTCACTAAGAATTGCTCGAAAGTTTGGAATTCTGCAAATGGTTTGTTTCTCGAAACCCTAGCCTTTAAGAATGTCCAATCATCCCTTATCATGGAGATAGTTCATACGGGTGTTCCCAAAGAATATTTAGTGATTCCTATCTACGTGGATAACTCTTCCTAGTCGCTTATAATTTAATACCAGCTTGGGATGAAACGAAATATAGGCTGCAGAAGGTCAGACTAGTTATTTATATGTAGCATTATAAAACATCGTTTCTTTGAGGTTCATTTGATTATGAAATTATATTTCAAAGGCCAACCAAAAATTGTGAAGGAACGAATTAATTTCACTCGTACGTGCTTCGAACTTGCAACCTTCTGAGTAAGAGGGACACGCCCTACCATTGCGCCACTGTGCCTCTTACACCATGTTTTCATAACTAATAGATTTAAAATAAGTTGTAAAACAAAGAATTGAAATTACTTTAAGGAGGATTTGATTCGAACATGCCACCTTATACGTTTTAATTGTAATTGTTGTAGGGGTGGCGCGTTCGCGCTTCATGCACTGATACCAAAAGTATAATGAGCACCCCGAGCTAGTTAGACCGCGGAGAATCCAGTCGCTTCGATACACTCTAAGAAATGGAAGTGTTAAAAACGTGTTATAAGGGTGTAATTTAAGAAAACACTTTTTTTACACCGTTAAAACACCCAAAAGAGAGTTTTATTTTTTGTGGCCAATTTATAGTGTAAATTCGGTGTAAAATAGAACTTTTAAAACACCCTTTTAAAATTAAAAATGGAAAATTATAGTAATGCGGATTTCTTAAAAAAGGTCTTTCATTTTCATTTATGTTTTAATATTATAGTCAATCAGAACAGTAAAAAAATATTGAAAAACGTAATTGTTAAACATTTTTTTAAAGATGATATTCATGAAAGAAAAGATTTTTATCCTTTAAATAAAATTGAAAAGGAAATTGGTAATCAAGCGGTATTGTACATTCATAAAACACAGCTAAACGTGTTAGGCGACACTCTGAAACGTGTTAGATGACACTCTTAAAAGCGTTAGACGACACTCTTGCAGTGGCGTCGCTAGGCCTTTTATGGGAGCTATAGCGCCCCCAAATTTCAAAGTTAGCCCTCTCAAAATAATCCGTAAACTATACCGAAAAATTGCTAGTAGCCTCCTAAAATTCTGTAGCAATATAGTGTATAAAAATTATAATGAAAAGTTCGTTAAGTTTCCTCCTTGTAGAGATGAATTTCAATATCCAATAGTAGTGGGGACTAAAAGCAAACGAAAACTGAACTTACAAAAGACGAGCGTAATTCTTTCATCCACAATTGTCTAGAGCTCGGCATTTTCGATCAATTATCCACAAATTGGTGGATAACCGATTATTTATAAACAAATTTGTGGATTATAATACGATTTAACATGTAAGTTCCGTACATAATTTTCGGGTATGGATAAAGATAAAATAAAGTGGATAATTGATCGAAAATGCCGAGCTCTACAATTGTCTCATAGTCAATAACTCGGTTTCATACTCTTTATCAATAAAAGTTTGTATATCTTTAATATACGAATAATAAGATTAAGCCCCTTCCCCCACCCCCAAATTTTAAACCGTAGCAACGCTATTGCACTCTTGAAAGTGTTATGCGATACTCTTAAAAGTATTGTGTGACACTAAAAATCGAAACTAGGTTAGGTACTGGCCTCACTGTAGGGCGACTATAGACGCCAGCTTGGGAGGCCAACATGTGCGGCACATGCTTTTGTGACATGTCTTATGTTTATTTTGAGAAGAATTAGAGTACTAAACGGATTTACTTTTTTAAATATTGTAGACTAGATTAGGTCCAACGCGTTTCTGGTGCTCGAAAAACTCTTCGTGAAAAGAGATTATTAAATTTAACGAGTACGTCTATATCTACTGCTAGGATTATATGGCCTCCAAAACCAATTTAATACCCGATGAATTTGTACTAATTTAAAACTTTCTGCCATTTCAGAAGTTATTTAGTCATTGAAAATGACCAACTTATCATGCAGTTTCACGCTGGATTTTAAGTCGATCAAGTGGCCAAGCTTTTACGCAGTTTCACATTGCATGCGAGAACTACCCTTGCTTAAAGGGGTATAGCTATGCATGTAAGAACTGTCCTCTTAAGTTCTCCCTAGGTGGAACCTTGCTATGAATATAGCGCTATTTGCTAATAAATCAAACACTCTGAAAGGTGTCATACGACTCTAGGAAAGGTGTCATACGACTCTAGGAAAGGTGTCATACGACTCTAGGAAAGGTGTCATGTGACTCTAGGAAAGACGTCAAGCGACGCTCTGTTAGATGTTATGCGACACTCTGAAAGGTGTTATGCGACACTCTTAAAAGCGTTATTTAAACTCGGAAAGGTGCTATGCTACACCTTTTAAGGAATTGCACTACACTCATATGAGAGTAAAAAATTAACTTTTAGTTCGATATAAGAGTTAAAAAGGTGTTAAACTACACCTCTGTTGCACCATTTTATTCTTATCATTGACACCAATTGCTCAAATAAGTGTTATTAAACCCTTTCAGGGGTGTAAATGAACACCTGTAACCGTGTCAAATTTGGACCCATATAAACTACTTTTAAAGGTGTTAAAGCACACCCCATTTTCTTAGAGTGTAGAACGGAGAATTCGATTAGTCGTGACAGTGAACAGGTGAGGTTATACTGAATGCATGTCAAAATGCTCAATTCTCTGAGCCATAAGGTAGCCACAGCTACAGAGTGACTCGTGAGAGGATTTCCTACTCCTCACGGCAGAACGTGCAAAGCGTTTCACCAACGATGTACATTACGCGCCAGTGTCTATTGAGCCGACAGTTTCTAATAAGGAAACTGATACCCAGCCTGATTTTGTTTTTGGTGAGGGCAAGCAGTTGTTATGCCTTTGTCTTTGACAAACTCCTTGGTTTATTGCTGCCCATCCTTGTCAAGCCAGAGCTACAGTTGAAGTGCAGACATGATGACATCCGACATTGAATACCCTGACGAGTGATGTCATGGGGTATGGGAATCGAACTTCGCCTCAGCCCCCCCCCCTTTTTAATATATGTCAGCCTCTAGTTTCAGAAGTTCGACGCGCTATCCTCGTCGCATTTAAATTTAAAACTTACAAGCAAAATTCAAATCTATGAAGTTAAATCGCTTCGCATGCACTTAATTCGATCACTCATCTTTTTTATCTGAATCAGGCGCGATATCAGTGCGACAATGTTCCACGTTACCTATTAAATTTTAAAGCGAATAAACAAATTCTTAAACTCAGAATTCAAACTGCTTTGATCTAGACAGGGTTCGAACACATAGTTTACTGACCTGAAGTCACACTCTAAGAAATGGAAGTGTTAAAAAGGTGTTAAAACGGTGTAAACACCGTAAAAACACCCAAAAGGGTGTTTTATTACCTTGAGTTTTTAGAGGCCAATTTAAAGTGTAAATTCGGTGTAAAATAACACTATTAAAACACCGTTCGAAATTAAACATGAAAAATTATAATACTGCGGGTCTCTTAAATAAGGTCTTTCATTTATTTTTCATTAATGTTTTAAAGTCAATACAAACAGTAAAAAATTATTGAAAAACGTACTTGTTAAACCTTTTTTTAAAGATGATATTCATGAAAGAAAACAGTTTTATCCTTTAAATAAAATTAACAAAGAAATTGGTAATCTGGCGGTGTTGTACCTTCATAAAACTATGCTAAACGTGTTAGCAGAAGTAGATCATATTACAGCTCCCTAGAAGTACAGGACGATATAACATCGCTGTGCATCAGCATTGTCTCCCAGCACTGAAGGGAAGAGGGTAAATGCGAAACGCAGCGGCGAATTTGTTAACTAAACCAGAGGAATGATTTTGGCGCGAAAGAAATTTTTAAAAATTGGGGAAGCAAACGGAAGTAAGTGGTAGCCAATGAAAAAAGGTTTGAGAGAGAAGGGCGCTGAAGGAAACAAGTTGTTCCATACATAGTGTTGGGTTGTGAATATAATAGTAGAAGTCCACTTTATGTTTCCGATTTTAAAAAATAACTGGCCGGTCTGTAGGTATTTCGCTCCATTTTTAAAGACTTGTGTTGGAAAGGAAATTAATATGAATTCAGATGATCAAAATAGCCTTCATCATGCTAGAACATTTTTCATGCATTCCTAATACAGCACTGAGTTGCCATCGATTTAAAGGTTTTTAGCGGGAATAGTTGGACAGATTTATTACTAATTATAGTTTAGAAATTTGTTTTTTTTTTAAGTCTGACAATTTTTTTCAATGCTTTAACGTTTTCCGTTTGCGAAAGATGCTGGTCAATATTTTTCAGTTTTATAAAACGTTTTGGTCGCTTACGGTTAAGTGCTTTTAATATCACATAAATCGTGTTCAATGTGTCTTTCATTTGGGCATTGTAATTAAATACATTGATCCTAGGCCTTTTTCCTGATTAGCAAAAGAAAAATAAGCCATTCTAAATCAAAATTATAACGCGATAACAAGTTTCACACTAATCACGACACTGACAGCCATTACCATTAAGCGGAAATTCCGTAGGCTAACGTAACTCCAGATCCGGGTTAATGGGCCAACTAAACTTATGAAATTGAGCTATAGATGGCGGGCTTGGATGTCCTGGAAGAAAACGCTGTATATAAAAGCATAACCTACGTCCAGTACTTAAAGGGAGCTGTAATATGATCCACTTATGGTGTTAGGCGACACTCTTACAGGTGTTAAGCGATACTCTTAAAAAACGAGACTAGGTTAGATACTGGCCTCACAGTAGGGCCAGCTTGAGAAGCCAAAGTGGGGCACTTGCTTTTGTGACATGTTTTATCATTATTTTGAGAAAAATTTGAGTACTAAATGGATTTTTTTTGTAAAATATGTAGTGCAAATTAGATTAAACGCGTTTCTGGTGCTCGAAAAACTCTTAGTGAAAAGAGATTATTAAATTTAACAAGAACGTCTATATCTACTGCTTGAATATTATAGCCTCCAAAACTAATTTATTACCCTATGCATTTGTACGAATTGAAAACTTTCTGCCTTTTTCAGAAGTTTATAAACCCGTAAAAATTACTTCTTGTGCAACAACCCTCGCCTAAAGAGGTATAGTTCTGCTTGTGAGAACATTCCTCCCTATAGGTGATGAAGTTCTCTCAAGATGGAACCCTGCTATGAATATAGCATTGATTGCTAATAATACTGCGGAATGGCGGATATTCAAAATTTAATTAAACCGGAAAACCATACTCGATATTTGAGTTATGCCTCATGAGTGGTCAAAATGTAGCTACTATAGTGTTTTTTACGTCATCGGTTTTGCCCTTAAGTCTTGGAAAAGTACTAGAATTTCTACTACTATCCTACCAAATAATCTCCCACTCTTAAAGATGTTACGCGACACTCTTAAAGGTGTGAAGCGACACTCTGAGACTGAAAGGTGCTATGCCGCACCCTTGAAGGAGTTGTACAACACTAATATGAGAGTAAAAATTCACTTTCAGTGCGATATAAGAGTTAAAAAGGTGTTAAACTGCACCTCTGTTGCACAATTTTATACTTATCTTTGCCACCAATTGCTCAAATAAGTGTTATTAAACCCTTTCAGGGGTGTAAATGAACACCTGTAACGGTGTCAAATTTGGACCCATATAAACTACTTTTAAAGGTGTTAAAGCACACCCCATTTTCTTAGAGTGTAAGTGTGATTAAATCCCTTCAGGAGTGTAAATGTACACCTGTAACGGTGTCAAATTTGGACCCATATAAAGTACATATAAAGGTGTTAAATCACACTCCAATTTCTTAGAGTGCAGAACGAGTTACAATAGCACCACATTAACAAGTTCAAAAATGCGAAGACCTACAAAAATTTTAAAAGGAAGAATTGAAATTACAAACATCTGGATGTGATTCGAACACGCAACCTTCTTTTCTACAGTCAGACGCATTAATAGTGAGTCATTTGGTTGTTGGAGCTTTTAAAAATTTAAAACCCATAAGCCGAGTTCTAAAAGGAATGAAGAACAGGTAACGATATAAAATGTAAAATGGAAGTAACAATTTAAGTAAAATGAAAATATATGAAAAAATAATAAACATGGTTCAAAAGAAGTTCACACAACCATGTTAATTAAAATTAAGGGAGGATATTGGATATTCATCAAATATATTGAACTCCAACTTTACTAGAGACCTTGCAAATTTTCAAACCATACTCGCTAAGCACTCCGGCTAATTGCTCTAAGCTCGCCAATATGCGAAGCTGTTTTACTTTGGTTTTCTTAGAAATACGGCTTCGCGGTTTGTCTGCTTCCCGGTGTGCGTAGCATGGAGCAGTCTGGGAAATATCACACTTCCTCTGGTCGAAAACCAGTTTATTAATTGCTTGGACGAGTTTTTAATTCAAGAAGTGGGGGTTACTGGTCCTCGGGACGAGTTTATTAATTCCAAATCTATAGGAGAACAAAGGCTGGGACCAGTCCGGAGAACAGTTTTTTATTTCAAACCCTAGGGGGGGTGTCACTGGTCCCAAGGACTAGTTTAAAAAATATCCTTATTTCCCAGACTGGCATTGAGGTGAAATTCTACTGCTGAAATAATCATTTCATTATTTTTTACAGCAACCTTCCGGTAGTTTTTCCAATACCTTAACAATTAGATTTCACCCATCACTGGAACTCGAGGGAGATGAGATCAAAACTATAATATGCCGGTTTGGTACAGGTTCTCTCAATGTTGGATAAAAAACAGTAATATTTTAAATTGAGAAAACTGAAGAAAATGGAATGTAATTTTTAATATGAAAAGTAGCAAAAGTCAAAAGGTACATCAGGGTACGTAACCCTAAAATTAATAATGACCTTGTGGTTTCTTATTGTACTACGATTTTTTAAGTGAATGTGTAAATCTGAAAGTAATTTTATGAGAGTTGCTCTTGTTAACTGACATGTTTCTTTCCAATGTATTTATACTAATTAACCATATGTTTTCAAACGATAAATTCTCGAAGATTAATCGTAATTTTCTTCATAAAAAAAATCAAATCCATGACTTTCCAGTTCTTTTAAAGAATTAAATGTTAAAAACGCGACATAAACCTTTTTATGAATGAATTAAAAATTTCAAAGATTTTGAAATTCCTAAGCCTTATAAATACAAAACAGATAATATGAATGAATTAAAAATTTCAAAGATTTTGAAATTCCTAAGCCTTATAAATACAAAATAGATAATATGAATGAATTAAAAATTTCAAAGATTTTGAAATTCCTAAGCCTTATAAATACAAAATGGATAATAAGGTATTTGTGGAATGCAATTCTGAGGGAGCGGTAAAGGGCTTTATATAGCACTAGCTGTTACCCGCGGCGTCGCTCGCTTGTAACAAGAACTTCCATCAGAATGATAAAAAGAATGGGTAGATTTTACTGGTGACTAATATTTTTGTAGCACCCTAGGAGCGAAGGCACTCGGCGTTTCCCGTCGGGACATTTTTTATTACTTTTCACGCGGACATTATTCCATAAAGAAGGGTTTTTAAGTATTTGGCCGCCATTTAAAAAGATGGCAACAAATTGAACCCAAAAGACATTCATCCTTTCTATAGGTTAAAGGAAACCAGTGTACTAAATATTTGCGAAATCGGTTCAAAAGCGCGGACTTTGTTGCATAGTGAAGATTTTTTACATTTCGGGGCGCCATTTATTAAGATGGCGGCGGATTGGAAAAATCTTTCTTGGTACGCGCCTACTACTTATGAGTTACGTTCCTGCAAATTTTCAGCCTTCTAGGACAAGCAGTTTGGGCTAGGCGTTGATTATCAGTCAATCAGTCAGTCAGGGCTTTGATTTATATAGATATAGATTTTATCTATCTTGTTGGGGTTTTGACTCGATGTAACGTTTACGTATTATCCCCAGTAGCACATAGGCTCCTCAATACAATATTTTAACAGTGTGTAGGTTAGGTGCCTCAAAATCTTAGGACGAAAAATACATACAAAGGCCAGCCGGAGGATAGTAATTTCAACAGTCCATCATTATATGTCTTTCATTGGTCGCTTATTAGTCTTCAGAATGCTCTATTTTTAGCCAGCGGGTTCACATTTTTGTGGTTCACTCCGGTTGATATGTTGTCTGTGATAATTTGACTTCAAAGTCTTCATTTTAGTGTTGTTGCTGGGTATTAATATTATAATATTTTGAATCTTCATTATTCTTTTTTAGTCTGGTTATTTTACAATAGCCTTGATGTGATACTTCGAGGCTTCCGCATACTATATTTAGTCTGGTTGTCGGATATTACGCAGGCTGAGCTAAGTCAACTCTGCAGCATTGACATTCTACTCTTCTGATTAGACACAACGTCGATTGTGGTTCACTGCGTCTTAATTGTTCACTTTTCGTCTTCTCGTCGGATTTCCATTGACTGTGTTATTTTGAGTCTTTATTGTCTTTTCTTCGAAGTTTTTATCAAGCATTCCGCAGACAGCGAAAATTTTGTCTTCGAAATATTCATTCTAGAACATTTCGTGGACAGTTACTTTGAATATCTATCATATTTGGACTGTAGCTAGCAAATTGAATGTGCTAGTTCTAGTCCTTGATGCACTTGTTAGAGTCAAGTTATCAGGTGGTTGCCGATTATACATTTTAGACATCCAGTAGAATATTTCAAATATTCAATACTGATCCCTCAACACGAAACACCTTCAAAATAATTTATTTCATGATAAAATGTTTTCGGAATATGTAATTGTTCTTGAAAAAGCGTAGATATATAATTTTTTCAATTAATTTAAAGGGAATAGATCGATTAACAGTTATGACAGTTGATTGAATTAAATATTGATTAAGGATTGAGTGGATAAAAATAACTATAAAATATTGCAATATCTGAACTTCAGTCAATTGATAAACTTCACACATATCGGTATTGGTCCAAACCAAGGCGTTTTTTTATAATTTATCAAATAGAGATGTTATAAGATGTTATCAGAGAGCTTGATTTTTAATTATTGAAGTTTAACATTTCGAAGATTAAATTAGTTCCAATTGAAGTTCAGTGGTAATTTTAAGAAGACGGTGTTAAAATATAGTTAGGTTTAGAGATCACTTTCATTAATAGTTAAGGCAAGTGTATATTTACTTTTTTCAATATCTCTTTAAACTTGAATGCACTATTTTGTCATCTTTTCAAATATATTCCCGGGCCCCGTTATTTCAATCAGAGATTATCCTTCATACACGTATGTCGGCGGAGCCATTGCCTACTGTACAAGTTTATCGGCAACTAACCAAACAACAAACTTTCGCCGAAACTGTTCATCGTCATCGCTTCTCTAGGCTGGTAAGTACAACTAAAAGGCTCATATTTTAAAAGTGTTTCCCAAAAACGTTAGTAAATATCTCTTTAACTTCAATGTTATTATTGAAGGATCTGTAAAACTTTACAAGACGATCGTTTTTAAGATATTGAGGGCAACAACCAATATTTCTTTTCGAGACATTATTGAACAAAATTGATGTTGTCGGTGGTCGGTTTGTGCTGGGTAAAAAATACAAATGGGTATTGAAGTCGATGTCCATCTTTTAATAGTCAGCCTTGCTTAACCTCTAAAGTGTTCGCTCAATTATATTTGTCTTAAATGCTTCAATTGCGTTTGATTATTGGTTAAATTTGCATACTTTATATTATTAAATCCTTTAAATCAGTTCAAGCGAGTATTTGTCACTCTGATGCTGGTGAAGCTTAGCTACTGCGCCTCCTAAAGCACCAGTGTTTATGATTTATATAGATTATTCCAATCATTACAGAAGAGATGCATACACCATAGGTGGGGGTGGAAGCCACCTTGTGGCGTTATTTCCCCCGCGGCAAGAAACACCGTCAGATGCAGCGCATTTTGGCTACGCCTAACTTGTGTGGTGAACAGCGTCGTCTAGCGATGCCTCTTGACACGAAGGAAATAACCTACGAGGGTGTCATCCCGCCTGTGGGTTGGTTACTTTGCCAGTAATTAATGTAAAGGTCTGCAGAACTTAATTTCATGTATGATTGATTAGGCCTAGGCAGAATGATATCGTGATTTCTGGAGTCTGATTGGTCTATCGAACTTTTCGAAAACTAAACTTTGGCGCTTGAAAGAAATAGTCCAAGCACGGGCGGAACAATACACAACGCTAAATTCTCCTTTGGTTGAACAGCTACGGTCTAAAGGACATTCCGGTCATTTACCTCGGGGCTAGCAATTAATCATAAATACATTACAATCTGTATCCCGTCATATTTTCGTTACCCAATCTCAGAAACAATACTAGAAATAATGATTATTTTCTAATTCGTTCTAAGGAACACATGGCATGAAATACAGGTGACGTCACAGGCATAAACGTCAGTACTCATCGCAAAGGAATTGTGAAAAGAAAATTCTAGTTGTTAATTGATAAACTCATGCTAATAACGATGCGAAATTGAATTTCACCAAAAGATCCATTTCAAAAGTAAAATCTGATATTTGTACACATTGTTTTCATAGGGCGGAGCATCCGGTTTGTGAAGGTTGGTTGAAGGAGAGAGGAATAGAGTGGAAACCCCCATACCTATAGCGTTGCCTCTTTACCCCCACCTACGGCACCGTAGTCCTCCCAGCAACCTCAGCGGACGAAATTGTAAAGGACGCTCCCCCTATCTTAAAAATAAAAGCTAGTTCTCATACAAATAAAATACGCGGCAGCACTTAGCAATCACCTACCGCAGGAAGGGGCGTTCGCGAGGTACACTGGGAGAGATACGGTGCCGCATGTCGCCCTTCATCATTTCCAATCCATTTCACCTCCCTTGTCCCTGCCAACAGATATGGCTTCCAACATTAAGTTAAGTATAGCCCTATCTATAGCCCTTGGATTCACATACCACCGGATGTTAAACCTTCATCAAGCAGATGGTACTGCACACTCATTTTGAAAAGGTTCTATAGCGTAACTAAACTAGTTTCAGATATAATTAGTTCTTAGTTACGAAGAAATTCAATCGAAGAACTGAACCTCGTCGTTTTCTCGAGGTTTCAAGATGACCTTAATCAAAATGTTGTTATTATTAGCGATCACTTAAATTAAATGAGTAGGAGAAGCTGTGTTTTCGCTACGCTATATTTACTGTGTTAATTATCCCTTTAATTCGCGCTCCATTGTATTGTCATATTTATCCCTTCCCCTAAAAATTATTCATTTATAAACAACACACCTCCGAGTTGCACAACAATCCAACGCTGATCCGAAACTGTTCATGTTCATTATTTCCCTGGAGTCCAGACAGGTAAGTACAATTACAACGTAAAGCGGAATCGCGTTCAAAAACGTAAACTTCATATCTATATAGAGCTTGGAATTATCTATACACCTTATTTTACCTTTACCCGTACTTGAGAATTATCCACTTAAGTTAAAATTAATTATTAGCCACAACTTTATGTTATAAGTAATCACAAGAGAAAATAGAAGAGAGTATTATACTCTCTTCTATTTTTGCCTTTTTAGAAACATTTTGGACTCGAAAGCATTCAGATTTACAACTGTTCAATTCTTTACATCACATGATGTTGTTCAATGGCGTCTTCGTTATTTTGATGTTGGTCAAGCTGAGCTGCTGCTTGGAAGAGAGATACCGTAAGTATTTTTTAACTCGAATATCAGATCAATTTTCAAATTTCTAGTCATAAAACCTTAAAAAAGGTTCAAAGAAAAAATTTACTAATATATTTCCGTAAGCATTTATACAACAATGAATATGCAACGACAAAATCCCGAGTCTAACGTCTGTGTAAGATATGGGTTGGGCTTAGTTAAGACGACGTGCTGAAAATTTTATCTTAAATTTGAAATAGAAGCTAGTGACTGCCGGCTATTTAGAGCCAAGGCCTACGATTTCGCGAACGATTTTAATTTCGAGTATATCGAAAAGATCACCCGCACTTGTTATAATTGGATATAACAATTTTATATATACTTTCAAAAGTAAAATAAATTTTAATGAAATTAGGTAAGCCTCGGCACTTTGAGAGTTGTTTTAATTCGATGAAACAGACGCCAATTCAATTGAAACGGAACAACTCGCCAAAACTACGTTGAAAATAAACAAGACGGACAAAAAAAAAACGGTTTTTGCAAGTTGTGAGTAGTTGAACCTCAGACCATGGACAAGCAATTGAATAGGGCTAGATTTGCTTTGATAATAGCGCTGCGGCGGCAAGTGTCGCAAGTTTATCACCTAGTAAAATAGTACAATTGGGCGGTAAATTGCATGCTACGTATTTTTCAAAGCGGGTTGAACACGCCTTTGCTTGTTAATGGTTAGGTGGCCTGAGGTTGAACGCGGCTAAGATATGTCCAAACTAGGGAAACACTGCAAAGCATATAGGATACATTTCACGTTGATTGCAATATACATTACGTTTTTCTTTAACTCAGTTTGCAGCAAGGAAAATGGGGAATTCTGTACAAATAAGACGATGAAATGCCCGCTGGAAACGGACGTTGAATGCATCAAGGGCAGTGAAGTACATCCGACAACCATAGTGACCTTCTACTGTCTTTGTGTTTGCAAAGACGGCAGATATTGCAAGGACTTCCAATGTCCCGATAAAAATAAACCTTACCCCTACTGCAGCGTAAACGATCACGACCAGAAAACGACTAAACTGGACGAGAAATTAATCTACGATGGATTCTGCTCCTGTAGGTCACAGAAATAGTACTTCCCCCCTGTATTGCCCGGTTCTTCCCTTTAACTGATGATATACAATAACCCTTAATGAAAAATATCTTGTACTGTTAGAATAAGATTTAAATTGATTTAAAGCGTTCCACTAGTAGTATTAGAGTAGAGTACACTACGGTCGTTTGAGATGATACTTACATTAACAGACATGTGTACATTCGTAATAAATATTATATGACTTGTGACTTGATCGTAGTGTTAAGTTAGAACAATGGAAAATTTATGTATTTTGAAATAAACTGGTATGTGTTAAAAATATTTGCAAGCATTCATTTGAAGTTGATTAGAAAAGGGAATCCTTTCATGTTCGACAATCATGTACTTTAGGCTTGGAGGACAGAGATCAGTTGGAGTATTAATGTTCCTGGTCTACAATGTGCATAAACCACACTCTCCCATAGTGCCTCGCGCACGACGCCACCCTTTAGCATGGGGCTTGTTAAGCGGTGCCGAGTAGCGCCAAATAATAATGGAAGCTATACTTTTCGCGAATTAATTTCCATTTTTAAGACACATTGGGCTTTGTCGATTTTTTTTGTACCGTGCAACCCTGGCGAAACATCCAGAATGCTGAGAAGACTTCAGTCCCGTGGATGGTGGTACAGAGGCTACGTTACAGCTATATGGAGGTTTCTACTCTACCTCAACTCTTTTTTCCAAGCTTTAGGAAGAAATTGAATCCCGTGGCGAGTCCTGACATCTGAAGTCAAGCCGATTTATTTAAAAGTATCGCGTATTATGAAATCAGGACCAAATCGAACTTTCGCATTTAAAATAAATAGTCCAATTACCTGTAATTTAGTTCGAAAGTAGGATAAGATAGTAATATTTACAGCTGTCTTACGAAAGAAATTCAATGCTGAATGATGATGATGAAAGTTGCACAAAAATCACGTTGTATTAAGCATTTTGTAACGTTCATTTTAAGAGAGCGGTTTAAGGGTGGGTTTCTGATTGGTTGTAAGTAACGCTTTTAATATTCTGTTTACTGTTTTGAAAAAATTCCACAGAAGTATAATTCGGCCTCTTAATGTGTGGTTAAAATTTCAATGAAATCCATCCAATAGTTTATTATATAAAAAATAAAGTTTCTAAGCGTGGTTTTCATTCCCATAAAATTAATCACACCTTTAACAGAAACTTCACTGTTTGCCCTAACGAAGGTTAATTACCTTGAGTAATGCCACCTTCAACCTGATAAAATCGACGAGTCTAAATCGCTAAATTTAGTTATAATTGATCGATTTTGCTAAGCCATAGATTACCCATAACAGGTAATCTATATTAACGATTAGAGAAACCGATGTCGGGTAATTAAGCTAGATTACCGATGGTTGGTAATTAAGCTAGATTACCGATGGTTGGTAATTAAGCTAGATCACCTTTGGCTGGTAATTAAACTAGACTACCGTTGGCTGGTAATTAAACTAGACTACCGTTGGCTGCTAATTAAGCTAGAATACCGTTGGCTGCTAATTAAGCTAGAATACCGTTGGCTGGTAATTAAGCTAGAATACCGTTGGCTGCTAATTAAGCTATATTACTGGTTACCGGTGGCTGCTAATTAAGCTACATTACCGGTTACCGGTGGCTGATAATTAAGCTAGATTACCGGTGGCTGGTAATTAAACTAGATTTCAGACCGCTGGTATTTAAGCTCGAATACCGGTGGCTGGTAATTAAACTAGATTAACGGTGGCTGGTAATTAAACTAGATTACCGGTGGCTGGTAATTAAGCTAGATTACCGATGGCTTGTAATTAAGCTAGATTACCGGTGGCTGGTATTTACGCTAGATTACAGCTGTCTGTCACTCGAAGAGGTAAATTACTTCTTTAAATAACAAGATAACCGAGTTTTATCGGTTGCGACATTTTGTAAACACCTTACTATGAAAATTGGTTCATAAGATCTGTTCCATAAATTTGTCACTGATTACTGAGAGCTTGTCGTGAAGATCAGTAGTATATAAATAAGAGTTCTAGATAAGGGAAAATGGGGGTTCTTTATAAATTTTGCCGCCTCATAGTACGGCAGAAGCCGACAAAGTAGTACGGATTAACCGTATACATGAGTTAATAATATGTTAGCTCCCTATAAGTTACTCAGTCTCCATAGGCGTAATGTATCCAGCGATTTCTTCCCATTTCGCCCGCGCGGGAAAAAATCCGAATGTTGCGCCCTCTCTTGTCGAAAAAAAAATCCCGCTCGCACGGCTCCTCGACCTCGAGTCGTCGGCTGCTTTTTCACCAAGGGAATGTTTTAATCGTGAATGTTTATGTTTTAACAATTAAACATTAAATCATGGCGTTTGTGTCTTTACTGAGACAAAAAAGTGCAGGAACTCAATGCAACTTGCCGAAATTGATAAAGAATGCTAAAGATAAGAGTTGTTATTGTGACTTGAAACCAGAAAAATATACAACTGAGCTAAATCCAATCCACTGATCTCTTTTTCTGACTGTTTTTAACCGAGGCTACTGAGCAAAATATTCGGCTGCTTAAATAGCTCCGATATCATTGGCTAGCTTCCACTACACGCGCTTCCGGGTAAAAACCGGAAAGAAGAGTAAATAAGATTGTCGTTCACGTGGCGGCCGCAGAGCGTCGCATATAATTGGGACGCTGGCGGCGCGGGAGAAAACGCTGGAGTATAAAAATTAATTGCCTGAGTAACTTATGGGGAGCTAACATATTATTAACTCATGCCGTATACGAATCAACGAAGGGGATTGGATTTTCGCCGTTTGAGAGTACGTGGGAGACCGAATTAATTGTTTGGCAATTATCTGCCTAATCAACAGTAGTATCGATACTTTACGGTCCCCAAACCGCACAGTGGAAGGTAGGGTGGTTGGTGGATTGCAAGATGGCGGATGAGAAAACGGCTAAGATGGAGGGTTGTGTATAAGAACTTTCATTGACGCACCCGCTCTCTCTTCTGCATGTTCGTTTCTCGGGTACCGTAGTACAAACGATACAGTACAAACTACAAAGATGGAGTAAATTATGCATTAAGGAATAAACATAATTTTATTATGTTAATTAGATTAAAATTCGAATCATTAATTTCACCGGTATTAATCAAATTGGTAAGGGGTTGAATCCACGGACTGAATTGGGGGAATTATAACGTTACCCCTAAAACCCAGCTGGGAAAAATTATATTTACCCCTGAAACTCGGATCCATCGAATGTACCAGATTACTCTGGAAAAAATTAAAATTACCCATAAAACCCAGGTAAACGCTGTATTAATCCATGACGTTATTACCAGTAATGTACAGTCAAAGGGGTTCTAACTCAGATGTTATAGATGGTTTCAATAGTATTGATGGTATCAGTGTTATCAGAAGTATATAATACTTCTCTTCGAGAGAAGTGTACCACAAAGCGGGGTAAGTGTAACGTCACTCTTCCCAACATCGGATCATTTAGAGCAAGGTTACTAAACCGAATCACATACACGATAAATAGTTCCCACATCATTATTCTATTAGCGTTTAACTATTTGGCAAGACGCGCTTGTGCATTTTTGTCCCACGTCAAGACGAGGTTTGTGGGATGATTGCTGGGGATTTAGTGCCAAACAATTATAGAATTCACCTTACGGTGCGATGCCCATTCGTAGTTTGATGAGCGGGAAAGCAAACTAAAAGGATGAGCCTAGGAAGAATGACGTTACATAACTAAAGCATTAAGAGGATACAGAGTGTCATCCTTCTTCTATTATCCCCTTCTGGTGTTATTTATTCTTTTCTCTGACGTCATATTTTGTTTTTCTCGGTATCCACCCTGCCTTCCACTGTGCTGTTCTTGTACCGGCAAATATCTAATACTGATGATTAGGCAGATAATTGTCGTACAATTAATTCGGTCTCCTTCGTACTCTGAAACGGCAAGAATCCAATCCCCTTCGTTGATTCGTGTACGGTTAATCCGTACTACCCTTGTCGGCCTCTGCCGTACTATGCGGCGGCAAAATTTAAAAAGAACCCCCATTTTCCTTTCTAGAGCTCTTATTTATATACTACTGATCTTCATGACTGATTAGAGACTGCTACGAAAAGGTGTTATTCGAAAGGCAGTAATAACCTGCTAAATATGGAATTTCTAAAGTTGACCCGATTTTAACAGAAGTACTATTTATGCAAAGCATTGAATTTCTACTCTTATTTATTGTCATCGTTAGTTTTAATATTTCACCTTTGATCTTACTTGAATTTTTAATGATGGGTTTATTTTTCTTATATTTTTGTACACTAAGCATTAAAAATAAATATTTTTCATAGCGTAAGCAACGTATGCCACCTATCAAGGTTTGTGACGATGATATCGATCGGGATTTCGAGAGAAAACGGAATGATTAAGTTTGGCAGTGTCACACAAGGGGCCATCTCTACGAAAGGTTTTTCCTATTTTTGCAAATATAGCGCTAGGTTGGCGAAAACCCCATTAACTAATACTCATGATTGTGCAACTTATAAAGTGGATATACTCATTGTCTCTTTATAGGTAAGCGGTGATAGAGAGAAGAGAAGAGACCGCTTTTCAGCAACGATTTGATGGCCTTTGCCATCTAGGTAAAAATTTACTACATTTATGAAACACGTTATATAATTAAAATTGACATACCATTAATCTTAATTTAATAACTAAGATAATATAAGTAATATTTATAATATTAATTATGTCATTAGTTACCTAATTTTCTCTTGAAAACTTACGTCTTTTTAAACAGATGTCGCTAGAGAGCTTACAAGGAAAATAATAATACTTGTTCCACTATATTTTGTAATAACGCCAAGTCAAACGAGATAAAAACGCGACGCCAAACGCTTGAGAAATTGCTTCTAAATATTTCCAATGAACTCCCTCACCTCTTTCTCTTTCCTCCGCTTATCTGTATTAAACCATATCACCAAACAGACTAATAGCTTGACTTCGCTTCGGTTTATACTTATTTTCGAATTTGCCACGTTAATATTAATTTAAACAAATTTATAAATGAACAATAAGAAATATCCATTTTAGTTGGTATTTCTGTGATAAATTATTTATTTGAAATGAAGGTATTATGTTAAGATCTTTGAAATAGTTTTGGTTTGTTGCTGATATATGCGAGAATGAATAGCCTTTAAGTTGCCAGGCAAGCCCCTTTAGCGGTATGCTCTGGCTTCTCCTCAATCGCCTTAATCTTTCGCCTTTTACTAAAGATTACCGTGGGGAGGAGCAATATAATGAGCCTATAGGCAATTTTTGAAGACTTCACTTTCGAGTGAAGTTACTTTACAATCTAAAATCAAATACACACCAAATTTATGATTACCCGAATAGATTAACGAGCACTTAGCGAAACGAAAACTCTCTGGGGTTGTTAATAGTTTCGATTGCATACAGAAACGAATCGTCAGATTACATACCGTCAAAAGCCCAAAAAGAACGGAGCAGAAGCGTCAACATCCGTACAAAGCGTGGTTACATCTGCTCGTCAGAAGCGAGGATAAAGCGGCGAGCTACGACAATCGTCTGTCCTCCAAATTGAAGGCTTCCAAAAATTGTTCACACAAATGTCCTGTTATATCCTTGTTGAACTTTTTTTTCTTAATTATTTCAAAATTTTTTATCTTCGTAAAATTTTTAACCGATATATTTCTAAGAGAATAATACCCCTACGTCATAAAATTGTATTTAAAAAGTGCATTATATATTAAAATTGTCCTTTAAATAAGTAGTCATAACAGTATTATTAGCTTAACCAAGTCATTCAATGTTTCAATGAAAACTCATAGATGGCAACTTAGTCTTCGCAAACGATTTGTTTTATCAATAGTAAAAATAATATGAATAAGTATTGAGGTTACGTTTTATAGTGTTTTGCTATCTTCTTTAATTTACGGTAGTAGTTTGGTCGGGGCTGTTAACAAAATAATATCACTTGCAAATAATCCAATTATCTTTGATCAAATCAGGGTCAAGTTTTGAAACTACCAAAATAGGAAAAACAAATGATAATAATCGTAAACTTAATCCAATTTCAATTATGACATACTTTTTTACAAGAATAGTTATTTTAGGCCAGTTATATTTCAGTTTCTAGCCATGCATCGTAGTAGTAGTAGTTTTTCGCGGTTTGGGATGAGCTACCCGAAGAAATGGTTATTTTATGCCTTTGGCAGTATAAAATTTTTCGTTGGTCATTGAAGGGAGAGTGAATGTGAGAGAATTGTGGTGTGGTGATATTTTTCGTTCGTGTAGTTTAACTAGAATAGTTATTTTTGGCCAATTATATTTCAGTTTTTAGCCGTGTATCGTATGCTGGATACGATGGGGCCATTAGTTTTTCGTGCAATGGAATTAGTCGGTGTGGTCCTGTGAATGTGGGGGTAATAGTGGAGCTTGTTTTGAGCGATCGTATAGATTACCTTTTTTAGCCACATCGTCCATCGTAGATATACGGTGAGGCTATTAGTTTGCCCCACGAGCCTGTGGTGGGGGTTGTGGTGGTGGTGGTGGTGGTGGTAGTAGTTGTTTTTCGTGGTTTGGGATGAGTTACCCAAAGAAATGGTTATGTCAGAGCTAACCGAAGAAGTGGTTATTTTATGCCTTTGGCAGTATAAAATGTTTCGTTAGTCATTGAAGGGAGAGTGAATGTGAAAGAATTGTGGTGAGGTCATATTTTTCGTTCGTGTATTTTAAAAGCAAGGAATACTATATCGGGCCCACAACACACCCCATCCCCTAGTGTGGGCCCGATATAGTACTCCTTGATAATAGTAAGTTTAAGTATTGCATTTAATTGTACAGGTAAGGTTAAGCTTTTTAAATTGTGGTTTACGTTTGCTCGACATACTTAAAACTAGATACATAGGATTATAGTATTGCCTTAATTTAAATGGAAGGTTTAATACTCCCTTTAAAGTTCCGGTCACCCGCACACAATTTTTACGCTTTCAATCCCGCTCCCCTATTTCAAAATTCAAAGAAATCGAGGGGAATTTTTAAAAAGCAAAAGCAAGTATTTACCGACGTTATATTTTGAATGGTATTAAGGCGGTGTTTATTATTAGAATTTACGTGTATTTCACCACAAATCGAGAAGAATTTTAAAAGAAAGTACTAGCTTGGGGACCCAGATATTACATTATAACGTAAGTAAATTTATTGAAGTAAGGATTAGGGGTTATAATTTTTTGTTTGGGCATCGAGGGGCCATTCACTATGATTATATGTACTTCTTTTAATGGGTATTTCGTTATACCACTGTTAAAGGATGCGCATCCTGGGGGTACTCACTCACGTTTTCCGTTCGTGTCACACTATAATTATAACTGAGGTAAAAAAAGTCAATTATAATTTTAAAACAGTAGCGCATCGAGGGTCTATTCACTCAAATTTTCTGCACTCCTGTTAAGTATGGTACGATGTGGCTGCTATTACGAGCCTTTGAGTCTTCTTGTTAACTTTCCTTATTTCAGATTTTTGGCAAGCGGAGATATGCAGGTGAGCATATCGTATAGCTACCGATTAAGAAGAACAACTGTTACAAACATAATTAAGGACACGTGCAACGCTATTTGGGAAGTGCTTGTTCCTATGTATGTTAACAGGAATACATAGATTTACTACTTGGAATCTTTAAGAGGCCATTTTATGGGCCTGGGTGCTTGACTGAAAGAGGAGGAGGTGTAGAAACCGTCACCGTTGACGTCATGCGTAATTTATTTGATCTTAAAAACCACGTGACATTGACGCATTTTGCGACCTGCGCCGCGACTCCCGCGACCTATGCGCGGTGAACCCGAATGTAAACATGATACGCCGTCGAACGAGTTGACCTAGGATTACGTTCCAAAAAAAGGAGAAAATACTTGGAGACTTGCTTTCTGTTAAGAACTCGATATTACTATTCTCACAGGGTGGAGTAACGATTTTATTCCTTCCACTCTTCACCAAAGTTATACAAAAACAAAACATCAGTATCTCTATGCAAAGGCTTAGGGTTTAAGAGGAGGTCATCTTTTTTCGAAATTATTATAGCATTCGTTTTCAATACTGAATTTCGAGCTACACTAACTTCTAAATCGTCGACTTTAGTTACAGTTAGAGAAATTTCCGCTTCAAAAAGGTCGTTAATGTCAAACTGTTCCAAGTTCTCGCACTTCCCGAGTCCCTACCATTTCGGAGCCGAAACTGATGCAGACGACAGCTTAAAAGGTCATGATCTCGATCTGTCCCACACATTCGCATAACCAATAAGACGCGAGGAAGGAGGAGCAGGAGGTTTAAAAGTTTTTGGCGCTTCCCCTCACAGTCAATCAGTTATTTGTGTGGTGTCTACGGCCTCTTAAAGATTCCCAGTAGTAAATCTATGCATTCCTGATGTTAAGTTGCCTTCTTCGGTAGAGGAGTGGATCGAAGTGGTGAAGACTCTGAAAGACAATGGAACTTTACAAATTGTATAGGTGCTATTGACGGTAAACACATGCAAATAGCTAAACAATCTAACTCGGGCGCAATGTTCTATAACTACAATGAGACATTCAGCACTGTGTTGCTTGCTCTTAGCGATGCACATAATAGATTTCTAATGGTGGATGTGGGCAGCTATACTGTTAAAATGTTGTCCAAAATTGGATATAAATAGATCCAAACGGCTGACTCTGAGACAGCACAGTTTTTCGTCTGTCCCAAAAAGGGACGATCGAATAATAAGCAGGTTTGGAGTCTCATCCACAATTTGATCCAGAATAATCTATTAAGGGATCAATTATTATCCAGAAATGGACAGGTTATTACCCATATTTTATGCAAGTGGCCAAAAATATACTTGTATCCTCCCAATATTGGACTAATATCATGCCGATATTTGACTAAAATCAAACCCACATTGAACAAATTTTTTAATCGATATTCGACTAATATCAAGCTCATACTGGACTAATATCGAGCCCATATTGTTTTAAAATCTAACCTATATACATTGGACAAATGTCGAACAATATTGGACTCACATGAAGCCAATATAGATGCTAGATTTTTTACTTACCAAGTAATGAATGCAATTGAGAGGTTCCGTTCTCGATGTATCATCTGTCGAGGTAGGTGTGTGTGTGTGTGTGTTTGTCTGTCTGTTTTTACACCCCAATGGATTGCGTTCGCAGATTCCTAATCTGAACAAATGGGTTCTCAATTTCCGTACCGTATTCACAGTTCACGGAATTATGGAAAACTGCAAAACTGTACTGCTACAGGTACAGGTACAGATACAGGTACACTGACCACTATTCTCTTATCCGTCATCCCCAATCTTACTACACCATTTTATGGTCTTTTAGACTCTTGCGAAAGAGGCATGCTCTAGGTGTCAAACGTCAATAATAACTAGGTTTAAATGATAACAGGAAAAATGACTCTTAAAACGATACAAATTGAAGTATGATAAGTAACTCTCGATAAAAATAAGTGTAATAAATTTAATAACATATTTGAGATAAACCTCTCTTAACCAAAAAATCTATAGTCAAAGTTTATATAGGACGAGTAACAGTAGATTTTCTGGAATATTAAGAGATATAGCAAACTATCTGTGCAACGAAGGAGCAATTCCTGGACAAGTTGAGGAATCTAACAAACAATAATTTTAATTAGAATTAAATAAGAATTGAACATTTCTACTTTTATTGAGTTATTGATGATATCTGTATTAGAATTTAAATATGACGGTTAAAGAAATTAAGGAACTTTTGACAGGACTATCCGTATCATAATTACTAGTAAAAAGACAAATCAATTTCAACCTACTCAGACAATTCTGTTTCATAAAATAGTTTTTCTTCTTGAAACCTTAAATTGATTTGTTTTTCCTATCACGTTTTCCATATCTAAATAATAAACTTTTGAAATATAACACATTTGATTCATCATTTTTATCTTGTTTTTCTCTAAATTTTATTTGCGGAATCCCAAAACGAGATCATTTTGTAATTCACATTGTTGACCTTTTTTAGTTATTAGGTGGTTTTGTTAGATCACACTTTCGCTGGGCTTGACTAGTTTTGTTCATGGTTCCAGTCGTTTCTATTTCAGTGTTATTGTCAAAAGTCTCTTGTGTAAAATCAGTTACATCAAGGTCCCTGTAGAAAGATTGAAACTAAGATAAACCCTGGATTGGTTTTCAAACTTTTAATGAATTTCTGCTGATAAATATGAAAAAACATATCATAGTTAACTCCATTGGCCATGTTATATAAGATCATACTTGCTTCATTGTCAATCAGCTGACTGAGCTCTGACTCCTCAGCTACGTTATCAACTTGACCTTGGACAGTTTCCATACTTTCAGGTGCGTTTAAATTCCTGAAGTTTCTAATGAGATTGGTCACTGAAATTAATACATTACTCAATGAGTAAAGAATTACTACCTTCGCGGCTCTACTGTTGTGCCCAAAAATTCATCCAAAATTTAATATAATTTCCACTTCGGTCAGGGTTCGTACAAAATTTTTGGAATGAAATTCCCTGACTTTTCCAGGTTTTCCCTGACAAAATTCCACAAATTTCCCTGACCATTTTCAATAATGTACATGGCGAACATATATGAAAACCAATCTAATTTCACTAGACTCATTTTTGCACGAATTATTGTTGTAAATAACTAGAGCGAGCGAAGCGAGCTCCGCAAATTTGGGGCTCTGCTCAAGTCTCAAGTCACCCTACTGTTATCCAGACTTTAAAAATTTCCCTCCAATAAATTTTTCCCTGACATTTCCCTGACTTTTAAGGTCCATTTTTAATTTCCCTGACCTTTAAGGTCCATTTTTAATTTCCCTGACTTTTAAGGTCCATTTTTAATTTCCCTGACTTTTCCCTGACATTTTAGGCCCAATTTCAACTTCCCTGACTTTTCCAGGTTTTCCAGGATTTCCAGGTCGTGTACGAACCCTGGGTATACAGTAACATTGTCAATTCCAGCTCCGCTGGATTTCTTTAAAAGTCAATAGACCAAGAAAAATATTCGCCTATTAGCTGTTTTGACCGCAATACACACCATCTCGAGAGGTTCAAAAGTGTGGACCTTCAAGCTTGGTCAGATAATTTGGGCAACTTAGTTGAGCATTTTATACTAGTAACCCTATGACTAGTTGGCCGTCAAAAACAACGTTTTCCGAGGCAGGGAAATAAGGTTTTAAGTATTTTTTGGATAGAGGAGACGGGTTGCGACTGTTCTCGTAGTATTATAATATACTCTTGAGTCATGTAGAGCTGTATTCCGGTGTGTCCGAGGCTTAGCCTCTACTTTGAAACTGATAATTAACAACTTAAATAACAATATATAAAAGGTGCTAAGCCTTAACTGCGTTGTTGATAACAACAAGAACTTTAATCAGACGACAACTAAATATTATAAAATAAAAGCTTCGTAGTTGAAGGATTTCAAGTAGAATCGAGAATAATATGAACCAGACCGAACTTTCTTGGTCTATTCCCTCCGCAACTTGAGATATCAGTCTCTAAGCCCTTTCCATTTCGTAGTAAGTTCGGTTTCTAATGATATGAATATTAATAATGTTATCCACGAAACGTTATACGAAACTTACTTGTACATTGTAGCATAGTTGGGATGGAACTCATCCTATTATCTTTCATTACAAAATCTTTCTAGCTAAAGTGGTTCTTATCTCAAAGATATGGTTGCGAATCCAATTTCTACCACCAGGGGTAGATTTAATTTTAGAAGTCGGAATATTAGAATTCAGTCAGACTCATAACGCAGTATAGAGCCCCCCCCTCCAACACATAACTATAAGATTAAAATATCTTATTGGCTCACTTAAACTACGTTTGATAATGTTACTGACGGGGACGGCGAAAAATACGTAAAGCCTTTTGGTATCGTTCCTTTCAACCGAATTCCTAATGGACCGAAATCCCATTCGACCGAATATCCCGCAATGATTTTAGATTTCCAGCCCAATGGCTATATTCCCGATGGACCGAAATCCCAATCGTCCGAATATGCCCCTAAAAAATACATGAATATAACTTGAAACACTGTAGCCGTCAGCGATTCGGTGGTGTAGTGGATACGATGTTGCACTGCGAAGCGATAGGTTGTTGGTTCGAATCTCCGAAAGGTATGTTAGTAATATTAAAAGTAAATGTTTCGTGATACTAATTAAAACGCTCACTTTCATTCCTTTCAAGGCAAGAGATATATAGAATTAATAAACATATTGTGCTTAAAATGAAGTACAGTCTTAATGGTAGTTCTAGATCCATCAATGTCTTTAAATTTTAAATTAAAATTTTAATATTTTGGTTTCGGGTGGGTTGGGTTAGGTTAGGTTAGGTTAGGTTAAGTTAGGTTAGCATAGGTTAAGTTAGGTTAGCATAGGTTAGGTTAGGTTAGTATAGGTTAGGTTAGGTTAGGTTAGGTTAGGTTAGTTTAGGTTTGGTTTGGTTTGATTCCAATAATTCGTTGACACCTTTTCCAAAATATGCTCCTTTTAATTAGCTACCACATTTTCCAAAATATTCTCCTTTTAACTAGCTACCACCTTTTCCAAAATATTCTCCTTTTAATTAGCTACCACCTTTTCCAAAACATTCTCCTATTAATTAGCTGCCACCCTTTCCGAAATATTCTCCTGTTAATTAGCTGCAACCTTTTCCAAAACATTCTCCAAATAATTAGCTGCCACCTTTTCCAAAAGATTTTCCTATTAATTAGCTGCCACCTTTTCCAAAATATTCTCCTATTAATTAGCTGCCACCTTTTCCAAAAGATTTTCCTATTAATTAGCTGCCACCTTTTCCAAAATATTCTCCTATTAATTAGCTGCCACCTTTTCCAAAATATTCTCCTATTAATTAGCTGCCACCTTTTCCAAAATATTCTCCAATTAATTATCTGACATCTTTTCCAAAATATTTCTATTATTGCTAATAAATTGTTCGTGGTAAGAGGCGGGCTTTTAATACTCATATAAATAATCTTTTTACCTCCAAACAGGGTTGGGTTGGGTTAGGTTAGGTTACGTTTGGTTAGGTTAGGTTAGGCTAGGGTAGGTGAGGTTCGCCGTAATTAAAACGTAGTTTAAATAAGTGCAGTAATACATTTTCAACTCACATTTATTTTAACAATAATAAGTTGTGAAATTAAAAATATATTTAATGCAAAACCACACAGTATGTCTTCTTCCAGTTCAATAGAATTTCGGTCCAATGGGACTATAATAAAACCGCACCTTTGGCTACGTTCGGTCGAATGGGACCCCAAAAAAACCCCCCTTCTGTCGAATGGGAATTCGGTTCAATGGGACCAAAGCATTCCTTTTTACCTCTGTCACTATGACCCGCCTCTTCTTTCATACCCCTCCGTTCCGTGGAAGGGGGTCCGGGACTATGACGAGCGCCCAGATTACTCTGTTCTCCATTCCTACTTCTAAAATTAAATATATCCCTCCTACTAAAACTTCAGAATCGAGGTTTATCATTTTGAAATTATGTCACAAAGATGAACTGATTCAAAGCTACGAAACAATTGGATGAACGATAATAATAAGTTCCAAATGGAAACTCGATTGAATATAGCAGACCACGGAGACCACGTGGTCCCATCAAACCTCTTGACTCGTATACCGCCTACTATTGGTTTCTGTCTACAGTGGGAAAAAACTCTCACAGATAAATCCGCAAAAAATTGAAATAGGACCCACTATGCAGAAACGCAAAGTTCGCGAAAAGTGAACTGTTTTTTCTTTTCCACAAAAATATGCGAAAATCGTCGCAAATTCGGCCAGTGAAAACCTGATGTTCGACGCCAAACCGCATATTTCGCCAATAAAATAGTAAACTTTTTACCTCTCCGAGTGACAACGACGTCACTGAGAGGTATTACACTGGACGTGTCCGTCTGTCGGGGTGTCCGTTATTGTGTCTGTCACCGCGTTCGCAGATGGCAAATCAGAGCAAATCTGTTCGTGGAAAGCAATATCGGCTTCTACTCCATTATCATCATTAGGGCTATGATTTACGCGGCGATCGGCTATGGTTACGAGAAACAGCCAGCCTCCCAATGGCAGGGCTTTCACCAAACTCTAATAAAATATCATTCAACATATCCACGTTGAACTCGTTGAGAGAAACCATTTTTCATGGAGCCAGTTGTTGCCTTGGCAACAACAGCAACATAAGACAAACTATGTTTGGAAGCCACTGTAGGAGTTTCAATAGCCCAATCAGATGACTGGAAAATAATTAACGTCCTGACGAGTATAAATCACCGCTTAGAGCGAGATTAGGTCTTTCTCACCCCACACATCGCAGCATAAGCTATAAGTTTTTTTTACCATTCCAAGGGGTGTAAATTAGTGCTAGACTTCAATTAAAGTTTCATAAAATTTAAAGTGTTAAATAAATGACCTAGCTTAGATGTTTTTGTCTTTCACTTAAAACATTACTTGGTTCTTGTTATTGTCATTTTAAATATTAATCTAGAATGTAAAGACTACTTTCTCAGTGATTAATAACGCCCACTACATTGATAAAAAAGTCCGCAATTTATCCTGTTAATCACCAAGCGCGAAGACATGTTCACTTGACCATGATTATTCAGAACACTCGGTTTGGTCATGAACTTTCAAGTAAACATAACCCAAAAAGATGAAGGTCCTTATATGTTTCTGAATCTGGTAACTTTTACCTCTCCGAGTGACGACGAGGTCATGAAGAGGCATTACACTGGACCTGTCTGTGTGTCTGTCACCGCGTTCGCAGTTGCCAAATCGTAGCAAACGTGTTCTCAGAAAGAAATTTTTCGCTTCTTCTCCCATCGTTAGGATTAAGAAGTACGCGGCTATCGGCTAGGCTTGCGAGAAACGTCTAGCCTCCCCACGGGGCCACGGCAGGCCATCCACCAAAGGGTCACACAATTGCGGGTTTTCTTACCATTTATTTTGAATCAATCGCCTTATATACCCTAAATTTCCAAAAATTATTAAAGAGGCATAAGCTGGAATTGAAACGTCAACAATAGCTATGTTTAAATGATTTAAGGAATAAGGCTTCTTAAAACGATTTAACTAGAACTCAGGTAAATTAATGACGATCAAAATGATTAATATCAATTATATCAGAAGTCCTGGAAAGTCCATTAAATTAGCCTAGGAAGTAACCTAAAGCGGGGTTTGGGACTCCTCTCTCTTGTGTAGCAATACTGAAGAAGGGTGACACACTCGCCACCTCGCGATAATTTTTCTCTGATATCCGGTTTAGGTGCGAGTCGTACGCCAAAATTTGCCCTATTGAGAGAGAAAATATATTGGCTGAAAATGAACACTGTATCTCTAAAGAGACCGGAAAACGCCACTTTCACTGTAAAACCGAGCCCTCTTTAGCATAGAATCCGGAGAAGGGAGGGGGGGGGGTGAATTTGGAACAGTAAAGGTCATTCAGTTTTTTATGTTTCTTCATAAACCTAATGAAAAAAAAACTATTTAACGACCGTGGCCGTTCCTTTTTTATTTTTTTATAAAGCAAACGATCTTCAGCGTTCATGGGCCCCGCTCACGTCAAGAAAGACTTCCTACAGAGGAGCTGGAGAGTTTTAACAGAAAAGGGGAAAAATTTAACCCCCTATCCATGGAGTTGGAAGGAGTTCTTACCCCAGCAGAGACGTACGCTATGCCAGCTATTGTAATTGTTTACTTCCTTGGCTAATTTAATGGACTTCTGATACTGTGATTATATTATGAATTGTATATTTTATAGTTAGTCCATTATAGTTGATATCTATTGTATCTTTAGACCATGTAAATCGACCTCAAATATCTTAGCCCACAAACTGAGTTTCATTACGACGCCGAATTCTTTTTAATAAAGGAAGTAGTATACCTTAAATCTAACAGCGTGGATGCTCTAACATAACGTCGTCTCAGTCTGACGTTTTTAAACGTCTTTGTGGAAATGTTCTACGGATGGAAGAATATTTTAAGCTCCCTTTTTTTGAAACTCCAAAGCTAAGCAAATTGAAGTTAATTCAAGCAAACACCCTAAAGGAAACTGCGTACCCAATCTTTTTAATGATGTTCCGCCTTATTTCCATTTTCTTGTGCATTATTATATTTCTGTTGTCAGATTAGATGATTTAGAGAGGGAGTGTATACAAATAATATGGATCTAGAAAATACCCAGACCCAATACGATAGCCAATTATTTCTAATATTGACACTGGAAATTAATTTGGACCAAAAACAACGCCAACTAATTTGGAGTCTTAAAGCATTGATTAAGGACTCAATAATTATTCGCGTAAAAAACGTACTTTATTTCTCGCGTGTAAAAACTCGCTCGTTGCTCGCTTGAATAAATGAACTTAATTCTTTCGAAATTGCTTTTTGAAATATAGACTTTTGGGAAAAGTTCCATGCAATGACTTAAATCACGCAGTTACGTTGAATACAGCAGGACTCATAGTTTGAACTTCTTTCATAATTGATTAACTCATTAAAGGGAGGGTGAGAAGGAAAATCAATTGGTTTTTTATCGAATCTTCTACTAATTACAAGACCAGCCTGCATAGTGAAACATTTAGGAAATACCTCCGAATGATCTAAAATTTAAGTTAGGTTCAGATTTTTAGGATAATTTTAAATAAGCCCCTCCGACCAATGGCATAACGCCCTGCCTTTTTCTTAACCAAATTCTCGTGACACTCTCCATGTCTCGCGCCACGATTGTCACATCGCAATTTTTATGAAATCTCGAGATACATTTCCTTCGACACGGAGCGTTTGTTAATAAAAAGGCAGGGTGTTACGCGATTTGTCGGGGGTACTTATTGTAATTTTACAATCATTCGGTGTTATTTATTTGATGTTTCACAATGCAGATTGGACTTATAATTAGTAGAAGAATCTATAAAAAATCACTTGATTTTCCACTTCACCCTCTATTTAAATCAGGTCGAACCAGAAAAGCTTGTTTCTATATTTTTGTTCTTATTTGCATGGCTTAAAAGCGGACAAAGAAACCTTTTTGCATCACGCGAAGTTATTGAATAAATCTTTACCTTTTAAAGTATTTTTCTGGCCCACGGCTTTCTCAATAGCACGCAGAAACATATGAAGAATAGACGAAGCTCTTTCGCGGCCTCTCATTTATCCCTATACATTGTATTTTATTCCCGAAAGCAGCGTCGTTTAGCGTACAAAACGTAAGAGAAAATTCATGCATTTTAAGTGTTTATTCCATGCGACTCTTATCAGTTCTAGAGCGTTTACTCGAGCGTTCCCCGAGTGGAATAATTGACAAATTGTGTTATTTTCAGTGATTTAGCACTGCGAAATTAACCTTGCACTAAAGCTTCACTTTTTATCAAGGGTACAAAATATATTAAAGTAATTCAAGAACTGATTAGGCATACTCACTGATGAAAGATGGGCTCGAAAAGATGTGCTGTGCTCTATAGCTAAGTGAGTGATTTAGTTTTCTATGAGCGAGAACGCTCAAAATCAAGAAGCTTTTTAAAAGAAAAAGAAGTATATACTGACGTTATTTATACAATTATGTCGGTGTTTGCGACAACAAACCCCAGTTCCATTTAATAAAGTCATCTTTCACTTTTTCAATCGGTCACTTATAGCTAGATATTCACGTATTCTACAGGGCCGGTAGGCCCTTGTAGATATGACTTGATACCGTTTTGTAACGTTAAAGTAATATTCACCCGCTTTTGCTAATTTCCTATGGAGATTAACATGGGTTTTTCGTGATCTTTCCCCACCGCTAACTTAAAAACTACAGCGAAGTTACTTTTCGGAATTATCTTAAATTAACAATTAGGTATTCATGGTGTGCTATCAGCCAGTTTGATCAAAACAATTAAGTCTAAGTATGTTAATTTTAGTTAATTACAGAAGTACGGCTTTGACCATCGTGATTGGACATAATAATTAGCTAGATCTCTTGGAAAATTCAGTGTTACTACGTATCTGTAGTGTGGTGGTTATCACGTCCGCTTCACACGCGGAAGGTCCCAGGTTCGAGGCCTGGAAGATACATGTATTGACCATCGTGATTGGACATAATAATTAGTTAGATCTCTTGGAAAACTTAGACTTACCACGTGTCTGTGGTGTAGTGGTTATAATAAATATTTAACAATTATTTCACTTCACTTGGTTTAATAATGTGACATAGGTAGCGTACTTTTTCCCTACTTTTAAAACCATTAAACTAAGTAATATTTGAAGTTCAACAGATTGTAAAAAAAAGATGTTAAAAGCCACTGTAAATGGTGCTTAAATGCCTAATATTCCCTTAATACTTCCAAATAATATTAGTAAATGGCGTGAATTGATCATAGAAATGGGGTTAACGTACACCCTAAATGATGTCTCTTTTGGCACTGGAAAAAACAGCATATATGGTGTTTGAATGCACCATTATATTTTAAAATGTAAATGTATGACGGTAAAGCAAACATAATTATTCAAAATTTAATTACATTAAGACTGAAGTAACAGATATTGTGTAAAAACGTCTTGGTTTGGACCAAGGCCGAAAAAACAAACGATATGTGTGAGGTTTATCAATTGACTGAAGTTTCAGATATTGAAATTTTTTTCTAGTTATTTTTATCCACTCAATCCTTAATCAATATTTAATTCAATCTACTGATTTTACTGTTAATCGATCTAGTCCCTCTAAATTAATTGAAAAAATTACATATCTACGCTTTTTCAATAACAATTAATTTCATGATAAAATGTAATTGTTTTTGAAAAAGCGTAGATATGTAATTTTTTCAATTAATTTAGAGGGACTAGATCGATTAACAGTAAAATCAGTAGATTGAATTAAATATTGATTAAGGATTGAGTGGATAAAAATAACTAGAAAACAATTTCAATATATGAAACTTCAATCAATTGATAAACCTCACACATATCGTTTGTTTTTTCGGCCTTGGTCCAAACCAAGACGTTTTTATATAATCCCTTATGGAATGAAAAAATAAATAAATAAAACCATCAAATTCAACTCTATTTGAGTCTTTTTGGGTATGCAATATTAGGTTAATTGGAATAGGAGAACTGGGAATTGGGTTGAATTAGGTTTGGGTAAAAGGGAATTGGATGAAATGGGGGGAAGTAACCTTAATTAGTACCCAAAAAGTTATAAGTGCAATATGACCTTTAATTTCTCCTATATTTACGTACAAAATATAAAAACATTAATTGGCTAAAACATTTTTATAAGAAGATAACTATAGAGGCTTTTTAGACCAAATTACTGCAATAATTTACCGCCAAATTCCGCTACATTTCGGTCGAATGGGATTCTGTCGACTGGGTTTCGGTTGAATGGGTTTCGGTCGAATGGGCCAGGAGCATAAATGCGGTGTTTCGAGATAAAGGGAGCTTAGATTTTCATGTATGAAATCGTATGGAATCTGTTCTCGTAAAATCGTATCCATGTCAAATAATTATGGCGAACAAATGCAAACTGAGCTTTTAGAATTGATAAACCTCACACATATCGTTTGTTTTTTCGGCCTTGGTCCAAACCAAGACGTTTTTATACAATATTCCATTGAGTCTTAAAATTATTCACGTATCCCACCTTACTGTAAGACATAACGGGGAATAATTTAACACAAAATAAAAACAAATTAGTAGGGAGAGCTATTGGTGTAATGTAACACCCTTAAAACGAGAATATATTGGGAATAATTACATGGAAATTCGGTTCAATGGGAGGATAGCACATTTATGGCGCATCAAGTGTCAATTTAGAATTAGTATTAATGTTTTGTATTTTTTAAAGCTAGAGAAATGAATGACAGTGAAATTTTTGAACATCTTAAAACACATTCGATGTGAGTATTGATTTGGTATTTTTAGTGATTCAATGAGAAGACTAAAAATTTAAATTACCCAGAAACTGATTTGTATTTTTGTGGTCATTAGAGCTGCAAGTGTAAGGGAATATTTTTTGAAAATAACTTTTCGTTTTAAAACTTTGAAACCTTGCACGATAATTTAATATCTTTTAATATAACTCTCACCAAAGCTCTTACTAAAATTTCAAGAGATTCGAACCAGTGAAACTGAAGAAAATACATTTGAAGACTAAGCCAGAGATGTGAAATTATCGTAGTTTTTAAAAACGGTAATTTACCTTGTAAATTACCGAAACATTACCAGTAAATTACCATTTAAAATTTTGGAATAACAAAAATGACCGGTAAATTACCCTTTGTAATTTTAGAATAACAAAAATTACCGGTAAATTACCGTTTAAAATTTTGGAATAACAAAAATTACCGGTAAATTACCGTTTAAAATTTTGGAATAACAAAACTTAATGGTAAATTACCGTTTAAAATTTTGGAATAACAAAAATTACCGGTAAATTACCGTTTAAAATTTTGGAATAACAAAAATAACCGGTAAATTACCGTTTAAAATTTGGAATAACAAAAATTAACGTAGTTTATGGTCTCTTATATTTTCACAGGCTTATTATCGCGATAATTTACCGGTAAATTACGATTTTAAAATTACGGTAATATACAAATAGGCAATTTACCCGGTATTTGGTAAATTACCGACTCACATCTCTAACTAAGCCCTTTAATTATGACAACATTCCGTTTCAATTTTATGAAAGAGAAACTATTGAAACTTTGTACAAAAATAAAATCTAGAATAAAGCACTTTATTCTACACATCTCATAAAAAAGAGATTTGAGTCAATATTTTCAGAATTAGGGCCAAAAAACGGTGTTCCTTACATATGGCCATGTTAAAAGCTGATTCCTTCGATTTTTGGCTTAAAATGTATGACACGCGTTCTGTGGCCTATTGAACGGGCATCTATAGCGCGTGATGTTAAAGTGTGTTCGATTTGACTGTGCTAACCTAAGGTTAAATGATCACAATGAAACAGCTGGAGAATTTTTATAATTATAATTATCAGCTAGTTTCACGTGGTTTCAACCAATATTTAGCATAGTATGCTTTTATGCAATGCATTGTATTTTCCGACCAATCCACTGTAAGTAACGATTTAGTGAAATACTATATCATTATTAAAGAAATTGAGTTTGACAATTCCAGAACTAATTTATTTTCAAAATGACGTTTCTCAATTTCTCCCCAAAAAGGGACAGATATTGTACAAAAACGAGGATTTCTTCGCAGTCCTTAAAAAAACTGCATTTATCCACAACCCTTGGTGAAACAAGAAAACCTTTTCAAACCCACATAGGGCCAGAAATAAGAAATTTTATGTAAAGCAATTTGAAATTAAGTTTAATCGACATGAGGAATTTGGTTTTAATTGCGTAGTTCAAACATTTGTTATGATTGGGAATTTTATCAACAAAAACGGGGAGCAATGCGGAGTCTACCCATTCAACCGAATACCATTAGAACGAATCCCATTCGTCCGAAAATTTCTAGCCAGTATTTTAAAATCTAGCCCAGTGGCGGTTTTCTATTAAAAGGGAATATTTTCCCATTCAATCGAATCCCATTGGAACGAATTCCCTTCAACCGAAAGTTCCAAGCTAGTATATTAGTTTATTTGATTTCGAAGTGGTCTGCGTCCCACCGTGGTCTAGTGGTAAAGCGTCGGATCGTCACGCAGAAAATCTTCGTTCGAATCTCCATCAGGAAGGTGAAATTACTAAAATTGAATTATTAGTATAATCCTGAATAATCGATAATAATCGAATTTAATTTCCTTGCAGGTGCTGAATTTAGAAGGCGAGTTTATAATTCAGCAGTATTAAGGATTTCACAACGAGGAATATAGCATTGTTAGGTTGAGCTACAAATTGGATGTAATAGCTGGGTAATTTTATTTTGGTTTTATAGGTCAGGTTGGGTTATGTTAGGTTAGGTTAGGTTAAGTTAGGTTAGTAATATTTTATAAATCATTTAACAATGTTACGCCCTCTCCAAAATATTGATGTTTAGCTTCATTGACTTCTCAAATAATATGCCTTTTCCAAAACATTACTGTTATGTTAGGTTAAGAGGACGTCTCTTCCTCTTTGGAGCAGTTATACACTTCAAGTAAGTGTATTCTACAGGGCCGGTAGGCCCTTGTAGATATGACTTGATACCGTTTTGTAACGTTAAAGTAATATTCACCCGCTTTTGCTAATTTCCTATGGAGATTAACATGGGTTTTTCGTGATCTTTCCCCACCGCTAACTTAAAAACTACAGCGAAGTTACTTTTCGGAATTATCTTAAATTAACAATTAAGTATTCAGGGTGTGCTATCAGCCAGTTTGATCAAAACAATTAAGTCTAAGTATGTTAATTTTAGTTAATTACCGAAGTACGGCTTTGACCATCGTGATTGGACATAATAATTAGCTAGATCACTTGGAAAACTCAGTGTTACTACGTATATGTAGTGTGGTGGTTATCACGTCCACTTCACACGCGGAAGGTCCCAGGTTCGAGCCCTGGTAGATACATGTACTGGCCATCGTGATTGGGCAAAAGAATTAGCTAGATCTCTTGGAAAACTCAGTGCTACCACGTATCTATGGTGCAGTGGTTATCACGTCCGCTTCACACGCGGAAGGTCCCAGGTTCAAGCCCTATTAGATTCATGTTTTGACTATCGTGATTGGGCGCTTGAATTAGCTATATCTCTTGGAAAACTCAGTATTACCACGTATCTATGGTGTAGTGGTTATCACGTTCGCCTCACACACGGAAAGTCCCAGGTTCGAGCCCAGGTAGATACATGTTTTAACCATCGTGATTGGACATAATAATTAGTTAGATCTCTTGGAAAACTTAGACTTACCACGTGTCTGTGGTGTAGTGGTTAAAATAAATATTTAACAATTATTTAACTTTACTTGGTTTAATAATGTGACATAGGTAGCATACTTTTTCCCTACTTTTAAAACCATTAAACTAAGTAATATTAGAAGTTCAACAGATTGTCAAAAAAAAGATGTTAAAAGCCACTGTAAATGGTGCTTAAATGCCTAATATATCCTTAATACTTCCAAATAATATACGTAAATGGCGTGAATTGATCATAGAAATGGGGTTAAAGTACACCCTAAATGATGTCTTTTTTGGCACTGAATAAAACAGCATATATGGTGTTTGAATGCACCATTATATTTTAGAGTGCAAATGTATGACGGTAAAGCAAACATAATTATTCAAAATTTAATTACATTAAGACTGAAGTGACAGATATTATATAAAAACGTCTTGGTTTGGACCAAGGCCGAAAAAACAAACGATATGTGTGAGGTTTATCAATTGACTGAAGTTTCAGATATTGAAATTGTTTTCTAGTTATTTTTATCCACTCAATCCTTAATCAATATTTAATTCAATCAACTGATTTTGCTGTTAATCGATCTAGTCCCTCTAAATTAATTGAAAAAATCACATATCTACGCTTTTTCAATAATAATTAATTTCATGATAAAATGTTTTCGGAAAATGTAATTGTTCTTGAAAAAGCGTAGATATGTGATTTTTTAAATTAATTTAGAGGGACTAGATCGATTAACAGTAAAATCAGTTGACTGAATTAAATATTGATTAAGGATTGAGTGGATAAAAATAACTAGAAAACAATTTCAATATATGAAACTTCAATCAATTGATAAACCTCACACATATCGTTTGTTTTTTCGGCCTTGGTCCAAACCAAGACGTTTTTATATAATCCCTTATGGAATGAAAAAATAAATAAATAAAACCATCAAATTCAACTCTATTTGAGTCTTTTTGGGTATGCAATATTAGGTTAATTGGAATAGGAGAACTGGGAATTGGGTTGAATTAGGTTTGGGTAAAAGGGAATTGGATGAAATGGGGGGAAGTAACCTTAATTAGTACCCAAAAAGTTATAAGTGCAATATGACCTTTAATTTCTCCTATATTTACGTACAAAATATAAAAACATTAATTGGCTAAAACATTTTTATAAGAAGATAACTATAGAGGCTTTTTAGACCAAATTACTGCAATAATTTACCGCCAAATTCCGCTATATTTCGGTCGAATGGGATTCTGTCGACTGGGTTTCGGTTGAATGGGTTTCGGTCGAATGGGCCAGGAGCATAAATGCGGTGTTTCGAGATAAAGGGAGCTTAGATTTTCATGTATGAAATCGTATGGAATCTGTTCTCGTAAAATCGTATCCATGTCAAATAATTATGGCGAACAAATGCAAACTGAGCTTTTAGAATTTTAATTATTCAGGGAGAAGAAGAACACTTATTTCGAGTAAAATGTCGCTTTACTTCTAAAATGAGATTGGTCATTCTTATTTGTGGCTTTAAAAGCAGTATCGTATTTCTGACATTTATCATACAGTCAAAATAGGTGTTCTTATATGTGTGTTGTTACACCCTGTACGAGTTGTAAACTTCTATATGAACTCCAGTCATAATCGTCCCTGAAATTTGCTGTTTGTTACAAAATGCCTCATATATACCCGTTTTTGTTGTAAAATTCCCAATCAGAGTACTGCACGGTCCGGGCTTACGACCGGCCACATTTGAAAGTTTTATCGGGCCGGGCCGGGTCGGGCTTTCAATTTGTGAAAATTAAGGGGCCGAGCCGTGTTTTGTTCATTTTTTCAAAATTCATATAATAATTTCGAATTTCTGGCCCTTTGTCAAATTACATGAACTCCTAACTTCCAATCCAGAAATTCGTAGTTTAAATGAAAGAGTTCAGCTTTTAGTAAAAGTATGACGTGGCAATATTTAATGGTAAAAAAGTAGAAAACTTTATTTTAATAAATTACGTAAATGTCAATGTTGCTTAAATTTATGGGAACAACATTACTAATAAATTGTAAAAATACGTAAACTTCTTGAATGGAAACAATTCCAATATGGTTTTTTCCCATATTGGCGTTTTCAGCTTGTCTGAAAGCGCTTATCGAGGAAAGTTCCCTAAGTTGCAAATTTTCGGTTACAGATTCCCAAAAAGATATTTAGCCTTGGTCTAATATTTATATCGCCACCCCTTAGACGAACCTAACCCAAAACGATATATTTTGTTCCCTAGCTAACACACGTATTTCGAAATACTAGTAAGAAGTAGTTCTCATTTCACTAGTTAATTAAAGTGTTTCTTTGTAGGTTTGACGAATTCAAAAATCATCTCTTTCAGAATGTAAAAAAAGTTTGACTATAAAAATATATCTAGACCTAAGAATTTAACTTTTTTTATTAGATGGGGACTTACATTACACCCTACAAAGTCCGTTATTTGAACCGTACATCGTTTCCGATGCAATACTATTATTTTACAACGTTAACAGGATATCCGTATATGACCGATTTTAGCTCTGATATATTTGGGGCATTTACCTTTGAGGTACGTTTTGACGTTACAGAAACGAAAATATATTATAGAGCAGCTTGGTTTGTCGCCAAATTGACAGTAATAAGTGATGAAAACCATTTCTAACTATTCTACATGTGTGGTATTTCGGAACACCTTAATTGACAGATCCATGGCCAACTGTTCTTTCACCATTCTATTTGACCTCGTTAATGGTCAAATACGTTTACTAGAAGAAGTTGTGCCCTAAACGGATGGCTTCTAAAATTTTTGAATCAAAAATGTTGCACGGTTGTATACACTTTAGTAAATTATTTGGCATTTGTAATCTCTCATTTTCCTAAATGTATTCCGAAATAAGTCTTCTGACCATATAACTATAGCGCATTGCATTTACTGCTCTGGGGCGCTCTCATAGCTCTCCGAAAAATGTTTCTCATTACATTTATCGATCTAGACAAACTAGTGCTTGAGCAGCTCGACCCAAGATCAACCTGAAAGCAGGTCAAGATATTATGCGTATTTCATTTGCTACAGAAAATTCCTTCCCTCTCTCTCAAATTTAACTTCAGTACAGACTACAGTGTTGTTAGTGTTGAGCCAAATTAGTCAAGGTCTGAATCAAATTTGAACTGCTAGCCTTTCTCTCTGCAAATTATTAGTTCGCAAACGGCCCCACAACACTGGGGTGAAAACAGGTGTGAGCCAATATTTTCAACCGGAGCGGGACAAAATGGCTGCCCATAGAGTAGGAAGTTTAAGCGGGGTTGGCATGCTCTTGAGTGAAAACTATGTATAAACCAAATCACAAGCGACCCCAGTGCATTAAAATGTAATACTATATTAAGGAAGCTTTGGTCACTAGATGGTAGTAGCACCTTTTTTATATTACATGCCTATAATTAAAATTAGTGGCGTTTCAAGGTAGGACAGGGTTTTTCCATTTTAGATCGGACTTTGCCAAGTTAGGGTTGTCATCAAGTTTTTCTAAAACCCTTTTTGTTGGAAAAGTCCTAGCAGTCTCGAAATGGCCACAATCGTTCGGCAATAATTAAAACTTCGTCTTTTTTTTCATTTTTTTAAATTTGCGATTTTCCAATAAGTGTTTCAAGATAGGGCTACATACCATAGCCATTAAAATTAAGAAAGCGTTATGTTCTCCTGCTTTTAGTTACTTTATTAAAATTAAACCTTTTCTTCTTTTCAACTTCTATGAACTAGCACTTGATAATTTAATTTTTTGCGAATAATTTATAATAATAATTAATCTTATCTTCCCTAGAAAACATATTTGTTTTAAGGGACAATGTATGCCTAGTAGACCTTTTACAAAATGTATTTTTTTTTTTGCTTTTATAGAATTACCTGTTGACCACCATTTTATCAGTTATTTGGGCAGTACAATTATCTGCGCTAACCATTCTTACCAGACCTGAAAACTCCGTTCACCAAACCAACAACTTCATTCTCTTGATCTCTTTGAAGTATCCTGAAGTTCTGGGCTCTTTATCACAAAAATGTAGGCTAAAATAATAAATATAATTCACTACAGGTTTTTCGATAATCTTTAAATCCCCTGCCTTTGACAATGTTAAAATTACAGGGAACCTGAGAGTGATTATCCCCTCGATTAAACCACAATTGAACTCCTCTATGCGCCCTAGGCGCCAACTAAACTCTGCCGCAGTTTCACTCTCATTTTCTATTTGTTTTTATCTTCTTGGCTTAAACGTACACATTTCTAATCACATACTATAAACATACATACTATGGGTTATTATTTTTACCTGGTATGTAGGAGAAGATGCGTCATTCGAACAGATTGGTGTCTGAAAGGGATAGAAGAATTGGAGAATAGCTTGCAGATTAACGGTGAATAGTTAGTTAATGAATGACGCTTAATTCAGATAACGTAGTGAAATAAGATTTTCCGAATTTCTGGAAATTGTGTGAGAGAGGCAAAAACGGGTTGTAGACAAAGACGTGAGAAGATGCCATAGACTTCTGTAGAAACAGATACGTGCTTACTGGACCTTTCGAGTCGCTGGTAATTAACGTGAATTTAAAAAAAAATAAAAACACAAACAAACAAACAAAACATATAAAAAACAAGCTTATTAAAATTCGCGATGGTGATAGCAACGAAAATCTCTAATTTGTTAAAATTCTCGACAGTTCAGTTTCTGATTTAAGGAGTGGATGGTGGTACAGAGGCTACGTTACAGCTATATGGAGGTTTCTACTCTACCTCAACTCTTTTTTCCAAGCTTTAGGAAGAAATTGAATCCCGTGGCGAGTCCTGACATCTGAAGTCAAGCCGATTTATTTAAAAGTATCGCGTATTATGAAATCAGGACCAAATCGAACTTTCGCATTTAAAATAAATAGTCCAATTACCTGTAATTTAGTTCGAAAGTAGGATAAGATAGTAATATTTACAGCTGTCTTACGAAAGAAATTCAATGCTGAATGATGATGATGAAAGTTGCACAAAAATCACGTTGTATTAAGCATTTTGTAACGTTCATTTTAAGAGAGCGGTTTAAGGGTGGGTTTCTGATTGGTTGTAAGTAACGCTTTTAATATTCTGTTTACTGTTTTGAAAAAATTCCACAGAGATATAATTCGGCCTCTTAATGTGTGGTTACAATTTCAATGAAATCCATCCAATAGTTTATTATATAAAAAATAAAGTTTCTAAGCATGGTTTTCATTTCCATAAAATTAATCACACCTTTAGCAGAAACTTCACTGTTTGCCCTAACGAAGGTTAATTAACTTGAGTAATGCCACCTTCAACCTGATAAAATCGACGAGTCTAAATCGCTAAATTTAGTTATAATTGATCGATTTTGCTAACAGGTAATCTATATTAACGATTAGAGTTAATATAGCTAGATTACCGATGGTTGGTAAATAAGCTAGATTACCGATGGTTGGTAAATAAGCTAGATTACCGATGGTTGGTAATTAAGCTAGATTACCGATGGTTGGTAATTAAGCTAGATTACCGATGGCTGGTAATGAAGTTAGATTACCTTTGGCTGGTAATTAAGCTAGAACACCGTTGGCTGGTAATTAAGCTAGAATACCGTCGGCTGGTAATTAAGCTAGAATACCGTTGGCTGGTAATTAAGCTAGAATACCGTTGGCTGGTAATTAAGCTATATTCCAGGTTACCGGTGGCTGATAATTAGGCTAGATTACCGGTGGCTGGTAATTAAACTAGATTACACACCGCTGGTATTTAAGCAATAATACCGGTGGCTGGTAATTAAACTAGATTACCGGTGGCTGGTAATTAAGCTAGATTACCGGTGGCTGGTAATTAAGCTAGATTACCGATGGCTTGTAATGAAGATAGATTACCGTTGGCTGGTAATGAAGTTAGATTACCGTTGGCTGGTAATTAAGCTAGATTACCGGTGGCTGGTAATTAAGCTAGATTACCGGTGGCTGGTATTTACGCTAGATTACCGGTGGCTGGTAATTAAGCTAGATTACCGGTGGCTGGGAATTAAGCTAGATTACCGATGGCTTGTAATGAAGATAGATTACCGTTGGCTGGTAATGAAGTTAGATTACCGTTGGCTGGTAATTAAGCTAGATTACCGGTGGCTGGTATTTACGCTAGATTACAGCTGTCTGTCACTCGAAGAGGTAAATATCTTCCTTAAATAACAAGTTTTAAGGTAAAATTTATTTAAATTCCGAGTTTTATTGTAAAGACCTTACTATGAAAATAAGTTCATAAGATCTGTTCCATAACTTTGTCACTGATTACTGAGAGTTTGTCATGAAGATCAGTAGTATATAAATATGAGTTCTATATAAGGGAAAATGGGGGTTCTTTATAAATTTTGCCGTCTCATAGTACGGCAGAAGCCGACAAAGGTAGTACGGATTAACCGTACACGAATCAGCGAAGGGGATTGAATTCTCGCCGTTTCAGAGTACGGGGGAGACCAAATTAATTGTACGGCAATTATTATTATCAGTAGTAGATATTTTACGGTCCATAAACCGCACAGTGGAAGGTAGGATGGATAGTGGATTGCAAGATGGCGAATGAGAAAACGGCTAAGATGGAGGGTTGTGTATAAGAACTTTGTAAGTGGGAGGTTAACCCCTTTTGATTGACGCACCCGCTTTCTCTTCTGCGTGTTTGTTTCTCGGGTGCCGTAGTACATTCGATACAGTACAAAGATGGAGTAAATTATGCATTAAGGAATGAACATCATTTTAGTATGTTAATTAGATTAAAATTCGAACCATTAATTTCACTGGTATTAATCTAGCTAGGGTGTTGAATCACGTACGGATTGAATTGGGGGAAATATAACGTTACCCCCGAAACCCGACTGGAAAAAATTATATTTACCCCTGAAACTCTACCCATAAAACCCAGGCAGGGCCCCCAGAGGTCCTATAATTCCTATAAAATCCTACATTTTTAAAAGCGTATGATTTAAATGGCCACTAAAACAATGTAAATAACCACTAGATTTTGAAACCACTAATAGAATTTAATCTCCCGGTTGTCATAGCAACCACTTAAAAAAATTAATTCGCCCTTAATTTGCTCAATCACTAAAAAAATGGAATAAGACTTTAAAAAAATTAAATCTACCTTTAACCTAATCTCCCGGTTGTCATAGCAGCCACTTAAAAAATTAATTCGCCCTTAATTTTCTCAATCACTAAAAAATGGAATAAGACTTTAAAAAAATTAAATCTACCTTTAACCTAATTGTCAACGCATTTTCTAATGCCAACAGCCAACTCATAATCGAAATGTCTTCGCAACTGACGAAGCTTCGATATGTCTCTGAATCAGAAGATGAATCGGTGCAGGAAGATAGTACTACAAAAACCGTAATAGCAAAACGAAAGTGTGCAAAATGGCGGCTAGTTAAAACTTTTACTGCAAGAGCCGATGCTGATGCCCATGTGTCTGCCGACTGGGCGAAACATCACACGAACAATTGCATCAGTTCAGTGACAGTGTACTACTACTGCAAGAATCATGGTGAAGCGTGTCCTGCTAAATCTAAATTGGTAATTCCGAGTAATATCGATTGTAAATTTGACTTTTATGAGTCCGAATCTACTCATCTCAATGCAAAATCTGACAAAAGTGGTTTAGAGAAAGAGTTGAAGAAAGAAATTAGTTCACTTGTGAATGTTGGTGTAACTAAACCAAATGCAATTCTTCGCGCACTTGCAGAGAAAGGAGATATTATTCCAAAAAAAGTCAGATAATTAGCTTTTTAAGTTACGAAAAAAGAAAGAATGGTATTCCAGTTATTTATTTAAGCCAATTAATGAAATGGTGTGAAGCCAAAAGCCTGCTTCCAAACGGAACTGACGAACCTTACGTGGTGCAATACAAGTCCCATGTTGATGAAACTGATTATGATAACAATTACTTCCATGTTTTTGCTTCAACTCGAAGATTGCTGAGTTTAGCTCCATTATCAAAATCCTTGCAAGCTGATGCCACATACAAATTGAACTGGGAAGGCTTTCCAGTTCTGGTTGTTGGAATTTCAGACAAAGATAAGCATTTTCATCCAATAGCCATAATGCTTTCTAGTCACGAAAGAACTGAGGACTTCCAATTCTGCTTTCAATCTTTGAAAAAGGGTGTGGAATCTACAATTCCCGATTGCAAGCATGAACTGGACACTATAATTGCTGACGCTTCGGAGGCAATTACAAATGATGATGATTGTGAAGTCCTGGTCAACTGACCGAGACCCATCATATATTAACGCTAAAATCTTCAAAACAATGCCTACGTATAACTTGCACATAATGACCAGAGCGTATCAGTGGGTTCGTACGGCTCCCGTGGTGTTTGAAGACGAAGGAACTGACACAATTGATTGTTATGTCGCTGCAAGTCATCGAGCTTCTGTGACAGCAGAAGTTGTTAAATTACGCTCAAGACGATTCCGTAGCTTCGATGCGTTTAAGGAAAATTATTTGAATATTTATCTTATCAAGTTAAATTTGTTGACCTGGGAACATACATCGTGTACTTGTGCTTTTTTTTTAAAGAATTTTGCGTGTAAGCATATCTACGGACTTTCTGTATGCAGCGATTTCTTCTCATTTCGCCCGCGCGGGAAAAAATCCGAATGTTGCGCTCTCTCTTGTCGAAAAAAAAATCCCGCTCGTATGTCTCCTCGACCTCGAGTCGTCGGCTGCTTTTTCACCAAGGGAGTGTTTTAGTCGTGAATGTTGATGATCTAACAATTTAACATTAAATCATGGCGTTTATGTCAGTACTGTGACAAAAAAATGCAGGAACTCAAGGCAATTGCCGATATTGATAAAGAATGCTAAAGATAAGAGTTGTTTTTGTGACTTGAAACCAGAAAATTATACAACCAATCCACTGATCTCTTAACTGTTTTCTTAACCGAGGCTACTGAGCGAAATATTCGGCTGGTTAAATAGCTCCGATATCATTGGCTAGTTTCCACTACACGCGCTTCCGGGGAAAAACCGGAAAGAAGAGTAAATAAGATTTTCGTTCACGTGGCGGCCGCAGAGCGTCGCATATAATTGGAAAGCCGGCGGCGCGGGAGAAAATGCTGGAGTATAAAAATGAATTGCCTGAGTAACTTATAGGGAGCTAACATATTATTAACTCATGAAGATACTCAAAGGGCATCCCCGTATCTCTAGTAGAACCAGATTTATGAGCCTCGAAATTTGGTTGTAATGCTTTTCCTGTGGAAGGTGGTATGTTTTCCAACATTTAGCTTAATTACTCGGCCCCTGTTTGCAGTACTGGTTCTTTAAAAAAGGAAAAATTGATATTTTTGTGTCCTATATAATCCTATAATTCTGGAAAACCGTCCTATAAAATCCTATATTTTCATGAAAAAAGTCCTATAATTCCTATAAATATTTTCGAAATTCGGCTGGGGGCCCTGCCCAGGTTAACGCTGTATAAACCAATGACGTTATTACCAGTAATGTACAGTCAAAGGGGTTCTAACTCAGATGTTATAGATGGTTCCAATAGTATTGATGGTATCAGTGTTATTTTTACTTTTCTCCGACGTCATATTTAGTTTTTCTGGGCATCCACCCTGCCATCCACTGTGCTGTTTTTGGACCGGCAAATATCTACTACTGATGATTAGGCAGATAATTGTCGTACAATTAATTCGGTCTTCCCCGTACTCTGAAACGGCGAGAATCCAATCCCCATCTTTGATTCGTGTACGGTTAATCCGTACTACCTTTGTCGGTCTCTGCCGTACTATGCGGCGGCAAATTTTAATAAAAAGAACCCCCATTTTCCCCTATCTAGATCTCTTATATATATACTACTGATCTTCATGACTGATTAGAGACTGCTACGAAAAGGTGTTATTCGAAAGACAGTAATAACCTGCTAAATATGGAGTTTCTACAGTTGACCCGATTTTAACAAAAGTACTATTTATGCAAAGCATTGAATTTCTACTCGTATTTATTGTCATGGCTAGTTTTAATATTTCACCTTTGATCTTACTTGAATTTTTAATGATGGGTTTATTTTTCTTATATTTTTGTACACTAAGCGTTAAAAATAAATATTTTTCATAGCAACGTATGCCACCTATCAAGGTTTGTGACGATGATATTGATCGGGATTTTGAGGGAAAACACAAGGGGCCATCTCTACGAAAGGTTTTTCTACTTTTGCAAATATAAGGCTAGGTTGGCGAAAACCCCAATAACTAATGCTCATGATTGTCCATCTTATAAATTGGATATACTGTAAGCGGTGATAGCAGGGAGCACATTATCCAAAGGAGAGTCAGAGATAGAAGAGGGAAGGTACTTTATAACGGCCGGGCACCCTGGCTCTTACGCGCATCTGCCTCGGCGCACAGCCGAGGAGTAAGACGTCACGTGATCCTTTGAGAGGGAAATTCAAAAAGGGTAAACCCGAAAATACGGTTAGAGAGAGGCTAAAATTACACACTAGAGATCAGCATTCAGCGTGGTTACTGTAGCTTTGTCTACGGTTAATTTACAATTTTTAATAATTTGTAAGCCTAATAATGGTTTCCTATAAGAAATGTTGTTACAAAAACTGTTACAATAATACGAAAAACTGTAGCCCCGATATTATATTCATTTCATTCCGGCATTCCCCAAACATAAAACCATATTTGACCTATGTAAAAGATGGATTATTTCGTACGGTAGAACTGATTTAACCACGGAAAAGATAAAAAGAACACATGTGCGCCCCTTGAACAACAGAGCAGTGTCCCAATGCCTCGAATTATTGCGACAGCCTCGGTAATAACAATACTTTATTATAACCATATTTATTATTTTTCTTTGAATATTGAGAGGTTAAAAAATAAAACACTGGAAAGGGTCAGTAGATTAAAAACAAGAAACAAATTTGATAAGTACCGTCGCCGAAGCACTGTTGGCACGCACGCGACACGCACGATTCGCGAAGCGGCTCGAGTATCGCCGAGACACCGACACCGTAAAACTCAAGCCTCGGCCGTAATAATGTAAACAAACTTCTCTGACTTTTTTCTCTCTCGGTTGCGCCGATTGCGCATGTGCGCCACGCTCCTAGAGAGCCACTGGCACTGGTAACGTTTTTGAAAGGGGGGCTGACGGAGAATTCGGTCTCTCCGACTCTCCTCTATTTTCGTGCTCACTGGTGATAGAGACAAGAGAGAGTAAGAGACCGCTTTTTGCTTTGCGCCATCTATCGGATGGTGCAAAGGTTTAGTCCGACTATTTTTTACGGCTGGGCGCGCCTTTTTCCCCCATTTTCCCCCCTGTTTTTCCCGTGCGGAATTCAGAAATTATTAAAAAGTACTCAGTATCACACTTAGGTGGCTCTGCAACGTGAAAGAATTTTATTTATTTATGAAATTATTTTCCTCCTCGACCGGGTTTCGATCCCGCACCATCCACAGAGCTCTCACTCCACGGATTGACGCCTTTACGCTCTCGGCCGTCTAGTCATATTAACAAGCTCGAGTTATGTTGCTTAAACCTAGCATCTCTCTCACGTCGGCAGTCGGCGCGTTCCTCTCGCGTCTTGCTTAGTTGGGGCAGGGAGGAGGGAACTTTGTTCGAGGCGGCGTCGCGACGAGTCTCTCGTTTCCATGGTATCGCGCCTATACAATGCCGAGAATTGAAATCTCTTGGCGGGAAATTCGCGAATGGTAGATAGGCAGTTTAAAACGGGTAGCGCTACAATTATAAAAAAATACGTCGCGTTTTTAGCATTAGAAGGTTTACAAAATAATTTTAGGAATTGTACTCGTCGGAAAGTCTGAAATATAATAAAAACTAAACACATTTTTAAAGTAAGAGATATTTGATTTGTAAACCAAAAGAAATTAATACCGTAGTCTCTGGAGAGTGTATCAGGGAAACCTCTGTAACTAAGCAGGTTTATGATATTACCATCTCTGTAAGTGTTCGAATTAAATAAATAAATATTTATATTGTAAGTTAATTAAATTAACTTGCAAGTGCTTCTAGACAGACACATTTTTGAGGTTAACCATACCTGTACATTTAATTTGGGAATTTAGGTTTTGGGATTAGATAAGCTAAAGTCTAAAAACTTATTTTTTCTCTTTAAGCGCGTTACAATTTTGGACAAACAAAGACGATAATTTGATGTTTAATTTTAGTATTGGCATTCGCAATAAAATCTTTCTATTAACGTTTGATTACTCAAATAATCCTAATAATAAATTTTACGAAGCACAAGCACTTTCTAAGGTTCTTTTCACTTTTCAGTAACAAATTTTGACAATGAAAAATTATCATTTTAAGTTTAAATTTGCCTAAAAACGATAATGATAATTTATTTAATTAACTCTTAATTGGATTCTTTTCAGTTACATATTTGCCAAAGACAAAATATCGTTTCAAGTTTAAATTTACCTATAAACGTTAATGATAATTTATTTAATAACTTCTTAATTTTAACTAATAAGAGTAATCAATTACTAATCATCACTTATGATCACTAACTTTAAGAAAAAAAGTTCAATATTATTTTTATAAACGTAATAAAAATAAGCATTGTTAACATGATAATTCAAAACCTAATACTACAACTTCACATTAAGTAATGAGTTCAGAAATAAATGTACTTGTTTCTCTCACCAGAAGGAAAACAATTATCTAGACATCACTAAACAATATCAATATCATCATCCCATTCGTAAACGCAACAGTTATGAACCAAATTTCAAAATTTGCAAAAAAATATCTTCGAACTCACTTCCTTGCTGATTGCAGACGCTTTTCTATGCCTAGCAGCCTACCGGCGTTTCCCTATTGTAGCGTCATCTACGTACACTACTATTTTAGCAATTTGGAAGAAATAATTATTCATTGTTAACTATCTATTAAATTTAGTTTTTTAATTGTAAATTTTATGTATGAGCAAAACAGTTTAAAATTACTTTGGCATATGTATTAAAATTAGGCCGACATGATGGCGCTAAATAGAGCCTAGATCTGACTTAGATAACCAGCCTTCATTCCGACTCTCAGAGCATTCCACCCCCATTTTTCCTTATAACTACACCCCCAGTTCAAAGAATTCGATTTACATGTATAAGCGCGACTTTTGAAGAAAATTCAAAGGAACCGAAAATTAACATTAAGTTTTATGGGAGGAGGTAGGTATTTTTGCCAGATCCTTTCTTTGACCTATTGATTCAAATGACCTTAAATTGTAGTGAGACGTGTGTTTCAATGTGTTTTATTATACTGAAAATGATTAAAGAAAGGCCAAACTGTTGATATCTTCGGATCTACTGATCCAAATGTCCTGAAATTTCACCCCGAGGTGTGTTACAATCTATTCTATTACATTTAATAGGATAAATATTTGAATAAAAATGAATTTCTAATGTAAAAATTGTAAATTCAGTATTTCTAATGTGAAAATTGTAAATTCAGTATTTCTAATGTGAAAATTGTAAATTCAGTATTTCTAATGTGAAAATTGTAAATTCAGTATTTCTAATGTGAAAATTGTAAATTCAGTATTTAATCCACAATTCAGTACTTACAACCATTTTCCAAGAAAGAAACCCAGCCCCATCCTTGTCCAAAACAGGCCTTTTAGAGAGTAATAGATTATAAAACCAAGACCTCTTGAACCAATATTCTTAGATTTGTAAACGTGCCGAGGGGCAGGTCTCGCGAAACCTGATCAGTTGAATAACACATATAATGAGAACGTTCTGCGTTCGTTACCAAATGATACTGATAAAAAATTATTGCATTAAAATGTAAGGTCTCCCTCGCAAGAAGCTTCAGTATGTCATCGAAAAAGTAGAGTACCGCTGAGAGGAAGCTTTTTTCTTCTTGGACCTGCTTGACAACTAAGTATAATTTAAAACTATATCTCAAGTAAATCCTGGTTTTTTTTACCAACAGTAACTGATATTGTGATACTTTTCCCCCACCCTTTCAGTTAGTTTCTTAACATAGTAACGTTTACATGGTAGAAACACAAGGGCTTTTCTGAACTTTCCCATTAAGATGTGTTGTAAGCTTTATGGCCTGTAATTTGGTTTAGTTACAGGATTTTTAGTGCCATGTGTAAGCGATATGTTTAATCTTGCAAGGGCCTGAAAGTACTAAATTTATTATTTTGACAAAACTAATTAATTTGAAAGTTTTTATCCATTTTTAGATATAATAGATAGTAGCACATCTCTCATTAAAGTTTCATTACATTTGGACCATTAGACCTAAATATATTGTGGATTGAATACTGGATTTACAATTTTGGCATTGGATATTATTTATCAACAAGAGGAAAAAAATGATACTTGAACTTCATATCACATTATTTGTGTTTTTGCTTTTGCGCTTCGAGTTGCAAAACTATTGGCCCGGCCCTTGCTGGCAGGCTGGCTGGGTGCCTTTCCGCCCTTTTTCGCGTGCGGAATTAGATTTAAATTTATTAATAGCATTTAGAACCATACTTATGTGGCTTTGCAACGTCAACGTATTTTATTTATTTAAGAAACTATTAAGATTAGTCATTGTAAGTAATTGACTACACTTATTATAAGTTAAAACAACAGATAATTAAATAAATTATTAAGAACGCTTACAGGCAAATTTAAACTTCAAATAATAATTTTGGTTTGTCAAAAATTGTATGTGAAAAGAACCTTACAAACTGCCTGGTCCAATTTATTATTAAGGGTTATTTGAGTAATCAGACGTTAATAGAACGATTTTGTTGCGAATACTAATGCTTATAATTTAATCTACAAATTATCATGTTTGTTTATAAAAAATTGTAACTGAAAATAACCGTTGAAACTGCTTTGTCGAAACTATCATTGAGTTTATCAAACCGCACTAGAAAGATTTTATTGTGAATACTAATTCAAAAGTAGTTTGTATAGTATAAAACAACTGTAATTGTTTTTGTTAAAGAATTTATTTTAAGGTCAATGATTATATTAAACCAAAGTCATACTAAATTGATTTTGTTCATAATCGAAAGGATATTTGATAAGGAAAAAGAGAATACCGCCAAAAATATTTGCCAGAATCACACCAGTTCTAGCCAAAAGAGGGCGCGTAAAGCATAATATGGCCGGGGCCATCTTGTTATCAACGATTTGATGGCCTTTGCCATCTAGGTAAAAATTTACTACATTTATGAAACACGTTATATAATTAAAATTGGCATACAGTTAATCTTAATTTAATAACCAAGATAATATAAGTAATATTTATAATATTAATTATGTTATTAGTTACCCAATTTTCTCTTGAAAAGTTCCGTCTTTTTAAACAGATGTCGCTAGAGACCTTACAAGGAAAATAATAATACTTGTTCCAAGTCTGTGTTGTAATAACGCCAAGTCAAACGCAGGGATGCCATATTGGGCTGGAAAGCCGCAAATTGGGCTTCTTCTAAAAAATATTGGCTTGAAATAAAAGGGTTGGCTGTTGGCTGGAAATTGGGCTTGTCGGGGTTTTTCTTTGGCTTTCTGTACATAAAATACCGCCAATAGGCGTAGATCATTAAAATGCCCAAAAAACTGACAAATGGTGCTGTCAAACCTTTTGAGCGGCTTATAATTCGTCAATTCATGATTAAATAAAATGGTTTCATTTTGTCTTGGGTTTTAAAAATGGTGCCAGTATGTAATATGCATTGAAATATCTAAAAGAAAAACAAATTCCAAATTTTCACGATAAATTTTTGGCTTCTTTTTTGGGCTGGATAGTTTAGATCTTAGGCAGTTTTTGGGCTTCTTTTCGTAACACCGATTGGCGGTTTTTTGGGCTTGTTTCCAATTTGATTTTGGCGGGTTGAAGGTTTTCAATCTGGCATCCCTGGTCAAACGAGATAAAAGCGCGACGCCAAACGCTTGAGAAATTGGTTCTAAATATTTCCAATGAACTACCTCGCCTCTTTCTCTTTCCTCCGCTTATCTGTATTAAACCATATCACCAAACAGACTAATAGCTTGACTTCGCTTCAGTTTATACTTATTTTCGAATTTGCCACGTTCATATTAATATAAACAATTTTATACAATAAGAAACATCCAATTTAGTTTGTATTTCTGCGATAAATTATTTATTTGAAATGAAGGTATTATGTTAAGTTCTTTGAAATAGTTGTGGTTTGTTGCTGATATATGCGAGAATGAATAGCCTTTAACTTGCCAGGCAAGCCCCTCTAGCGGTATGCTCTGGCTTCTCCTCAATCGCCTTAATCTTTCGCCTTTTACTAAAGATTACCGTGGGGAGGAGCAATATAATGACCCTATAGGCAAGTTTTGAAGACGTCACTCTCGAGTGAAGTTACTTTACAATCTAAAATTAAACACACACAAAGTTTATGATTAACCGAAGCGATTCACGAGCGTTTAACGAAACGAAAACTCTCTCGGGTTGGTAGTAGTTTCAATTGTATACAGAATCGAGTCGTCAGATTTCATACCGCCAAAAGCCCAAAAAGAACGGAGCAGAACTTCAGAAGCGTCCGTGCCTCCAATATCGGTACAAATGTGTTTACATCTGCTCTTCAGAAGCAAGGAAAAAGCGGCGAGCCACGACAATCGTCTGTCCTCCAAATTGAAGGCTTCCACAAATTGTTCACACAAATGTCCTGTTATATCCTATACGGTGATTCTAATCTTTGTACACCATTGTAAATGATTGTAATGTAAATCGAAAAAACTCATTTCCAACGCTAATATTAGCGAAATCGAAGTATCATGTGTAAAATGAAATTTTGAACATTGCAATCGATTTTTGGGCGAGTCGACCTTTTTTTCTTAATTATTTCAAAATTTTGTATATTGGTAAACTTTTTAACCGGTATATTTTGAAAAGAATAATACCCCTACGTCATTAAATTGTATTTAAAAAGTGCATTTTAAATTAAAATTGTCCTTTAAATAAGTAGTCATAACAGTATTACTTTAGCTTAACCAAGTCATTCAATGTTGCAATGAAAACTCATAGATGGCACCTTAGTCTTCACAAACGATTTAATTTATCAATAGTAAAAATATAAGTATTGAGGATACTTTTTAGCCATATCGTAGTATACGATAGGCTCTTAGTTTGACCCGAGCCGTCGTCGTAGTAGTAGTAGTAGTAGTAGTAGTAGTAGTGGCCGGGGTTGTCGCTTCGTTATCGTCAGATTTTAGCTTAAAAGGAACTTTATATTACCACAACCCACCCATAGGGGTTACTGGGCTCGGTTAGAGGTTTAATTAAAATTTTTCAGGTCAGACTCGGGAATCGAACCCGGGTCGCTGGCGCAATAGGGAGACATTCTACCAACTGAACCATAGAGAGTTGATAAAAACCTCGAGTTTTTTATTATGTATTCTTATCTCTAAAATGTCGGGTTGATGTGGGGTGGGGTACCTCTTAATCTGTGGGGTCGGAAACTTTTGAATTTTTATCTGTGGGGTCGGATACTTATGAATTTGTATGTTTGGGGTTTTTATATTTATTTTCTTTTTATGTATGTGCTAATTAAATAGATAACGATTTTCCCCGTTTCCTACCGCGCTCCTCATGTGTTTCGTTCTCGTTCGGTAGCTATCGTCATCTATGTTATGTTTGACTCGAACGTTTTGGCGGTTAATTCAAATGTGGGTTTAGATAGAGCTAACATAGTGTTAAATGAGCGTTATGCGTTTGATCATTTTAGCATTGCTAAAGGTAATTCGAGGGGATAATCACTAAAATGCGTAATCACTATAACTAAACTTTATCTTTCAAAAGTTTCTGGGCATAAGTCCTTGTTAGAAATTTATAAGATGCGATAAGTATGCATCGGCATAAGTCTATGTTGTAAACTCATCGAGGGGATTATCACTAAAAACTATCTGTTCTTCGATTCGCCGGAATATTAGAATTACAGCATAAGTAAATTTATACGGTTATAATTTAATCACTGTTTAGAGTAGGGAATCGAGGGGCTATTCACTCTGATTTTATGCACGGTAAATCATTTAAGCATTGAAAAAGATAGCGCTATTCACTCATTAGGGTAAGGTATAGAGGGGTTATCCACTCATTAGGGTAGGGTATAGAGGGGCTATTCACTCGTACGATATGGCTACTATTACGAGCCCTTGGGCCGTCTTGTTATTAGTGTTTTGCTATCTTCTTTAATTTACGGTAGTAGTTTGGTCGGGGCTTTAATCCAATAATGTTTGATCAAATCAGGGTCAAGTTTTGAAACTACCAAAATACGAAAAACAAATTACTAAAATCGTAAACGTAATCCAATTTCAATTATGACATACGTTTTTACTAGAATAGTTATTTTAGGCCAATCATATTTCAGTTTTTAGCCGTACATCGTATGCTGGATATCTACGATGGGGCTATTAGTTTGTCATACAATGGAAGTAGTCGGTGTGGTCCTGTGGATGTGGGGTTAATTGTGGAGCTTGTTTTGAGCGATTACCTTTTCTAACTTTCCTTATTTCACATTTTTGGCAAGCAGAGATATGCTGGAGAGTATATCGTATAGCTAGCGATTGGGAAAAACAACTGTTACAAACATAATTAAGGACACGTGCAACGCTATTTGGGAAGTGCTTGTTCCTTTGTATGCTAAGTTGCCTTCATCGGCAGAGGAGTGGATCGAAGTGGCGAACGACTTTGAAAGACAATGGAGCTTCACAACTTTCGCGGCTCTAAATGTTGTGCCCAGAAATCCATCTAAAATTTATTATAATTTCAACTTCGGTATACAGTAACATTGTCAATTCCAGCTCCGCTGGATTTCTTTAAAAGTCAATTCCCTCCGCAACTTGAGATATCAGTCTCTAAGCCCTTTCCATTTCGTAGTAAGTTCGGTTTTTAATGGTATGAATATTAAAAATGTTATCCTTGAAACGTTATACGAAACTTACTTGTACATTGTAGCATAGTTGCGATGGAACTCATCCTATTATCTTTCATTACAACATCTTTGAAGCTAAAGTGCTTCTTATCTCAAAGATATGGGTGTGCTCCAATTTCTTCTAGCAGAAATAGATTTAATTTTAGAAGTCGGAATGGAGAACGGTTAGTATTTACTTCAGTCCGACTCATGGCCCAGTATAGAGCCCCTCCTCCAAAATATCTTATTGAATCACTTAAACTACATTTTGATAACGTTACCGACGGAGACTGGTCATTGTTATTGTCATTTTCAAACCTTATTCTAGAATGTAAAGACTACTTTCTTGGTGATTAATAACGCCCACTATATTGGTATAAAATTGCGCAATTTATCCTGTTAATCACCAAGCGCGAAGACATGTTCACTTGACCATGATTATTCAGAACACTCAGTTTGGTCATGAACTTTCAAGTAAACATAACCCAAAAAGATGAAGGCCATTATATGTTTATGAAAGATGTAATTTTAACCTCTCCGAGTGACGACGATGTCATGAAAAAGCATTACACTGGACGTATCTGTGTGTCTGTCCCCGCGTTCCCAGGTGGCAAATCGGAGCAAACGTGTTCGAAGAAAGCAATTTTTGGCTTCTACTCCCGTCGTTAGGATTAAGAAGTACACGGCTATAGGCTAGGATTGCGAGAAAAGTCTAGCCTCCCAATGGCAGGGCTTCCACCAAAGATTCCCGCAATTGCGAGTTTTCTTACCATTTATTTTGATTCCATCGCCTTATTTACCCTAAATTTCCAAAAATTATTAAAGAGGCATACGCTGGAATTCAAACGTCAACAATAGCTATGTTTAAAATGATTTTAGGAATAAGGTCTTAAAACGATTTAACTAGAACTCAGGTAATATAATGACGATAAAAATGATTAATATCATTATACGGTATGTATATATATTATGTAATATTTTTTGAATTGATTTAAGATTCATTATCTACATTATTCGATTAGTATTTTTAGTAGGTTGTATTTTTACTTAATATTCCGAATTTGCTCTTTATATCTACGATACACGTATCTGTTTTACTCCTAGGAATAATTCGTCTTTACTTGTTAGTCTCTTATATTCTCATTTTAAGGGAGGGTGAAATGGAAACTCAAGTGATTATTCCATCTATGCTTCTACTAATTATAAGACCAACCCGCACAGTGAAACATCCAAGAAATGACACCAAATGATTTTAAAACTTTAGTTTGTGGTACATCCAATCAATAGTGTATTGCCCTGCATTTTTTAATCAAAATTCTCGTAGCACGCTCCGTGTCGAATGAAATTTATCGCGAGATTATATAAAATTTGTGCGCGATGTGACAATCGTGGTGCAAGACACAGAGCGTGTCACGAGAATGTTGTTAATTAAAAGGCAGGGAGCTACAAGATTGGTCGGATTTATTATTTAAAATTATTCATGAAATCTCAAATTTATTTGACTTTAGAATCATTCGGAGGTATTTCCTGTATTTGTAGAATAATCGATAAAAATCACTTGATTTCCCTTTCACCCTCACTTTAAGGGCTTAGCAGGCACCAAAATTCCACCGAAAATCCGGTTATTCAATGGCGCTATCTAGTTCTAAATAACTACGGTAAGAGAGAAATATTCATTATCACAGAACTTAACGAGGAGGAGACAAGTAAAAGTCTTGGAACGATTCTTTTCTTTCAGTTTTTTTCTTGCGCGTGAATTTCAAGCTTTAGAGGGTTACCCAAGCGAGGGTTGCATTGGTTTCCAAGCAAAGCGCGCGGCCTTTTTCGGTACGCAATCGATGTACGGCCAGATAGTTCTATCCGCGTTTTACCATCCAGTAATATTCTTAACCATTTCCTCGATTGCAATTTCACTTCCGATTCAATGACCGTTTTAAGCATATGTGTATAATCGAATGTTTGATTTCACCGTTGTAAAAGAAAGCTGAAAAGAAAGTGAAAAAGCGGTGGGCGCTAATCTTGGGGTGTATTATCAAATGTCCGCCCACTGCCACTGGAAAGGGTTTTACATTTTCGAATTTAACGTTCGATACGTAGGACTTTTAACGCTGTATGTGTGGGTTTATACTTTGTGAAACCTAAAAATTTCGAGTGTAGGACTGAGTTTCATTCTTATACTGCTATTCTTATAAACACTGTTAAAAGTAAAGGTACATATCTTAAAGGAAAGTTAAAGGCCTACATTAGATTTTATTATTCTAAAACTGAATTATTGAATTCGAAAACACGTGTGTATTTACAATATTATAAAGCAATAAACCAATCTTCAAAATTCCAAGCCTTAAGCCTCATACGAAAATGAAGACAAACGGCTAAAAACCTTTGTTGGGCTAATCCGACAGTGTAGGCGGCTTTAAGAAAACTTAGTTGCTCGCAATTTTTTTTTATATTATAGATGGATTTATATTCCAATTAAAAATATTCATGATGTTAATTTTTTTGGAATTAGCTAGGAATTTTCCTTTAACAAAACCCGATTGATTAGGCTTTTCGAAGTTCCTGTAGGTGTCAGGGATACGTGATCGAGGTCGTTTCTCGTAGGATTAAAGAACTTAAAAACCGATTTTAAAAAATCATGGCAGCCTACGTAGAGTCTGACATATATTTGAAATATAACTTTGAAAGAGTTTCGCCCAAACTGTATTCACCTACACGAAGGTATCTCTAAATAAAATTGGATTCCGAATTTATTCTGGAGGATTTGAATGGTTCTCTTCTTGTATATTTTATAAACGTATTGTGGTTTGTAATTATTTTTGTGGTGGAATGTATAGTTTCTAACATTTTAGGTTTTCAATTGACCTTATTAAATATAAATTACACTAGCTAAAACATGCACTTTGGTGAACACAAACTTCGAGCAATGAATGAACAAAATATGAAATAAAAATTATTTTAAATTAAAATTAATTTAGTTAGTAGATGATATATTTGGGACTAGTGTGAAGTTTAATGTTTGTATAATCTAAAATACTTTACGCAAAGTGAGTTGCTTTTCACAAAGAATTAGGAAATAGTAAGAACTAAATGAGTAACGTTATTTTAGCTTTGAATAGATTTTATTTTATTGCTTTTAATTCTCTATAACAGATATAATAAAAAGGTCTCATCACAAATAAAACGCTCCTGGCCCATTGGGCCGAATCCCATTAGACCGAATGTCCCATTGAACCGAATCCCGTTGGACCGCATATAGCCAAAATGTGCGGGTTTATTATCTTAAAATTTTCATTGCTATTAAAAGATATATTTTTAACGCCGTATTTTAAAACTGAATTAAAAAATACCTCTTTTGGTTTAAAGAAAATACCGTTGTCCTTAAGCTTGCGTCTATAAATACACTTTCCTATATAAATAATTATACTGTGATGGTCAAATCCCAAGTTTGAAACGATGCCTCTATTGTAACCGAGCCGAATCAAAGCCAACCTGAAATGAGCCGTAAAACAATCAATATTTTGGAAAAGGCATTTATGTATTGCTCAAGGAACTTAAAAAATGCAGCGTTAATTGCTCCAGAATCTTTTTAAAAATAATTTGTTTTAAAAGGCCCGCTTTTATTATGCAAAGACCTCAATGAAAATAAAAATATTATGGAAAATCGGTTATCCAACCTAACCAAACCTAACCTAACCTAACCTAACCTAACCAAACCTAACCTAACCTAACCAAACCTAACCTAACCTAACCAAACCTAACCTAACCAAACCTAACCTAACCTAACCTAACCTAACTAAACCTAACCTAACCCAACCTAACCCAACCCAACCTAACCTAACCCAACTTAACCTAACCCAACTTAACCTACCCTAACCCATCTTAATCTAACCTAACCCAACTTAACCCAACTTAAACTAACCTAACCAAACTTAACCTAACCTAACCCAGCTTAACCTAACCCAACTGAACCTAACCCAACCTAACCTAACCCAACTGAACCTAACCCAACCTAACCTAACCCAACTTAACCCAACTTAACCTAACCCAACTTAACCTAACCTAACCCAACTTAACCCAACTTAACCTAACCTAACCCAACTTAACCTAACCTAACCTAACCCAACTTAACCTAACCTAACCTAACCTATCCTAACATAACAGTTAGTTAGTTAGTTAGTTGGAAAAGGCATATTATTTGAGAAGTCAATGAAGCTAAACATGAATATTTTTGTTAAATGATTTATAAAACTAATATACTTTCGGTTGAAGGGAATTCGTTCCAATGGGATTCGATGGGATTCGATTGAATGGGAAAAAATTTCCTTTTTTATAGAAAACCGCCATTGGGCTAGATTTTAAAATACTGGCTAGAAATTTTCGGACGAATGGGATTCGTTCCAATGGTATTCGGTTGAATGGGCAGACTCCAATAAAACTAGTTGTTTAATTTCAACACAACATGGGTTATAGCCGTTGAATTATTAAATAATGTAAGTGATTTTACTTTGCCTTAAATGGTGTCATCTATGGTGGCTTTTATAAACAAATGTTTGCTTTTGAATTTTCTTTTAGTTTAGTCTTCGTAGTTACCAACGACCTTTTGTAAAACATGTAAGCTTCGAAAACTTCCCAAAACGCGGCGCCACCATTAGCGGAGTATTAGAAGGTTCTTGACCTTTATTTCTTCTTAGCCATCATTGGACATGATAAAGACTCTCCGCTTTTATAAAAATCGCTTATACTAACATCTAGGCTCTGAGGTTTCCTAACTTACCATGAATAACATTAATTCATTTATGAATCATTTAAGGCTTCTCCGTTTGGTTAGAATAGATTTTACGAGGCTGCATCTCAAAGTCTAGATTCGATATGAATGAGTTCATTATGATTACGTTATTAAATCGTGGCCCTCGCATACTAACTTTTGAGGTTTATTATTCCGCCGCTTGTCACCGCTTGATGCGCTCTTAATCCCATCGTTTTAAATTTAAAATCGTGTCGCAATCCAAATCCCGTACTGTGCTGGAGAGAGAGAGAGAACAGACACTCCATCAAAAAGTTTCATACATGATTCCTTTAACTATCCGCCCTTTAAGTACAAATACATGGAAGATACCTACATGCTAAAAGTGCCATCTTTCCAGACGCAAACCACCCCCCCTCCCAAAAAAAAAAACAACCAGGCGCGTTCTGTCAAATCCGCCCAAAACCAGAAGACCATGAGCAGGCCTTGATGAATAATGTTGGAAATGAATAAACGTATGCAGGGTTCATACAAACCTGGAAAACAGGGAAAACCTGGAGAAATCAGGGAAATAAATAGTTGACAAAGACCTCAGGGAAAACTCAGGAAAATTTGCGTCAAACAGGGGCCGAGTAATTAAGCAAAATGTTCATAAACATATCCTCCATAGGATTAACAATACACTAAATTTTGGAGGCTCATAACTCCGGTTATATTAGAGATACGGGGATGTACTTTGATTATGTAATAGTCCTATTTGCCTCCCCCTACTTCGTTAACATTTGCTCCATAGGATATTCCATATACGGGAAAAATCTGGAAACTCAGGGAAGTATATGGGGAAAAGCCTGGAAATCTCAGGGAAATTGGTTTTCCAAAAGTTGTATGAACCCTGCAGGCCCTGGTATGTCTTTATCTCTTGCAATAATGAATCTTAATACCTGTTTATGTGCAGTGAACAACGTTTTGCACATTATAGTGTTGCTTTACTGCCTTTAAAAGTTAACCACGAGATTTTTTGCGACTTTTGGTAAGCATTATTGTCAATTAAAAAGGGCTCTATGCACCTGAAATGATATTTGAAACGTGAATTGCTCTTCAGTTGCGTTTTTTTAGTTCCGAAGATTTTTATCATTTACTTAATTTGATAATGTTCTACAGAGAAAGTGACTTAGAATTGGAATCGAACGCTACGAACATGTCTTTTTAAGACGACTGGTAAATAAAAGGTTAACAAGTCACCAGTGTGAAGTAAATGAAAGAGCCAAAATGAATGGCCAAAATCAAAGTATAACAGACTCCCTGATATGTCACAAGAATTGGAACGGATCTCAGTGATTGGCTTGCTTCTTAATAAAATATAAAAATTCAACAGTTCAATTTATTTGCACCAAGTTTTCCATTTAGGCCTTATAGAAAAGGTCAAGATTAGAAAAGCAATACGATGTACAATCGGGTGGTACTGGCTAATGCAGTTTCAACTGTGTTACATTTTTCAGCATAAAACCACCAACATAAATATGAGCTTTGCGCGGAACCTAATGTTACATCAGCTTTTAAATGTTTGCTCAAAACGAGCGTGTACTTCCGATATCGTCTTCAAAAATATATCATAAACCCAGGTGTAGGAAGATCACAAAGACTTCGGAGTAGAGGTAGCGAAACCGCGCTTGAAAGGGGTTGGTAGAGCTTGAATTGCTTACTACAATAGAGGGGATGAAACGCGTAACGATTTATAGTTTTTGCTTAACGGGGATAGGGAAGGAATTTCATGAAAGCGGAAGAAGACCAGTTGACCCTGACACGGCTAGCTTCCAACGCCGTTCGCTCAAGGAGAAAGCTGACCTGCGCTGCCGTTGTTGAAAGGATAAAGCGCTCCAGTGCACCCTTTCATTTTCCAGTACCTAATCCTCCTTAACGCGTGTTTATTATTATTATGATTGTAATTCAAAATTAAAATCATTAATACCATATGTAATACCGTTTTAACCATTCGAGGTCATTTTCAAAGGGCTATGGTTACCTGGCAATTGAATAAAAAATTTATTACTGTAATACCATTCATTTATCTCAGCCTCAGTTTCTCAGTTAAAGTTTTAATTTCTTGAATAGTGGTAACGTTCTCAACTAAGAATAACGGCTTTCGCCAGGTCATGGGAGATAAAATGGCCATTCGTTCACTATATTTTGGTGTAGATAATGTTTAATAAACAAACAATTTGTCAAATAAAAGTTTAAGGAACAAGTATATTTCAAGTACGGCAGTTGATAAAATTTAATAAATAAATAAATGAACAATGTCGGAAACTCATATTTTGATAAAACGTATGCCGAAAGTCCGGCATTAATGTGGTAATTTTCTATGTTTTTCGATTTTGGTTGGGGTGAAGAAAATTTTTGTAAATAAATTAATAAAGACTCCGACTGTTGCAATAAAATATTAATTGTTTCCATTGAAACGTATTATTCTGACATCCCCTAAGGACAACGAAGTGTTTTTTGAAACATCAATGGGCTAGATAAAGATGTTTTCGTATAATCTTTGGAAAAAATGGAACTTGAAATGAAACATGTCAACAAATATCTAGTTAAAAATTATAAAATATCAATCTTATATTTTATAAATCACCGGTTATAAAACATCAATGTCGAAGACTTCTGGGAGAGCTTGTTGAATCATTTCCGAAAATATCCTGTGAAGTTATTTGCATAAACCGCAAATTTTAAACTTTTAAATTTCTTCGACGCCATATATTCAAAACATGTAAATCCGCTTTTGAGAATTTTAATTGATTGTCTATCAATTTGATTTTATTTCTAGTAGGCCTAGTAGTAGTTTTGCTCAAATTTAAGAATTGATCCCCTAAAGTCCATGGACGTTTCGCAGTATTTTAAAATTTATTTTCTTAATTAAAGTGTGTTTAATATATGTGATAAGACGGTGTTTTTTATTCAATATGGCCCAGTTCAAAAAGTTGTGAAGTATAATACATTGCTAAGCCAAGATCATCTTGGCCCCGAAATTAAGGAAGAAATTGTAGTTTAAAACAATATAAATATCGAAGTTAACATTTCAAGGATCTATGAAATACCAAGCAAAAAGAAGCGTCTAGCCGCCTAGGCTTACCAAGTAAACTAGGAGATGTATGTAAACGAGATACCGCATATGAACACTACTATATTTTACGGAGTAGTTCTAAGCTGATTTAAGGGCCAACTACGAATTAACTTAGATTACACGTGACATCGGCACTTTATACTTTCCCTCTCATCGACGTTTGATATAACATTTCTAAGGAAAGAAGTCCCCTAATCAATGTTTGATATGATATTTATATTAAAGACCAGATGGCCTAAGGGCTGGGCTCATAATAGTAGCCACATCGTACCGTACTTAACAGGCGTACAGAAAGTTTGTGTGAATAGCCCCTTAATTCGTTGCTAAAATTATTACCCGTAATTCTTACTTCAATTATAATTAAAATAAAAGAAACGTGAGTTTGTAGCCCCACGATGCGAACCTATAAAAAACGCTAAAATTATTAGCCGTACTGAATATTTGAGTGAATAGCCCCTCGATGCGCTATCTTTAATTGTACTAAAACGATTACCCGTAATCTTTAATTCAATAAATTAACCTCTGTTGTATAAGTAATATAGCGACACCAACAGAAAACATGAGTAAATAGCCTCTCGTTGCGAAACTATTAACAACGCAATCCTTACTTCTATAAGTTTACTTCGGTTATAATTGTAATAGCGCGTCATAAAAGAAAACTTGACAGTAGCCCCTCGATGCGAAGCCTTTAACAGCGAAAAAATCATTAACCGTAACATATGTCTAATCCTTAAAAGACGTACCGAACGTTTTAGAATTTCAGGATCGTATAAATCACCAACGAATTTTCAAACTAATACTAAAACATGGTAGGCCTACTATGACTTTTTAAAACTGGGGATTACACAGTTTTAACCAGTAAAAATGTAGACAAATAAGACAACGGTATTTTGAATTACACAAGAGGCACTTAAAATAGGCGAACTGAAGTGGTTTCAATGCATTTTCCCCAGCGGAAATAAGGTATTGAGGATTCTTCCTTTTAGAATATACAGCTAATCATATTTGGTTACGAGAGTTTACACTTTCTATAGCTTCTCAATCTTCAGGCGGAAGTTAAACTTTACTACCTGATCTTATCAAGTTGCATTCCGATCCCTGCCAAATGTACTGTACATCACATATCTTTAACCTTATATGAAATTTGAAATCATCCACTGATGTAGGAGTAAAAACTTTGAGATGGGGTATTTTTATCGCAGTATTAAGTAAAACCATGTAAAAAAAGTAATTTATTCATTTTCAAAGCAGTATACACCATTGTTTAAGAGATAAAGAAAACGAAACAAATAGCGTTTCTGACGGTATTTTCGGCGCGGCTTATATCGCGAAGGGAGGGTGATGAACGGAGCTAGCGGCGTTATGAACTATAGTTTAAACTTTAAAGACAGCACTTTTACGTGGGGGTTCAGGAACCGGATTGTGGTCTGAGCCTCTTCCTAATTTGCGATTGAGGCCATGCAACCTGAAAAAAAGTACTAAATTCTCGAGTCTCTTACCCTCGGTTTTATTTTAGTTGACTTATAAACCAAGATGGCTTGTCGATCGGGGTTAAAAAATGAAAGTTATTAAACTGTGTGGGATATTGAGAATTCGTATGACATAAAACCTGGGTTGAAGATCCTGCTTGTGAGTTAACATAGAAAGAGAGTCGTGAATTCACGTAACATGAAACCGTATACACTCTTCGGAAGATAATTAATATAATACCGCATTTTTAAATGTACATAACGTATTTAATTTCATTGATAAAACACTAGCCAACGTTGTCTGTTTTTTAAAAGACTTAAAACCATGAAGAGTTTTCTGTATGCGTAGATAATGAACAGTGTTGTAGTCTTAATCCTCACCCGCATGATAATATTTTTATGAAACTAACCTATTTTAGATTTCCAAATTCCGTAAAACAATTCTTAACTAGGGATTATTCATAAAGCTATACTGTTATTTGTTAAGATTAGGACTTTCTTTACGGGTTTAATGGCTGAGGATTCGTAAATACAACACTGATAAACTCATACAAATTAAAAACTTCGAGTCACCAAATAAGTGTTTACTTTAAAAAAAATCTAAATCAGAATGATGGGGATGAAAAGCCCCGAACACACGGTATTCCTGTCGCCATGCATTGCCAAAGCTAGGGCAAGAGAGGTTTTGAAAAGTCGGCGCAATACTTGTGCGGGGGGATTCTCTCCCGCACGATTAAAAAGGTTCAAATATTGTCCCCTTTCGTTTTCCTTGTTTTTATACAGTCCATTTTTCACGTCACGTTTATTTGGGTCTTCTTGGTCGCTTAGTTGCAGTTGAGTGTTGTGGTCACACTTCTTAGGCCATGACGTCAATGTAATTTTGAGATTTTGGAAAATTTGTGAAGTCTCGGGTTATAGGAAATTTTAGAAATTCTTGGGTTTCGGTTTGGTTATTTTATAAATGTGGTATTTGACATTCGGAACTGAAAAGGGTATTTCCTTTCTAGGTGTAAGCTTATGTGGACATTTTGTGTATGTTATTTACCGCGTTTACATTTTTGCGAATGTTAAGAAATGCACTAGCAATTTATTGAACGGCTTTCCCAAGTTCCGCAAGTTTGCGGCGAAAATGGTAAAATCGACGATATTTACTTCCACCAGGAGTTCATAATAACCCGAAGTACGAAACTGGTTAAAAAGCCTGTAACAACAAAGTTTCGCCGTAAAGCTCAGCGGATTCATACACCGCTTAACTCCCAAAGAAATAGTTACCCCATTTTTTAGCGCCCACGCGCATTAGCTTACACACTTCCGGTTTAGCACTATTTTTATCTTGTGATTTTGAGAGCGAAAATGGCTCACGTCTGCTTCTGTCGGATAGGTGTAAATTAAGCCTTGGCTAAGAAGTTGGCTTTTAGTCGGGGTTCCTAGTTTTGTACAAAACATTTAAACGATCGTCAATGATGTTTTGTTGTTATATGTGTGAGTGAGAATTCCGTGGTTAAATTAAAACGGTTTGGACAAATTTATTCGCAGTATCTTTAATATAAGAATTGCAACGTGTTTCTACGGCCACCATATCGCCATTTTTCTTTTCGATGGAGATCCCAGCCAACGGAAGTTTTGGAACGAAAACCAAGGAGCATAGATACCACTACGAGATACTGTAAGGTTGTATGTCCATAAACAGGCTAATCCTTTCTATGCGCAACGACAGAATCTTGTTGTTCGCGATTTTTACCATTAGCTCTATGACCAGTTTCATACTTCCCCCCCGAAGGGGGTTTATTATGAACTCCTGCTTCCACTGATGGTTGCAGTTCATACCCGCCCATTGCATTGTCTTATTCTGTTGCACACCGAAAACAAACCGGATTCTTGCTTCCACTTCCATTGGTATAATTCTGTACTTCATAGACACCAGTATCAACACATTGCCTTCAACTCGACAATCTACCACAAACCATATGTTAACAAAAGGGAACGAAAAGAATACGCAATAACACAGTAAGGATTGTAGTTTTGACAGTGATTTATAGCTTGTCAGGTTTTTGGAAATAAAAAATACTGTTTAACGAGACGACCCAAGGGGCTGGGCTCCTAATCTCATCGTACAGTACTTAACAGACGCACAGAAAATTTCAGTGAATAGCCTCTCGATGCGCTACCTTTAACTGTGCTAATATGATTTCTTCAATTATTTTCTTCGGAAAACATGACTACTACGACGAGAATGACAATAGGGCAGGTCAAACTAAGAGCCTGATCGTAGATATACATCATACGATGTGGCCAAAAACTAAATATATTCTCTGATTCAGAAAATCAAATTTGCGTATATTCGATATGAGAGACAGGAATTATTTCCTGTAGATGTTAAATTGGGAATCCATGGTGTTTTAATTGTATTTTATGTTAATTTAATTAAAGAACTGATACTTCATCTATATTTATAGATTAAAACTTGGCTGAAGAAGGACTGCGGTCCGAAATAAACTTATAATGTTAATAAATTCCATGAGTCGGCAGTTCCTTATATTAATAAACAAAGTTACAAAAATCCCTTACAGTGGCAGATAAACTCTTAAGCGAGTCCCAACGAAATCTACTAGACGTCAGGAGTGTGGCGCCCTCTTTCAAGGAAACAGTTTTGGGTAAAATGTCATATATTTCCTGATGAGTCACATACCTGATTAATGATATCTGTCCAAGGCCTCTAGTCCTTTTTCTGTACTGCGTGCCTGAAAAACCCAGATAATTGTGACTGAATCGTTGGTGACTTTTTGTGAATGACCTTAACAAATTAATTTTTAACCTTAGCTACTCTTTTATAAAACTGATTGTGGTAGTTTATGTTTGATATATGTACTTTCCAATAACACGAGTATAAAGTCATCATTATGCGTATTAAATCGCTGTTAATTCATTGAATTGCATGGTTTTAAAAATTTTAAATACAGATTTCAAACGACTGTTAAATATTTTTATATCTTTTCAATTCCACTCGTGAATATGTTAGCCGCCAACTGACCACTAATTATAAGTCTGGTCTGGTTAGGTATGGATCGGTTAGACCCGTTTCAATCACGGATGCCACGAGCAAACCTGTTAGGTAAAATACTGTTAGAATTATCTGCATATTCATACGGGGTTAAGAGCAAATAAATATGGGTATTTTCGCTTTTGCGACTTTCTCCGTATATTTTTATGCAAGTTCGCCAAGCTTGTAAAACCTGCATCGTTCTCTTTAACCTATGCGAGAGCAAATAGGAATATATTTTTTTAATCAATATATTTTACGTTATTAATACTATGGATTCCACGGAAATTGAG